>JAYESD010000004.1:70943296-71338118 GCA_036927565.1 Tuctoria greenei | reverse complement strand
CATGGAATACAAGCTCGATCTTGAAGAAAATAAATTTAAGGTCATTTTTTAGAAGAAAACTGGGTTTTGAGTAAAATAGAAGGCCAACCCCTTTGAATTCACGCTAAAATTTGAATTTTTAAAATTCCTGAATACTTACGTATGGCTACGTAATACATATACAACATGGGATACAAGCTTGATCTCGAGGAAAAATGAATTTAAGGTCATTTTTTGGAAGAAAACTGAGTTTCGAGTAAAATAGAATGCTAAACCCTTTGAAATCACATAAAAATTTGAATTTTTCGAAAATTCTCAAAAAGTTACGTATGGCTACCTAATGCATGTGCAACATGTAATACAAGCTCGACCCCGAAGAAATGGATTTAAGGTCATTTTTTGGAAGAAAACTACGTTTTGAGTAAAATAGAAGGCTAACCCCTTTGAATTCATGCAAAAATTTTAATTATTTAAAAATTCCTGAAAACTTACGTATGGCTATGTAATACATATACAACATGGGATGCAAGATCAATCTTGAAGAAAAATTAATTTATGGTCATTTTTTGGAAGAAAACTACGTTAGGGGTAAAATCGAAGGCTAACCCTTTTGAATTCACGAGAAAAATTCAAATTTTTAAAAATTTGTTAAAACATACATATGGCTACGTAAAGTATATACAACATGGAATATAAGCTCGATCTCGAAGAAAATGAATCTAAGGTCATTTTTTGAAAGAAAACTGTGTTTTGAGTAAAATAGAATGCCAACCCCTTTGAATTCACGCGAAAATTTGAATTTTTTGAAAATTATCGAAAACTTATGCATGGCTACGTAATACATATAAAACATGGGATACAAGCTTGATCTCGAAGAAAAATGAATTTACGGTCATTTTTTAGAAGAAAACCACATTAGGAGTAAAATCAAGGCTAACCCCTTTGAATTCACGAGAAAATTTGAATTTTTTGAGAATTCCTGGAAACTTACGTATGGCTATGTAATACATGTACAACGTGGAATACAAGCTCGATCTCAAAGAAAAATGAATTCACCATCATTTTTTGGAAGAAAACTGAGTTTGAGTAAAATATATGGCTAAACCCTTTGAATTCACGCGAAAATTTGAATTTTTTGAAAATTCCCAAAAACTTACATATGGCTACGCAATGCATATACAACATGGAATACAAGCTCGATCTTGAAGAAAATGAATTTACGATCATTTTTTGAAAGGAAACTCTTTTTTGAGTAAAATCGAAGGCGTATCCACACGAAAATTTGAATATTTTGAAAATTCCCAAAAACTTACTTATGGCTATGTAATACATATACAACATGGAATACAAGCTCGATATCGAAGAAAAATGAGTTTACGATCATTTTTGGAAGAAAACCACGTTCGGAGTAAAATCAAAGGCTAGCCCCTTTGAATTCACGCAAAAATTTCAAATTTTTAAAAATTTGCAGAAACTTACGTATGGGTACGTAATGCATGAAAAACAAGGTATACAAGCTCGATATCGAAGAAAAATGAATATACGGTCATTTCTTGGAAGAAAACTGCGTTTTCAGTAAAATCAAAGGCTAACCCCTTTGAACTCACATGAAAATTAGACTTTTTTTGAAAATTCCAGAAAACTTACGTATGGCTACATAATGCATGTACAATATGAAATACAAGCTCGATCCCAAAGAAAATGAATTTACGGTCATTTTTCGGAAGAAAACTGCGTTTTGAGTAAAATAGAAGGCTAACCCATTTGAATTCACGCAAAAAATTTTAATTTTTTTAAATTCCCGAAAACTTACGTATAGCTATGTAGTGCATATACAACATGGGATACAAGCTCAATCTTGAAGAGAAATAAATTTACGGTCATTTTTTGGAAGAAAATTACGTTCTGAGTAAAATAGAAGGATAAACCCTTTGAATTCATGCAAAAATTTGAACTTTTTGAAAATTCCCGAAAACTTACGTATGGCTACATAATGCATATAAAACACGGAATACAAGCTCGATATTGAAGAAAATGAATTTACGGCCATTTTTTGGAAGAAAACTGCGTTTTGAGTAAAATAGAAGGCCAACCACTTTGAACTCTCGCGAAAATTAACGTATGGCTACGTAATACATATACAACGTGGGATACAAGCTTGATCTCGAAGAAAAATGAATTTACGGTCATTTTTTGGAAGAAAACTGAGGTTCGAGCAAAATAGAATGCTAAACCCTTTGAATTCACATGAAAATTTGAATTTTTCGAAAATTCTCGAAAAGTTATGTATGGCTACCTAATGCATGTGCAACATGTAATACAAGCTCGACCCCGAAGAAATGGATTTATGGTCATTTTTTGGAAGAAAACTACGTTTTGAGTAAAATAGAAGGCTAACCTTTTGAATTCACGCAAAAAATTTAATTATTTTAAAATTCCCGAAAACTTACATATGGCTATGTAATACATATACAACATGAGATACAAGCTCAATCTTGAAGAAAAATGAATTTACGTTCATTTTTTGGAAGAAAATTCTTTGAGTAAAATAGAAGGCTAACACCTTTGAATTCACGCAAAAAATTGAGTTTTTTGGAAATTCCTGAGAACTTACATATGACTACGTAATACATATACACCATGGAATACCAGCTCGATCTCGAAGAAAAATGAATTTATGGTCATTTTTTTAAAAGAAAACTGAGTTTTGAGTTAAATAGAAGGATAAACACTTTGAATTCACAAGAAAATTAGAATTTTTTTAAAAATTCCTGAAAACTAATCTATGGCTATGTAATACATATACAACATGGAATGTGACCTTTATCTAGAAGAGAAATGAATTTACAGTCATTTTTTGGAAGAAAACTACGTTAGGGGGTAAAATCGAAGGCTAACCCATTTGAATTCACGAGAAAATTTCAAATTTTTAAAAATTTGTGAAAACTTACATATGTCTACGTAAAGCATATACAACATGGAATATAAGCTCGATCTCGAAGAAAATGAATTTATGGTTATTTTTTGAAAGAAAACTGCGTTTTGAGTAAAATAGAATGCCAACCCCTTTTAATTCACGCGAAAATTTGAATTTTTTGAAAATTACTGAAAACTTATGCATGGCTACGTAATACATATACAACATGGGATACAAGCTTGACCTCGAAGAAAAATGAATTTACACTCATTTTTTAGAAGAAAACCACGTTAGGAGTAAAATCAAGGCTAACCCCTTTGAATTCACGAGAAAATTTGAATTTTTTGAAAATTCCTGGAAACTTACGTATGGCTATGTAATACATGTATAACGTGGAATATAAGCTCGATCTCGAAGAAAAATGAATTTACGATCATTTTTTGGAAGAAAACTGAGTTTTGAGTAAAATATATGGCTAAACCCTTTGAATTCACGCGAAAATTTGAATTTTTTGAAAATTACCAAAAACTTACGTATGGCTACGCAATGCATATATAACATGGAATACAAGCTCGATCTTGAAGAAAATGAATTTACGATCATCTTTTGAAAGGAAACTCTGTTTTGAGTAAAATCGAAGGCGTATCCACACGAAAATTTGAATATTTTGAAAATTCCCAAAAACTTACTTATGGCTATGTAATACATATACAACATGGAATACAAGCTCGATATCGAAGAAAAATGAATATACGGTCATTTCTTGGAAGAAAACTGCGTCTTGAGTAAAATCAAAGGCTAACCCCTTTGAACTCACATGAAAATTAGAATTTTTTTGAAAATTCCAGAAAACTTACGTATGGCTACGTAATGCATGTACAATATGGAATACAAGCTAGATCCCAAAGAAAATGAATTTACGGTCATTTTTTGGAAGAAAACTGCATTTTGAGTAAAATAGAAGGCTAACCCCTTTGAATTCACGCAAAATTTTAATTTTTTTAAATTCCCGAAAACTTACGTATGGCTATGTAATGCATATACAACATGGGATACAAGCTCAATCTTGGAGAGAAATGAAATTACGGTCATTTTTTGGAAGAATATTACGTTCTGAGTAAAATAGAAGGATACACCCTTTGAATTCATGCAAAAATTTGAACTTTTTGAAAATTCCCAAAAACTTACGTATGGATACATAATGCATATAAACACGGAATTCAAGCTCGATATTGAAGAAAATGAATTTACGGTCATTTTTTGGAAGAAAACTGTGTTTTGAGTAAAATAGAAGGCCAACCACTTTGAATTCTCGCGAAAATTAACGTATGGCTACGTAATACATATACAACATGGGATACAAGCTTGATCTCAAAGAAAAATGAATTTACGGTCATTTTTTTTGAAGTAAACTGAGTTTCGAGTAAAATAGAATGCTAAACCCTTTGAATTCACATGAAAATTTGAATTTTTCCAAAATTCTCAAAAAGTTACATATGGCTACCTAATGCATGTGCAACATGTAATACAAGCTCGATCCCAAAGAAATGGATTTACGGTCATTTTTTGGAAGAAAACTACGTTTTGAGTAAAATAGAAGGCTAACCCCTTTGAATTTACGCAGAAATTTTAATTATTTTAAAATTCCCAAAAACTTACGTATGGCTATGTAATACATATACAATATGGGATACAAGATCAATCTTGAAGAAAAAAGAATTTACGGTCATTTTTTGGAAGAAAATTGCGTTTTGAGTAAAATAGAAAGCTAACACCTTTTAATTCACGCGAAAATTAGATTTTTTTGGAAATTCCTGAGAACTTACATATGACTACGTAATACATATACACCATGGAATACCAGCTCGATCTCGAATAAAAATGAATGTACGGTCATTTTTTAAAAGAAAACTGAGTTTTGAGTTAGAGAGAAGGATAAACCCTTTGAATTCACGTGAAAATTAGAATTTTTTTGAAAATTCCCAAAAACATATGTATGGCTATGTAATACATATACAACATGGAATGCGAGCTTTATATAGAATAAAAATAAATTTACGGTCATTTTTTGGAAGAAAACTATGTTAGGGGTAAAATCGAAGGCTAACCCCTTTGAATTCACGAAAAAATTTCAAATTTTTAAAAATTTTTGAAAACTTACATATGGCTACGTAAAGCATATACAACATGGAATACAAGCTCGATCTCGAAGAAAATTTAAGGTTATTTTTTGAAAGAAAACTGCGTTTTGAGTAAAATAGAAGGCCAACCCATTTGAATTCACGCGAAAATTTGAATTTTTTTAAAAATTCCCAAAAACTTACGCATGGCTATGTAATACATATACAACATGGTATACAAGCTTAATCTCGAGAAAAATGAATTTACCATCATTTTTTAGAAGAAAACCACGTTAGGAGTAAAATCAAGGCTAACCCCTTTGAATTCACGAGAAAATTTGAATTTTTTGAAAATTCCTGGAAACTTACGTATGGCTATGTAATACATGTACAATGTGGAATACATGCTCGATCTCGAAGAAAAATGAATTTACGATCATTTTTTGGAAGAAAACTGAGTTTTGAGTAAAATATATGGCTAAACCCTTTGAATTCACACGAAAATTTGAATTTTTTGAAAATTCCCAAAAACTTACGTATGGCTACGCAATGCATATATAACATGGAATACAATCTCGATCTTGAAGAAAATGAATTTACGATCATTTTTTGAAAGGAAACTCTGTTTCGAGTAAAATCGAAGGCGTATCCACACAAAAATTTGAATATTTTGAAAATTCCCAAAAACTTACTTATGACTATGTAATATATATACAACATGGAATACAAGCTCGATATCAATGAAAAACGATTTTACGATCATTTTTGGAAGAAAACCACGTTCAGAGTAAAATCAAAGGCTAACCCCTTTGAATTCACGCAAAAGTTTCAATTTTTTTAAAAATTTGCAAAAACTTATGTATGGGTACGTAATGCATGAAAAACATGGTATACAAGCTCGATATCGAAGAAAAATGAATATACGGTCATTTCTTGGAAGAAAACTGCGTTTTAAGTAAAATCAAAGGCTAACCCCTTTGAACTCACATGCAAATTAGAATTTTTTTGAAAATTCCATAAAACTTATGTATGGCTACGTAATGCATGTACAATATGGAATACAAGCTCGATCCCAAAGAAAATGAATTTACGGTCATTTTTCGGAAGAAAACTGCGTTTTGAGTAAAATAGAAGGCTAACCCCTTTGAATTCACGCAAAAATTTTAATTTTTTTTAAAATTCCCAAAAACTTACGTATGGCTATGTAATGCATATACAACATGGGATACAATCTCAATATTGAAGAGAAATGAATTTACGGTCATTTTTTGGAAGAAAATTACGTTTTGAGTAAAATAAAGGCTAACACCTTTGAATTCACGCGAAAAATTGAATTTTTTGGAAATTCCCAAAAACTTATGTATGAATATGTAATACATATACAACATGGAATACCAGCTCGATCTTGAAGAAAAATGAATTTACGGTTATTTTTTGGAACAAAACTGAGTTTTGAGTAAAATAGAAGGATAAACCCTTTGAATTCATTCGAAAATTTGAACTTTTTGAAAATTCCCGAAAACTTACGTATGGCTACATAATGCATATAAAACACGGAATACAAGCTCGATATTGAAGAAAATGAATTTACAGTCATTTTTTGGAATAAAACTGCGTTTTGAGTAAAATAGAAGGCCAACCACATTGAATTCACGCAAAAAAATTTAATTTTTTTTAAATTCCCGAAAATTTACGTATGGCTACGTTATACATATACAACATGGGATACAAGCTTGATCTCAAAGAAAAATGAATTTATGGTCATGTTTTGGAAGAAAACTGCGTTTTGAGTAAAATAGAAGGCCAACCACTTTGAATTCACGCGAAAATTTGAATTTTTTGAAAATTCTCGAAAACTTACATATGGCTACGTAATGCATACACAACATCGAATAAAAGCTCGATCTCGAATTTACGGTCACTTTTTGGAAGAAAACTGCATTTTGAGTAAAATAGAAGGCTAACCCATTTAAATTCACGCGAAAATTTGATTTTTTTAGAAATTCCCGAAAACATACGTATGGCTACGTAATAAATATACAATGTGGGGTACAAGATCGACCTTGAAAAAAATGAATTTATGGACATTTTTTGGAAGAAAACTACATCTTGAGTGAAATCAAAGGCTAACGCCTTTGAATTCACGCGAAAATTTGAATTTTTTGAAAATTCCCG
Organism: Tuctoria greenei; assembly: GCA_036927565.1. NCBI lineage: Eukaryota > Viridiplantae > Streptophyta > Magnoliopsida > Poales > Poaceae > Tuctoria > Tuctoria greenei. Next base: position 71,330,927 of record JAYESD010000004.1, on the reverse strand, counting down.
AAAACTTACGTATGACTACGTAATACATATACAACATGCGATACAAGCTCGATCTCGAAGAAAAATGAATTTACGGTCATTTTTCGGTAGAAAACTGCTTTTTAAGTAAAAACGAAGGCTAACCCCTTTAAATTCATGCGAAAATTTGATTTTTCTGAAAATTCCCGAAAACTTACGTATGACTACGTAATACATATACAACATGTAATACCGGCTCGATATCAGAGAAAAATGAATTTACGGTCATTTTTCGGTAGAAAACTGCGTTTTAAGTAAAAACGAAGGCTAACCCCTTTGAATTCATGCGAAAATTTGATTTTTCTGAAAATTCCCAAAAACTTACGTATAACTACGTAATACATATACAACATGTAATACCGGCTCGATATCAGAGAAAAATGAATTTACGGACATTTTTGAAGGAAAATTACGTTTTTAGTAAAATCGAACCTTTGAATTCACGCAATTTGATTTTTTTTTAAATTTCCCGAAAACTTACATGTGGCTACGTGATGCATATACAACATGGAATACAAGCTACATCTTGAAGAAAATTAATTTATGATCATTTTTGGAAGAAAACTGCAATTTTGAGTAAATTCGAAAGCGTATTCATGCAAAAATTCGGATTTTTCAAAATTTCCCGAAAACTTACTTATGGTTATTTAATACATATACAACATGGAATGCAAGCTTTATCTAGAAGAAAAGTAAATTTACTGTCATTTTTTGGAAGAAAACCACGTTAGGAGTAAAATCGAAGGCTAACCCCTTTGAATTCACATGAAAATTTGAATTTTATGGAAATTCATGAAAACTCATGTATGGATACGCAATACATATACAACATGGAATACAAGCTATATCTCGAAGAAAAATGAATTTACGGTCATTTTTTGGAAGAAAACTACGTTTTTAGTAAAATCGAAGGCTAACACATTTGAATTCACGCAAAAATTTGAATTTTTTGAAAATTCACGAAAACTTACGTATAGCTACGTAACACATATGCAACGTGGAATACATGCCCGATCTCAAAGAAAATGAATTTATGGTCATTTTTGGAAGAAAACCGCGTTTTGAGTAAAATCGAAGGCTAAACCCTTTGGAAGAAAATGAATTTACAGTCATTTTTTGTAAGAAAACTGTGTTTTGAGTAAACTAGAATGCTAAACCCTTTGAATTCACGCGATAATTAGAATTTTTTGGAAATTCCTGAAAACTTACATATGGCTACGTAATGCATATAAAACACAGAATACAAGCTCGATCTTGAAGAAAATGAATTTACAGTCATTTTTTGGAAGAAAACTGCGTTTTGAGTAAAATAGAAGGGCAACCACTTTGAATTCACGCGAAAATTTGATTTTTTTTGAAAATTCCAAAAAATTAACATATGGCTACGTAATACATATACAACATGGGATACAAGCTTGATCTCGAATAAAAATGAATTTACGGTCATTTTTTGGAAGCAAAATGAGTTTTGAGTAAAATAGAATGCTAAATACTTTGAATTCACACGAAAATTTGAATTTTTCGAAAATTCTCAAAAGTTACGTATGGCTACCTAATTCATGTACAACATGGTCATTTTTTTGGAAGAAAACTACGTTTTGAGTAAAATAGAAGGCTAACCCCTTTGAATTCAAGCAAAAAATTAATTATTTTAAAATTCCCGAAAACTTACGTATGGCTATGTAATACATATACAACATGGGATACAAGCTCAATCTTGAAGAAAAAAGAATTTACAGTCATTTTTTGGAAGAAAATTTCGTTTTGAGTAAAATAGAAGGCTAACACCTTTGAATTCACACGAAAATTTAAATATTTTGGAAATTCCCGAAAACTTACGTATGACTACGTAATACATATACAACATGGAATACCGACTCAATCTCGAAGAAAAATGAATTTACGGTCATTTTTTTGGAAGAAAACTGAGTTTTGAGTTAAAGAGAAGGATAAACCCTTTGAATTCACGTGAAAATAAGAATTTTTTTGAAAATTCCCGAAAACTTATGTATGGCAATGTAAAGCATATACAACATGGAATGCGAGCTTTATCTAGAAGAAAAATGAATTTACGGTCATTTTTTGGAAGAAAACTACGTTAGGTGTAAAATCGAAGGCTAACCCCTTTGAATTCACGAGAAAATTTCAAATTTTTAAAAATTTGTGAAAACTTACGTATGGCTACGTAAAGTATATACAACATGGAATATAAGCTCGATCTCGAAGAAAATAAATTTAAGGTCATTTTTTGGAAGAAAACTGGGTTTTGAGTAAAATAGAAAGCCAACCCCTTTGAATTCACGCAAATATTTGAATTTTTTGAAAATTCTCGAAAACTTACGTATGGCTACGTAATACATATACAACATGGGATACAAGCTTGATCTCGAAGAAAAATCAATTTACGGACATTTCTTGGAAGAAAACTGAGTTTTGAGTAAAATAGAATGCTAAACCCTTTGAATTCATACGAAAATTTGAATTTTTCGAAAATTCTCGAAAAGTTACGTATGGCTACGTAATGCATATACAACATGGCATACAAGCTCGATCCCGAAGAAAATGAACTTAGGATCATTTTTTGGAAGAAAACTGCGTTTTGAGTAAAATAGAAGGATAACCCCTTTCAATTCACGGGAAAATTTGAAATTTCTGAAAATTCCCGAAAACTTACGTATGGCTACGTAATACATATACAACTGGGATAAAATATTGATCTCGAAGAAAAAAGAATTGACGGTCATTTTTTGGAAGAAAATTGCGTTTTGAGTAAAAACGAACGCTTCCCCCTTTGAATTCATGTGAAAATTTGTTTTTTTTTTTTTGAAAATTCCCGAAAACTTACGTATGACTACCTAATACATATACAACATGTAATACAAGCTCGATATCAAAGAAAAATGAATTTATGTACATTTTTCGGAAGAAAATTGCATTTCTAGTAAAATCGAACCTTTGAATTTACGCGAAACTTTGATTTTTTTTTGAAAATTCCCGAAAACTTATGTATGGCTATGTAATACATATAAAACATGGAATGCAAGCTTTATCTAGAAGAAAAATGAATTTACGGTCATTTGTGGAAGAAAACCACGTCAGAAGTAAAATCGAAGGCTAACACCTTTGAATTCACGAGAAAATTTCAAATTTTTAAAAATTTGCAAAAACTTATGTAAGGCTACGTAATGCATATACAACATGGAATACAAGTTCAATCTCGAAGAAAATGAATTTACTGTCTTTTTTGGAAGAAAACTACGTTTTGAGTAAAATAGAAGGCTAACCCCTTTGAATTCAAGCAAAAATTAGAATTTTTTGAAAATTCTCGGAAACTTACGTATGGCTACGTAATACATGTACAGTGTGGAATACAAGCTCGATCTCGAAGAAAAATGAATTTACGATCATTTTTTGGAAGAAAACTGAGTTTGAGTAAAATATATGGCTAAACCCTTTGAATTCACGCGAAAATTTGAATTTTTTTTAAAATTCCCAAAAACTTACGTATGGCTACGCAATGCATATACAACATGGAATACAAGCTCGATCTCAAATAAAATGAATTTACGATCATTTTTAAAGAAAACTCCGTTTTGAGTGAAATCGAAGGCGTATCCACGCGAAAATTTGAATTTTTTGAAAATTCCCAAAAGCTTACTTATGGCTATGTAATACATATAAAACATGTAATACAAGCTCTATCTCGAAGAAAAATGAGTTTACGATCATTTTTGGAAGAAAACCATGTTCAGAGTAAAATCAAAGGCTAAACCTTTTGAATTCACGCAAAAATTTCAAATTTTAAAAAAATTTGGGAAAACTTACGTATGGGTACCTAATGCATGTAAAATTCCAGAAAACTTACATGTGGCTACGTAATGCATATACAACATGAAATACAAGCTCCATCTTGAAGAAAGTTAATTTATGATCATTTTTTTGAAAGAAAACTGCGTTTTGAGTAAAATCGAAACCGTATCCATCCGAAACTTCGATTTTTTTTGAAAATTCCCGAAAACTTATGTATAGCTATGTAATACATATACAACATGGAATGCAAGCTTTATCTAGAAGAAAAATGAATTTACGGTCATTTATGGAAGAAAACCACGTTAGGAGTAAAATCGAAGGCTAACCCCTTTGAATTCACGAGAAAATTTCAAATTTTTAAAAATTTGCAAAAATTTACGTATGGCTACGTAATGCATATACAACATGGAATACAAGATCGATCTCGAAGAAAATGAATTTACTGTCTTTTTTGGAAGAAAACTGCGTTTTGAGTAAAATAGAAGTCTAACCCCTTTGAATTCAAGCGAAAATTTGAATTTTTTGAAAATTCTCGGAAACTTACGTATGGCTACGTAATACATGTACAATGTGAAATACAACCTCGATCTAGAAGAAAAATGAATTTATGATGATTTTTTGGAAGAAAACTAAGTTTTGAGTAAAATATATGACTAAACCCTTTGAATTCACGCGAAAATTTGATTTTTTTTAAATTCCCAAAAACTTACATATGGGTACGTAATGCATGTAAAACATGGAATACAAGCTCGATATCGAAGAAAAATGAATATACGGTCATTTCTTGGAAGAAAACTGCGTTTTGAGTAAAATCAAAGGCTAGCCCCTTTAAATTCACCTGAAAATTAGAATTTTTTTTGAAAATTCCAGAAAACTTATGTATGGCTACGTAATGCATGTACAATATGGAAAACAAGCTCGATCCCGAAGAAAAAGAGTTTACGGTCATTTATTGGAAGAAAACTGCGTTTTGAGTAGAATAGAAGGCTAACCCATTTGAATTCATGCAAAAATTTTAATTTTTTAAAATTCCCGAAAACTTACACATGGCTATGTAATACATATACAACATTGGATACAAGCTCAATCTTGAAGAAAAATGAATTTACGGTCATTTTTTGAAAGAAAATTTTGTTTTGAGTAAAATAGAAGGCTAACACCTTTGAATACACGCGATAATTTGAATTTTTTGGAAATTCCCGAAAACTTACGTATGAATAAGTAATACATACACAACATGGAATACCAGCTCGATCTCAATGAAAAATAAATTTACGGTCATTTTCTGGAAGAAAACTGAGTTTTGAGTAAAATAGAAGGATAAACTTTTTGAATTCATGCGAAAATTTGAACTTTTTGAAAATTTACGAAATCTTACGTATGGCTACCTAATGCATATAAAACATGGAATACAAGCTCGATATTGTAGAAAATGAATTTATGGTCATTTATTGAAAGAAAACTGCGTTTTGAGTAAAATCGAAGGCCAACCACTTTGAATTCCCGAAAATTTATGTATTGCTACGTAATACATATACAACATGGGATACAAGCTTGATCTCAAAGAAAAATGAATTCAGGGTCATGTTTTGGAAGAAAATTGCGTTTTGAGTAAAGTAGATGGCCAGCAACTTTGAATTCACGCGAAAATTTGAATTTTTTGAAAATTCCCGAAAACTTACTTATGGCTACGTAATGCATATACAACATCGAATAAAAGCTCGATCTCGAATTTACGGTCATTTTTTGTAAGAAAACTGCGTTTCAAGGAAAATAGAAGGCTAACCCATTTGAATTCACGCGAAAATTTGAATTTTTTTTAAAAAAATTCACGAAAACTTATGTATGGCTATGTAATACATATACAATGTGGGATACAAAATCGGCCGTGAAGAAGAATGAATTTATCGTCATTTTTGGAAGAAAGTTGCATTTTGAGTGAAATCAAAAGCTAACCCCTTTGAATTCACGCGAAAACTTGAATTTTTTGAAAATTACCGAAAAATTACGTATGACTACGTAATACATATACAACATGGGATACAAGCTCGACCTCGAAGAAAAATGAATTTATAGTCATTTTTCGGAAGAAAATTGCGGTTTGAGTAAAAAGAAGGCTAACCCCTTTGAATTCACACAAAAATTTAATTTTTTCGAAAATTCCCGAAAACTTATGTATGACTACGTAATACATATACAACATGTAATACATGCTCGATATCAAAGAAAAATGAATTTATGGACATTATTTGAATGAAAATTACGTTTTTAGTAAATTTGAAACATTGAATTTACGCAATTTCAATCTTTTTGAAATTTCCCGAAAACTTACATGTGGCTACGTGATGCATATACAACATAGAATACAAGCTCCATCTCGAAGAAAATTAATTTATGATCATTTTTGGAAGAAAACTGTGATTTTGAGTAAAACCGAAAGCGTATTCATGCAAAAATTCAAATTTTTTCGAAAATTCCCGTAAACCTACGTATGGCTATGTAATACATATAAAACATGGAATGCAAGCTTTATCTAGAAGAAAAATGAATTTACGGTCATTTTTTGGAAGAAAACCACGTTAGGAGTAAAATCGAAGGCTAACCTCTTTGAATTGACGTGAAAATTTGAATTTTATGAAAATTCATGAAAACTTACGTATGGCTACGCAATACATATACAACATGGAATACAAGCTCTATCTTGAAGAAAAATGAATTTACGGTCATTTTTTGGAAGAAAACTGCGTTTTGAGTAAAATCGAAGGCTAACACATTTGAATTCACGCAAAAATTTGACTTTTTTTTTTAATTTCCGAAAACTTACCTATGCCTACATAATACATATAAAACATGGAATATAAGCTCTACCTTGAAGAAAAATGACTTTACTGTCATTTTTTTCGAAGAAAATTGCATTTTGAGTAAAATCAAAGGCCAAACCCTTTGAATTTACGCGGAAATTTGATTTTTTTTTAAATTCCCGAAAACTTACATATGGCTATGTAATACATATACAACATGGAATACAAGCTTTATCTCTAAGAAAAATGAATTTACTGTCATTTTTTGGAAGAAAACCACGTTAGGAGAAAAATTCCCTTTGAATTCACGCGAAAATTTCAAATTTTTAAAAATTTGCAAAAACTTACGTATTGCTACGTAATGCATATACAACATGGAATACAATATCGATCTCGAAGAAAATGAATTTACGGTCATTTTTTTGGAAGAAAACTGAGTTTTGAGTAAAATCGAAGGCTAACCCCTTTGAATTAACGCAAAAATTTGAATTTTTTGAAAATTCCTGAAAAGTACGTATGACTACATAATACATAAACAACATGGAATACAAGCTCGATCTCAAAGAAAATGAATTTACGGTCATTTCTCGAAAGAAAACTGAGTTTTGAGTAAAATCGAAGGCTAACCCCTTTGAATTAACGCGAAATATTGTTTTTTTTTTTAAATTCACAAAAACTTACGTATGGCTATATAATACATATACAACATGGGATACAAGCTCAATCTCGAAGAAAAATGAATTTACAGTATTTTTTGCGAGAAAACTGAGTTTTGAGTAAAATAGAAGGCTAAACCCATTAAATTCACACAAAAATTTGAATTTTTCAAAAATTCATGAAAATTTACGTATGGCTACGTAATGCATATACAACATGGAATACAAGCTCGATCTTGAAGAAAAATGAATTTACGGTCATTTTTTGGAAGAAAAATGCGTTTTGAGTAAAATCGAAGGCTAAGCCCTTTGAATTCACCCGAAAATTTAATTTTTTTAAAAATTTACGAAAACTTACGTATGGCTACGAAATATATATACAATATGGGATACAAGCTCGATCTCGAAGAAAAATGAATTTACAGTCATTTTTTGGAAGAAAACTGCGTTTTGGGTAAACACGAAGGCTAACCCCTTTGAATTCACGCGGAAATTTAAATTTTTTGAAAATTCCCGAAAACTTACGTATGACTATGTAATACATATACAACATGTAATACAAGCTCGATATCATGGAAAAGTGAATTTACGTACATTTTTGTTGAAGAAATATGCATTTTTAGTAAAATTGAACCTTTGAATTCACGCGAAAATTTGATTTTCTGAAAATTCCCGAAAAGTTACATGTCGCTACATAATGCATATACAACATGGAATACAAGCTCGATCTCGAAGAAAACTACGTTTTGAGTAAAATCAAAGGCGTATCCACGCGAAAATTTGAATTTTATGAAAATTCACGAAAACTTATGTATGGCTATGTAATACACATACAATAGGGAATACAAGCTCAATCTCGAAGAAAAATGAATTGACGATCATTTTTTGGAAGGCTACTTGTCGGTACCCTGCGTACCGTATGCCCCTTGGGACTGCAAAAAAACCCAAAGGAACTTCACCTGTCTGAGTTGAAGACCTGCGAAGGACCCACGTGTCATACGGGACCGGACGTGCCTCCCTTCTATGGTTAGTCCCGGTGCTGCCCCGTGTATACTGCAACCAGAGCTACGTCCCACACATGGGAAAGCTCCGGGCTAAATACCTGCGCGGCACCCGTGGACCAAACCCCCGACAGAGGGAAGCTCCGGTACCGACATGTGTACAATCGCATCGGACCTACCCGTCCCAGAAGGTAAGCTCCAAAGCTGCCACGTGTCCAACCGCTGGACCTTCATCTTTAAAAAGCAGACTGGTGGAACCCCAACGGCTCGGACCTTCAAGGGACAATCAAGGACTTCAAGACCCGATTAAGAGCCATTAATACCATCTTAATGACACACGATCGGAGGGGCCTTAATACCAGTAAAGGCACTATCAAAGCTCGTTACCATGCTATTAAGGGTAATTAAGATCATTAATCGTGTAATAAGCATCAGTAACTGCCAGGGCCACATGTCGGGCCAGGCTAGCGATGTAACGACCAGTCCTTGTACTATAAAAGGACCGGTCGAGCAATACACAGGACAGTTCGTCCAAACACTATCAGACTCAGCTCTGACACACGCTCACAAGTGCTCAGACGCTCAATACAACAACCACACATCTTGTGGAGTAGAGTATTACGCTTAGGCGGCCCGAACCATGTAAATCCTTGTGTCAACTTGCCATCGTATTCTGAATCTCTGCGGAACCAATACCGAACTACAAACTCCGCGGCCTACTAATGGTAGTATCGGGAGATTTGCCGGAACCAGACTCCGATAGTTGGCGCGCCAGGTAGGGGCAGCGCTCGAGATTCAAGGATGGTGAATTCTTCTGCTAGATCATCCAACGGCAATCCTGCCACGCAACCTACTGGAGGCAATCCCTCCAACAAGCAGCAGCCAGTAGGTGTCGTGGCTTCAGCAGGAGTCATGCCACCGCCGCCACCGTCCGCACCGAGAAATCAAGCTAGACAGCGGGATGGGGCGTCTGCGTCGGTCACGACATCGGCGAACAACAACCCTGAACACGCGCTCCATGTCGTGCGTGCTCTTCTCCAGCGTCCACCACCTCCAGGAGCATCCCAGGGTGCAATGGAGTAGTGGAGGGCTGATGTGGAACCCTTGAATGCAGCAGCAGCCGATCGCATCAGCAACTAAGGTCCTCCCCCCTCGGGGCGGGCCCCATCGTAGCATCAGACCGTGTCGGGTACACTTGGTCTGCACGCTTCACAACACAAGAGGCGTGCTGCGTCTCAACAGGCGACGTCGCTGCCTTCCGGGGCGTGACGTACCCATACGATAACAAGGCTTTCAACTCACGACCTTCGGGCGGAGCTTGATCGCCATTACTATCAACAGGATGGTCGCATCCATATCGAGCGTGCTCGCGAGAGACGAGAGGCTTGGAACATTCCTGCTCCTGAGGGAGTAGAAGGAGGTTGTTCAGCCCTAGCCATGCACCTACGCATGGTCAGATGGACGCAGAAGTTCCGGCCTCACCTGCCGGAGAAATTTGATGGGACTGTCAATCTCGCTGAGTTTCTCCGAATCTACTCCACCACAATCCTTGCGGCTGGAGGCAATGAGGCCGTAATGGCCAATTATTTTCCCCGTGGCTTTAACTGCGACCGCCTGGTCCTGGTTCATGAGCCTTCCGCCTGACTCCATCAATAGTTGGGCGGAACTGTGCCAACAGTTCACTGCCAATTTTGGGAGTTCATACTCCCGACCAGGCACCGAACTGGACCTTTTTGTTGTTAAGCAGAAGGGGGGAGAGTCCTTGCGATCCTTCATCTAGAGGTTCTCCCAGGTACGAAACACCATACCTTCTATCTCAAGTGCTTCTGTCATTGTGACATTTAGACAGGGTGTACGAGACAAGAAGATGCTGGAGAAGCTGGCGACCGAGGAGGTCACCAGTGTCACGGAACTCTTCAGCTTGGCAGACAAGTGCGCCAAAGCTGCAGAGGGCCATGAAATGAACTCCCAACCACCTCCAGAGGACAACAAAAAGTCCTCCAAGGGTGAAGCCACTACCTCCTTGAGTGGTAAGAAGAAGAAAAGTCCAATGCCAAGAAAAAGCCGTCGGCTGGCACACCTACTGCTGCAGCTACTGCAGCTCCAGGTGGCTGGGCGCCACGCCCCGAGAAACGACCTTGGCCATCATATGAAGATGGTGGCAGCTCCAAGATGTGGTGTCCTATACACAAGATGAACAGCCACAACTTGGAAGGCTACCAAGACGTCCAGCACCTTGCCGAGCGCTACAACAAGCGCCAGAAAGAAGTTCCTTTCCGTCAAAGTGAAGGAAAACAAAAAGTCGATGAAGCTCTGGCTGAAGAGGAGTTAGGCTTTCAGGACCCTAAAAAGGTCTTGAAGGCTGTTTACACCTCCGTCGACGACGACTCTGACGTCTCCGACAACGAGCGTTGGAAGACCATGAACACCATCTTTGGTGGTCCGTGGAATATCACCTCCCGTCGTATCCTCGAGACCATGCGGCGGGACATGGCCTCAGTAGCTCCCACCGCCAGGGCAGAGCCGCACCAGAAGTGGATGGACACTACCATCACTTTCGATGCTTCATACTGCCCTCAGAACATGATTGAAGTTGGCCAACTTTCATTGATGGTATCTCCGACAATCAACAACATCCAGCTCCACCATGTGATGGTGGACGGAGGTTCGGGGTTGAACCTCATAATCTTCGAAGCTTTCGTCAAGCTTCAGATCCGACCTTTGGATCTTCGACTCTCCTGACCTTTCTTCGGAGTAGGTCCGGGGGCCATAACCCCACTCGGTGCCATTACTCTCCAGATGACCTTCAAAACCCGAGAGAATTACCGCACTGAGAAGTTGGTCTTCGACGTGGCGCAGATCAACTTACCATTCAACGCCATCTTGGGCAGGCCAGCCTTGTACAAATTCATGGCTACTGCCCATTATGGTTACTTGGTGTTGAAGATGCCAAAACCAGCAGGTGTTCTCCAGATCCGTGCAGATCGTATCGCCGGAGTGACTGCTCTGGAAGAACTCCATGTGCTTGCTACAATGCAGGAGGAAGAATCCGAAAAGGAGCAAGCTCTGAAACCCACGAGAATTCGTCATCGAGGCTCAACCTCTACACCTCGCGTGCAACCAAGCGGCGACACCGACATTCCCGTCAAAATCGTCCAAATCGGTTCTGACGCTGCTCAGACCACCCGTATATCAGGAGGTCTGAATGACAAATAGGAACTCGCGCTCGTCACTTTCCTCCGGGCTAATGTCAACGTATTTGCCTAGCAACCGTCACAAATGCCTGGGATCCCTAGGGAAGTCATCTAGCACAATCTGAAGATCTATCTCGACGCTCGGCCTGTACATCAAAAGCATTAGAAGCTATTAGTAGAGCGACAGCACTTCATACGTCAAGAAGTGAAGAAGTTGCTTGAAGCTAGATTCATCCGAAAAGTCTTCCACCCAAAATGGCTGGCAAACCCAATCATTGTACCCAAGGCCGGCGGGAAGCTTCGGATGTGTATCGACTATACTATGTTGAATAAGGCATGTCCAAAAGATCCATTCCCACTACCTAGAATAGATCAGATAGTGGATTCCACCTCCAGGTGCGAATTGTTGTGTTTCCTAGACACATATTCTGGGTATCATAAAATCAGAATGTCTAGGGAAGATGAAGAGCATACTTCCTTCATCACAGTAGATGGATTATATTGTTACACTGCCATGCCATTCAGTCTAAAAAATGCTGCTTCAACGTTTGTACGAGCTATGTACAAAACTTTTGGAGAGCTCATCGGAGATGTAGTGGAAGTGTACGTCGATGACATCGTTGTCAAGATAAAAAAAAAAAGGAGTCAGACCTTGACACCTTGCATGATGTCTTCGACAAGTTGCGAGTCACACGCACGAAGCTGAACCCAGATAAGTGTGTCTTCAGGGTTAGCTCCGGAAAGCTTCTTGGATTCTTGGTGAACCACCAAGGAATAAAAGCAAATCCGGTGAAGATTAAAGCTATTGAAGACATGCAGCCACCAGCCCGCATCAAGGATGTCCAGAAGCTAACTGGATGTCTAGCTGCCCTCAGCCGGTTCATCTCAAGACTGGAGGAGCGGGCGCTACCCTTCTTCAAGTTGTTGAGGAAGTCTGGACCATTCCAATGGTCTGAAGAAGCAGAAAAGGCATTCCAGGAGCTGAAGCAGTTCCTCACCACTCTACCAACCTTGGTAGCTCCGAATCTTGGTGAGCCACTTCTGCTTTACATTTCGGCAACTGACAAAGTTGTCAGCATGGTCCTGGTTGCAGAAAGACCAGAACCATCTCCAGTTCAGAAATCCAGACCCCTTCGGGAGGGTCCGGTGCTACCTGAAGACGAGTCTCGGTCCCAGCTCCCAGACCCCGATCCTCAAGGCGGGATGCCAGAGGATCAACCTCCTTCAAATGAAGAAGTTGCTGTTTCTAAGAAACAAGATTCAGACCCCTCCGGGAAGGTTCGGATCACTTTAGAAGAAGTTCCGGGTTCCTCCAGCAGGAACCCAGAGGTCCCCGAGCAAGGCCCGGACCCCCTCGGGAGGGTCCGGGTTGATGAGGAGGAAGCTCTACGTGAGGGTCCAGGTTGATCTGGGCCCCTTCGTGAGGGTCCGGGCATTCGAACGCCCACTGTACTTCATCAACAAAGTACTCCATGATGCCAAGACTCGGTACCTGGAGGTGCATAAGCTGCTCTACGCAGTTCTTATTGCTTCTAGGAAGCTACAACACTACTCCAAGCTCACAAGATTTCAGTGGTAACCTCTTACCCATTGCTTGCAATCTTGCATAATCCCAACTCTACTGGGAACATTGCAAAGTGGCCAGCGGAACTGGCTGAGTTCGATCTTGAGTTCATCCCAAGACAAGCAATTAAGAGTCAAGCACTGGCAGACTTCATGGCGGAACGGACCCCCTCTCCATCAAATCCTGGGGGCCTAGTGAGCAGAAGCTGGAACCCAAGGTTCCGGTCTTCACCGAGCCTCACTGGACTCTCTACTTCGACGACTTCGTGCAAAAGCAGGGGGCCGGAGCTAGAGTCCTTCTCCTTGCTCCGACCAGGGAGAAGGTCAAATACATGGTTCACCTTGACTTCAAGGCGACCAACAACATGGCGGAGTATGAAGCACTAATCTATGGGCTCAAGGTGGCACTATCATATGGTGTCAAGCAGCTGTTGGTAAAGGGTGACTCGCAGCTCGTCATAAAAGAAGTCAAAGGTGAATGCTGCCGCAACAACCCTCAACTAGTTGCATACCTACTGGAAGTCCAGAAGCTTCAGAAGGATTTTGACGTCCTGGATCTTTGCCATGTCCAGCGTCTCAACAACGCTGAAGCCGAGGAACTCTCAATGAAAGCTTCAACCGGACCTCCATCTCCTGATGGAACCTTCGCCCGGAGATTGTCAAGACCAACAACTCAGCCTGCCAAACTGAGCGAAGGGGGCGAGACCAGCACCTCGAAGCTAGCGGTCCCGATGGCCCTATGACCATGGTGTCCATCAAGGGTCGTAGGTGCTGCAGGAAGCTTCGAGCAACCCAGCACGCAAGACTCAAATCCTCAAGTTAGCTCCGATGCATGGATCTCGGAGATCTGGAGCTGCTTGAAAGACAACTTCCTTCCTGAAGATAATGTATCCGCTGACCGGATAGTCAGATTGGCTAAAAGATACACACTGGTAGAAGGGGATCTCTATTGGCATGGTGCCAACGATGTCCTAATGCGGTGCATTACAAGGGAAGAAGGTTGCGAGCTCCTCACAGAAATCCATGGAGGCGAGTGTGGGAACCATGCGTCTTCACGCACGCTGGTCGGTAAAGCCTTCCGGCATGGTTTTTACTGGCCTACAGCACTCCAGGATGCAACTGAGCTAGTGAAGAAATGTGAAGCATGCCAGTTCCATGCAAAGCAAATTCACACACCAGCTCAACCTCTACAAATGATACATCCTACATGGCCATTCGCTGTTTGGGGGATGGATATCTTGGAACCTTTCCTAAGAGCCGTTAGAGGTTACAAGTTCCTGTACGTTGCCATTGACAAGTTCACCAAATGGCCGGAAGCAACTCCAGTTGTGACAATAAACAAGCAATCAGCTATCAACTTCTTGCAGTCCATCGTATGCAGATTTGGAGTCCCAAAGAAAATCATAATTGATAACAGGACCCAATTCACAAGCTCTGCATGCCAAGGATATTGCGAAGACCTCGGCATTCAAGTCAGCTAAGCCTCAGTAGCTCACCCGGCAAGCAATGGCCAAGCTGAGAGAGCAAATGCAGAAATCCTAAAAGGACTTAAGACACGCACATATGAGCGCCTGAAAAAACATGGAGCCAACTGGATCGAAGAGCTTCCGCCCACCTTGTGGGCCAACAGGAAAACTCCAAACCAGTCAACTAGAGAGACACCCTTCTTCCTGGTGTACGGAGCTGAAGCAGTCCTTCCTCTGGAAATCACCTTGGGGTCACTCCGGGTCCGGACCTTCGACGGTGCCACGCAGGACCAACTCCGGTGTGAAGACCTTGACCTCCTTGAAGAGGGGAGGTGTCGAGCAGCTGTTCGGAATGCCCGATACCACCAAGCTCTTCGGCGCTATCACCAAAGGCATGTTCACAGCCGACAGATCGATGAAGGCGATCTGGTGCTACGGAGAATACAAACTCAAGAAGGGTTAAACAAACTCTCCCCCAGCTGGGAAGGACCCTTCCGAGTGATCAAAGTATCCCGTCCCGGATACATTCGCTTGGCAACTGAGGATGGGACACCTCTCCCTAATCCTTGGAACATTTAGCACCTTCGTAAGTTCTACGCTTAATATCACGGAGGTGAGTCTGTAGTTACATGAGATGTATGTTATAGAGTCATTGTACAGAGTCGGGTAGCTCCTTCGGGAGAACAGTCGGACCTTCCCCGTAAGGTCCGCAAAGTTCAGGCAACACTTGTCATAGTCTCAGAACTAAAATTGTAGTTAGCTACCTTGGGTCAAACGAGAAATGGAACACACTTAGCCTGGTTCCGTACCCTAAGAGTTTACTTGTTTCCCATGTACCCCAGACCTATAATGAAAGACATCATTGTGTGAAAACTGACTCCACATGCATTTATTTTGTACAGGCTCAATATTTTTTATTTTTCTCTTTCTTGTATGTAACAATGTTGTGCAATTCTTAAGAAACTTTAGCTCGACCAATTCATATATAATTTCGAGTTGCATTGTCAATTCTTCCGGGTCTAAACATTGTTAATGGTCTACTCGTCTGAATGCCGCCAAGCCAATCTAGGTCTGGAGTGTGCTATCAACTTAGCTTGGTCCTGCACCCAAAGTACGCCACTCTACCTACACCCCGACAGGCCGAATTAAGGCGAGTTCAGAAACGATCAGACCTTGAGGAAACAAGTCAGTGAACCTGATTGTATTTAGAATTGTGTTCGACCTAAAAATTTCTCGGGAATAGTAAGTCGCAATTGAGTTATAGATAGGTAATGGATTTTACTATTTTTGTTGACTTCAGTGTGCAGGAAAAATAAAGATATCATGATGATGGTGGATGAAGCCGGAGCTATCAAAGCTCCGACACCCCCTAAGGTAGTCTACTGTCGATGTTTCAAACATTGATAATAGACATCGCCAAAGCTACAAAGTTCTGGCAAATCTAGGGGGCCAGCCGTCAACGTGAAGAAAAGATGGTGGGAATACTCCCCAGTGGGGTCTGCTGTCGATGCACCGCACGTTGACAGTGGTCGCTGCTGGAGCTACCAAGCTCCGACGACCCCAGAGGACTAACCGTCAATGCTCTACGTGTTGACAAGGGTCACTGCCGGAGCTATCAATCTCCAACAACCTCAGGGGGCCCCTACTATCACCGACTTCGGACCTACAAACTACAAGTTCAAAGTGCGCAAGTCTTCAACAAAATGCTACATCCTCTTGGTACATGTTCACAATCAAATTGTGTACATGTACCTGGGGGCCATGTGTGACAAAGGTGTTGAAGACAAAAAATGAAAATCATAAAAAACTTGGATTTCATTAATCTGTAGATAAGAGATTACAAAATTGGAGAAAAAGAAGAGAGAATACAAGCGGGAGCTACAAAGAGAGAGTCCTAGACCCTATGGAAGAACGAGGCGACCTTCTGGGCAACCTCCGACACGTTGGCTTTGGCGGCTCCTCTCTCTCCGTCGATGGGGCCTTCAAGCACCGGTCCAGTGGGAAGTGAGGGTCCCGACTTGTGTAGCACATCAACATGAACTCTGCGACGTTCTTCGCCAGGGATTGTCCCTCGTTTTCCAGCTGGTCCGCGATGATATTGCCCATCTTGGTGAGCTTGTTGCCTGCTGAACTCAACGCCTGCAACGCCTGGTCCAGCTCTAGCTTCGGATCATCCGGACGCACGGGACTAAAACCCATCAGCGTCAGCGCGTTCTTGGCTTTGCCCAAGAAGTACCAAACTTGTTGGGACTCCGCAGACCTCGAGCCTCACATCTCTTCCAAGGATCTTCAGGTCACTGCAAGCTCAGAATTCTCCCGAGCAAGGCGCTTAACATCTTTGGCGTTCTGCTGAATCTTTTCAGCAACCAGCCTTTCGAGTTTACTGAGCTCCTCCTCCTGGAGTAGGATCTTGTTCCAGCGGTCGACCAAGTCCTTCTACTGGCCCTGCACCTTCTTCTCCCTGACAACAATTTCATTCTGCCTCTTTTGGAGGTCCTATCCTCGCTGCCAGGCCTTCTTCTCCCCCTTCTCGCAGTGCTCCTCCAGCTTCTTGGTGCACTCTGCGAGACTCTTGTCACCTAGAGTCAGCCTATGAGTGAGCTCCTCCTCCCTCTTCACGAGGTCATCCTGCAGCTCCAGGAGTTTTTGCTCTTCATCTTCGAGTTTTTTCTCCCGCTCCTGAGTAGCCTTCTGGCGCTTGACAAGGCTGTCGTGGATGGCGCTGAGCTTCTCTTCGCAATCATTTGCTGCATTATTAGAAGCTGCGGCCTGTTCGTGGATGGCCCGGGACTGGTTTTCGAGGGATCGCACCATGCTTTCCCTCTCGTCGAGTAGCTGACCCCAGTACTCCAGTCGGACTTTCTCCTTTTTCACCCACTCCTTGTCGTCGGCCAACCTCAACTGCGCCAGCTTGGTCTCGAATTGGAGCCGGTTGCGCCACCTCATAAGGGTTTGACGCTCCTCCTCGAGGGCCTTGCTGTCGTGGTAGAAGGCCAGCTGTACCTGACAAAGACTGGAGCAGGCGTTGTTTATAGACAATGATAAAGGGATCGGCTTTTCCGGACCTGTTGGGGTCTTCTTTGCTGGCTCCAGCGGGTTCTCTGTAACAAAAATCGGGTCCCACTCTACAAGAGCGGTCCCATGAGCTTCCACGGCACTAGGGCCGCCCTCCGGGATAGCCTCGGCCTCCGCCGAGGAAGGTCCTGCAGCAGAAGTTCCTACCTCCAGAGTCGGCTTTGAAGGTCCTGCCGCCTGGTCAACGGCAACTGGTCCCTTAGGCGGGGGAGCGGCAACCTCCTCTTGGCTCCCTAGCTTAGGCACGGGAACCTCCGGAACCACTACCTTCGGGGCAGGCGTTGAAGGTTGAACCGGAGCTGAAGCCACTTCTGGCTCCGACGCTGGTGCCTCCTCCACCACCGGTTCAGGCGCTGGTGCCTCGACTGCCATTGGCTTGGGTGCCGGCACTTCTTCGACAACCGGCTCAGGCGCCGGAACTTTATCAAGACTGGGCTCCACTGCCAGAACTTCATCAATACCCAGCTCCATCGTCGGGGCTTCGTCAACCACCGACTCTACCGCCGGGGCTTCATCAACCACCGGCTCTACTGTCGGGGCTTCAACAACATCCGACTCTAGGGCCGGAACAGCAGCTACCTCCTGCTCTAAGGTCGGAGCGTCCATCATCTCAGCATCAAAACCCGAAGCTTCAACCTCCGGGACTGGTGCCGCTGGTACATCTTCATTCCGGTGGTCCGGCGCTACCACGGGAGCTTCAGGGGATGACTCAAGGTCAAGGACCACGACAGCTGGCGCCGGAGCTACCGCGGCCTCAGCCACCTCTTGGGGCAGCACTGGAACTGGAGCCAGAGCCTCTGCCTGTGCAACATCAGTTGCTGCTGCAGGAACCGGAGCTTCAACCCCCTTTTTTGGGTACCTTGTGGATGAAGGACGAAGACACTCAAAACATAGTTACAACAAAAAACATTCAATTGAGGTAAAAAACCAAATTTACCTCGGAAGGTTTCCGCTCCAGCTAGCGCGGAACCTCTCCCCGGACGCTCGGGGCCGGACCATGACGCCATTGGCATAGTAGCTCCGGAAGGCTCCCCAGAGCTTGATGCCGCTGTTGGCATTGCCTTGGTTGAGGCCCTCCTCGACTGAGAAGGACCCCCGGACCTAGAGCCCTCACTCGGCCCTGGTACCAAAGCCACATGGTCGGAGCTTGCATCCCGGGGAGATGCTGATGCTGGAGTGGTTGCCGCCATTGAAGACCTCTCCCTCCGGGGAGGAGCTGCTGCGGAAGGAGAAGGTCTGACGGACCTCCCGTCAGAGTGCTTCAACTTCCTCTTACGACTCGAGGGCTCGGCCAATTCTTTGCCCTTGCCCACGACTTCAACTCTCTGTCTCGGGGCGGAAGGGGGACCACCCTCGGAAACTCCGAGGATCGCCAATCCGGTGGTAAAACGCCTCTCAACTTTGCCGAGGTCGTCAAGCACCGGCATCTTCCGCCGTAGCTCCCTGATGAACTCTTCCTCCATGTTCAGAGGGAGGAAAGCCGCCAGTGGAGTCAAGTCGTCACCCTCGGCATCGATGCCATGCTGGAACTTCTTGAGGTGAAGCTCCAAAGCTGCGCCTTCGAGGTTGGACTTCAAATAGGTCTCGATCCGATCGTCGTCCATCACGCTATTGATGGCCCAGGCAAGCTTCTCCCTCTTCTTTGGTAGAGCCTACCTGTTGACCAGAAAGTTGCAGAATACCGCCTGGGGATTCACCCCTCCCTCCACACATTGGCGGATCCTGGTCAGAGCAGGGTTGAATGCGTCCGATAGCACCGAAACTTCGCTCCAAGCTTCAGTGTCGATGTTGGGGAGGCCTTCGGGCAGCTCCAGCTTCTCATGCTCCTCTGCCCTGATGACAATCCAATCCTTCTTCCAGTCGTCCCACTTACCAGAAGGGAACGACCTCAAGTACTTGTACGGGCACTTCATGCGCTTCACAAAATAATAGAAGCCAAGGTACTCGTCACTCTTGTCGGTGGTGTGGATGGTGAAGAAGGTGCGGAAGAGCTCGACGCAGGGGGGGAATACCCACCCACATCTCGCAGAAGTGGACAAAGGTCGACACCAGAGGAATGGAGT
Organism: Tuctoria greenei; assembly: GCA_036927565.1. Taxonomy (NCBI): domain Eukaryota; kingdom Viridiplantae; phylum Streptophyta; class Magnoliopsida; order Poales; family Poaceae; genus Tuctoria; species Tuctoria greenei. Next base: position 71,311,280 of record JAYESD010000004.1, on the reverse strand, counting down.
GGGGGCCAAGGTGGTACAGCTGCATACCATAGAAGTCTAGCAGCATCAAGAGAAAAGTGGAGAATGGTGGGACCAGTCCCACCATGGCGTACGCGGAGAAGTACACCATGTCGCCGGCGTGCTCCTTCTTGAACAGAAGCTTGCCGGCGCGTACCAAGTGATCGAAGGAGTCACTGGACCACCCCATGAGGGCCCAGACCTTCTTCAGATCACCGTCGGTCTTAAGGCGGCTCTTGCAGAGACCCAACTCCATCGCAGCACAGCGGGGCGAGAGATGAAAAGCAGGCTAAGGTTTGGAGGATTCGAGTGCAAGTTCAAATGAAGGCGTAAAGAATCCCCAAACGGTGCGCACTTTCCTTCTTAAGTAAGCCCCCGCAACGCTTGGATGGAAACCGCAAAGGAGCCGACGATACAGTTCAAAAACTTCCCCCTGCCAATGACAAGGGGCCCCGGGGCCACCCTGACGATCAAGTCGAGGTCCTTACCCCAGGCGAATGGTTGCCATCATGAAAGGCAGGAAGCCTGAAGGCGGCAGCCTGATAGGGCGTGCGGAACCGATATAGTTTTTGTATCGGGAACCGACGACCTTCAATTGCGTGAGATCCGCACGCTCAGATCTCACCGGCCGCATCCTGAATATGCCACACGACGATGGTTTAACTACGAACTATCGCCAACGGCACACCCAAAGACCCTTGAAGACATGACTCGTAAACCGAAGGATGGACCCACCTCCGGCAGAACGACTTCATCCAAAAGGTCTCTCCCAGAGGTGGGCCCAGGGGGCCATCGTCGGTATCTTGCGTACCGTATACACCTTGGGACTGCAAAAAGACCAATGGAACTTCACCCGTCTGAGTTGAAGACCTGTGAAGGACCCACGTGTCATACGGGACCGGACCTGCCTCCCTTCTATGGTTAGTCCCGGTGCTGCCACGTGTATACTGCAACCGGAGCTACGTCCCACACATGGGAAAGCTCCGGGCTAAATACCTGCGTGGCACCCCCAAACCTAAACCCCGACAGAGGAAAGCTCCGGTACCGACACGTGTGTAGGATCGAAGATCATGTGAAAAGCTACCAAAGGGGGGTGAATGGTAGATTTAAAAATCTTACGCAGCGGATACAATTAAACCCCAACCCCTTCGGCAGAAAAACGATCTATTAAAGAAATCGTGTGTGAGACTAATCTAAACATGTTTCACCATGACAAAAGTGATATATATTAGAGAGAATCAAGTCACGAAGACAAAACAACAAGAATCACTCAAATCCAACGAGAAAAACTCAAGTTATGATCGAAAGATCAAACAAAGGTCAATCTGCCCTACCCGAGAAAAAAATAGTTCTGGAACGCTGCAAAGAAACTCGTGTATATCATAGACCACAAATCCAATGACCGTGAAATTTTGACAGATGATAGATAATCAAGTTGTAAAGACAACCCAAAAAGAATCACGTCAAAAGGATCTGTAAAAATCGAGTTATGATAAAACTATCAACAAAGGTAGTGCTGTCTAGAAACTCGACGAGTAAAACTTGTCAGGAACAAGTCGGACGAACAAGGCACAAAAGTTCCTTCAAACTACGAATTTTATTTAATAGAACACAAGAGGAATAGCCCCAAAGTCGTGCACCACGAGCTCTGGGCTCCCTTGCTTATATAACCAGCTCGAAAGCCAACTCAACTCAAATCAGGAACCTAATCCTACTCTGTTCACGAATCGTAACTTTCCATAACTACTTAAGATTCTTCTATACGCAGATAGAAGCAATCTTAAGACTTCCAAACACCTTAGGAACGTATCCCACATTCCTAAACAACTCAAATTCGTGACCCACACGAAATCCTATCATAACCAACTCAAATCTTTCCATATTTGAGTCAAACCCGACTCAGCCATAGCCTAAGTCCATAACCTAGTCGGTTGGACCTTTCCGACCAACTCTTTACGTCTACATCTCTTCATCACGTCTCGGAACCATGTAGCCACGTCCATGCACTCCTTGCACATGTGCAAACATCTTCCAATGACACCCACGATACCTTCACATGCATGGTTCTTGATTCAATCATGTTGCGCAACCTCCTGATCAGCTCAACCACAATTCCTCCTAAATTTGGTTGTTGGAACCTCATATCCTCCCTAAGACTAGTCCAATGGATCCCGTCACCAGCCATGTCTTGAACTCAAGAAACACCTGCATACGAACAAACAACCAATCCATACGATCCCAAGTCCTCGACTTGACTCAAGTTAGTTCTGAACACAACACCTTACGTGAGAACCTCACATAAGCATGTTGCAAAACCACAGTAACATGATATCATCCATGTCAACCAAAAACGCATCAAAGACTTAGCAAATGAATACTAAGCAATCTTTCCAAAGATTTAAAGCAAGTACAAAAAATTGCAAATGAAAAACAGAAGCATTGCGGTCAAGTTTCGGACCTTGCCAGAGCAACCCGGACCTTGAGCCGGAGCTAACAAAAGCTAGTAGAACCTAGCGCCGGAACTTACCAAAACTAGTATAACCAAAAACCGGAGCTAGAAAAATCAACTCGGAGCTAAAGACAAAACTCACCGGAGCTAACCAAAACTAGTCGGACCTTAATAAAAAGGTGTTTTGGTGATATTAAAAACTTTTATCGTCAAAGAAAGTGTATTCACTACAAGCCAATGTATTCAGCACACATAGGTCTTACAACGTGTACAACCTCACCGGACCTACCCATCCCGGACGGTAAGCTCCAAAGTTGCCACGTGTCCAACCGCCGGACCTTCAGCTTCAACAAGCAGACTGGTGGTCCCCCAATGGCTCGGACCTTCAAGGGACAATCAAGGACTTCAAGACCCGATTAAGTGCCATTAATACCATCTTAATGACACACGATCGGAGGGCCCTTAATACCAGTAACGGCACTGTCAAAACTCGTTACCACGCTATTAAGGGTAATTAAGATCAATCGTGTATTAAGCATCAATAACCGCCAGTGCCACATGTTGGGCCAGGCTAGTGATGTAATGACCAGTCCTTGTACTTTAAAGGACTAGTCGAGTGATACACAGGACGGTTCGTCCGGACACTCTTAGACTCAGCTCTGACACACGCTCACAAGTGCTCAGACGCTCAATACAACAACCACACACCCCGTGGAGTAGGGTATTACGCTTAGGCGGCCTGAACCACGTAAATCCTTGTGTCAACTTGCCATCGTATTCTGAATCTCTGCGCGCCCAATACCGGACTATAAACTTCGCGGTCTACTAACAGTAGTATCGGGAGAATTGCGGGAACCAGACTCCGACACTAACCCCTTTGAATACATGCAAAAATTTCAAATTTTAAAAAATTAGCGAAAACTTATGTATGGGTACATAATGCATGTAAAACATGACATACAATCTTGATATCGAATAAAAATCAATTTACGGTCATTTCTTGGAAGAAAACTGTGTTTTGAGTAAAATCAAGGCTAACCCCTTTGAATTCACGTGAAAATTAGAATTTTTGTGAAAATTCCAGAAAACTTATGTATGGCTACGTAATTCATATACAACATAGAATAAAAGCTCGATCTCAAAGAAAAATGAATTTATAGTCATTTTTGGAAGAAAACTGCATTTTGAGTAAAATCGAAGGCTAACCCCTTTGAATTCACGTGAAAATTTGAATTTAATGAAAATTCCTAAAAACTTACGTATGGCTCTGTAATACATATACAACATGGAATACAAGCTCTATCTCGAAGAAAAATGAATTTACGGACATTTTTTGGAAGAAAACTGCATTTTGAGTAAAATCGAAGGCTAACACATTTGAATTCACGCGAAAATTTTATTTTTTTTAAATTCCCAAAAACTTACGTATGGATAGATAATACATATAAAACATGGAATACAAGATCTATCTCGAAGAAAAATGACTTTACGGTCATTTTTTAGAAGAAAACTGCATTTTGATTAAAATTGAAGGCTAAAACCTTGGAATTCACGCGAAAATTTGATTTTTTTTTTAATTTCTGAAAAATTATGTACGACAATGCAATACATATACAACATGCAATACAAGCTCGATCTCGAAAAGAATTGAATTTACGGTCATTTTTTGGAAGAAAACTGCGTTTTGAGTAAAATCGAAGGCTAACCACTTTGAATTCACGCAAAAAATTAATTTTTTTGAAAATTCCAAAAAACTTACGTATGACTACGTAATACATATACAACATGGAATACAAGCTCGATCTTAAAGAAAAATGAATTTACGGTCATTTTTGGAGGAAAACTGAGTTTTGAGTAAAATAGAAGGCTAAACCCTTTAAATTCACGCAAAAAATTGAATTTTTTGAAAATTCCTAGAAACTTACGTATGGCTACATAATGTATATACAACATGGAATACAAGCTCGATCTCGAATAAAATGAATTTACGCTCGTTTTTTTGTAAGAAAACTGTGTTTTGAGTAAAATTGAAGGCTAACCCTTTTGAATTCATGCGAGAATTTGAAATTTTTAAAAAATGAGAAAAACTTACATATTGGTTCATAATGAATGTAAAACATGAAATGCGAGCTCGATCTCAAATTAAAATTAATTTACGGTCATTCCTTGCAAGAAAACTGCGTTTGGGGTAAAATCGAAGGCTAAACCCTTTGAATTTACACGAAATTTTGATTTTTTTTTTTGAAAATTCACGAAAACTTACGTATGGCTACGTAATACATATGCAACATGGAATACATGCTCGATCTCGAAGAAAAATGAATTTACGGTCATTTTTTGGAAGAAAACTACATTTTGAGTAAAACCGAAGGCTGTCCTCTTTGAATTCATGTGAAAATTTGATTTTTTTTGACAATTTCTGAAAACTTACGTATGGAAATGCAATACATATAAAACATGGAATACAAGCTCAATCCCAAAAAATTGAATTTACAGTCATTTTTTGATAGAAAACAACGTTTGGAGTGAAATCGAAGGCAAACTCCTTTAAATTTACACGAAAATTTTAATTTTTAAAAATTCCCGAAAACTTACATGTGGCTATGTAATCCATATACAACATGGAATACAAGCTATCTCAAAGAAAATGAATTTATGGTCATTATTTTGGAAGAAAATTGTGTTTTAAGTAAAATCGAAGGCGTATCTGCGCGGAAATTTCAATTTTATGAAAATACCTGAAAACTTACGTATGGCCATGTAATACATATACAATATGGAATACAAGCTCTATCTCGATGAAAAATGAATTTACAATCATTTTTTTGGAAGAAAACTGTGTTTTGAGTAAAATCGAAGGCTAACACATTTGAATTCACGCGAAAATTTGAAATTTTTTTGAAAATTCCCAAAAAACTTATGTATGGCTACATAATACATATAAAACATGGAATACAAGCTCTATCTCAAAGAAAAATGACTTTACGATCATTTTTCGGAAGAAAACTGCATTTTAAGTAAAATCGAAGGGTAAATCCTTTGAATTCACGCGAAAATTAGATTTTTTTTGAAAATTCCCGAAAACTTATGTATGGCAATGCAACACATATACAACAAGCTCGATCTCGAAAAAAATTGAATTTACGGTCATTTTTTGGAAGAAAACTTCATTTTGATTAAAATCGAAAGCTAACCCCTTCGAATTTACGCGGAATTTTTTGAAAATTCCATAAAATTTATGTATGGCTACGTAATACATATACAACATGGAATACAAGCGTGATTTGAAAGAAAAATGAATTTACAATCATTTTTTGGAAGCAAACTGTATTTTGAGTAAAGTCGAAGGCTGAATCATTTGAATTCATGCAAAAATTAGAAATTTTTAAAATTCGCAAAAACTTACATATGGGTACGTAATGCATATCCAACATGAAATACAAGCTCGATATCGAAGAAAAATGAATTTACAATCATTCTTTGGAAGAAAATTGCGTTTTTGAGTTAATCGAGGCTAACCCCTTTGATTTCACGCAGAAATTTGATTTGTTTGAAAATACCCGAAAACTATTGTATGGAAATGCAATACATATACAACATGAAATAAAAGCTCGATCTTGATAAAATTTGAATTTAAGGTCATTTTTTTGAAGACAACAACATCTTGAGTAAGATGGAAGGCTTACCCCTTTGAATTCATGAGAAAATTTGATTTTTTTGAAAATTCACAAAAACATATGTATGGCTACATAATACATATACAACATGTAATACAAGCTCGATCTTGAAGAAAAATAAATTTACAATCCTTTTTTGGAAGAAAATTGCGCTTTCAGTAAAATCGAAGGACAACCCTTCGAATTGACGTGGAAATTTGAAATTTTTAAAAATTCATGAAACCTTGCATATGGGTACGTAATGCATGTAAAAAATGAAATACAAGCTCGATCTCGAAGAAAATATTTACAGTCATTTCTTGGAAGAAAACTGTGTTTTGAGTATCGATGTCCCCTTTGAATTCACGCGAAAATTTGAATATTTTGAAAATTCCCAAAACTTACGTATGACTACATAATACATATACAACATGAAATAAAATCTCGATCTCGAAGAAAAAAGAATTTACAGTCACTTTTTGGATGAAAATCGAGTTTTGTGTAAAATAGAAGTATAAACCCTTTGAATTCATTCAAAAATTTAAATTTTTTGAAATTTCCCAAAAAACATACGTATGGCTACGTAATACATATACAACTTGGGATACAGGCTTGATCTCGAAGAAAAATTAATTTGTGGTCATCTTTTGGAAGAAAACTGAGTTTAGAGTAAAATGGAAGGCTAAACCCTTTGAATTCACGCGAAAATTTGAATTTTTCGAAAATCCCCGAAAATTACGTATGGCTACGTAATACGTATACAACATGGAATACAAGCTCGATCTCGAAGAAAATCAATTTACAGTCATTTTTTGGAAGAAAATTGGGTTTTGATTAAATAGAACGCTAACCCCTTTGAATTCACGCGAAAATTTGAATTGTTTTAAAACTCCTAAAACTTACGTATGGCTACGTAGTACATATACAACCTGGGATACAAGCTCGATCATGAAGAAAAATGAATTTGCGTTCATTTTTGGAAGAAATCTGCGTTTTGAGTAAAATCGAAGGCTAACCCCTTTGAATTCACGCGAAAATTTGAATTTTTTGAAAATTACCAGAAAGTTATGTATGACTACATAATACATATACAACATGGAATACAAGCTCGATCTTGAAGAAAAATGAATTTACGGTCATTTTTGGAAGAAAACTAAGTTTTGAGTAAAATAGAAGGCTAAACTATTTGAATTCACGCAAAAATTTGAATTTTTTGAAAATTCTCGAAAACTAACGTATGGCTACGTAATGCATATACAACATGTAATACAATGTTGATCTCGAAGAAAATGAATTTACGGTCATTTTTCTAGGAAAACTGCATTTTGAGTAAAATTGAAGGCTAACCCCTTTGAATTCACACAAAAATTTGAATTTTTTGCAAATTTTTGAAAACTTACGTATGGCTATGTACTATAAATACAACATAGGATACAAGCTCGATCTCGAAGAAAAATGAATTTATAGTCATTTTTTTGGAAGAAAATTGTGTTTTAGATAAAAACAAAGGCTAACCACTTTGAATTCACGCGAAAATTTGATTTTTTTTTAATTCCCAAAAACTTACGTATGACTACGTAATACATATACAACATATAATACAAGCTCGATACCAAAGAAAATTGAATTTAAAGACATTTTTTAGAAGAAAATTGTGTTTTTAGTAAAATTGAACCTTTGAATTCACGCAAAATATTGAATTTTTTGAAAATTCTCTAAAACTTACATGTGGCTACATAATGCATATACAACATGGAATACAAGCTCGATCTTGAAGAAAATGAATTTATTGTCGTTATTTCGGAAGAAAACAACTTTTTTAGTAAAACTGAAGGCGTATCCCGCGGTAATTTGAATTTTTCTAAAATTCCCAAAAACTTACGTCTGGCTATGTAATACACATACAACATGGAATACAAGCTCGATCTCGAAGAAAAATGAATTTATGATCATTTTTTGGAAGAAAACCACGTTACGAGTAAAATCGAAGGCTAACCCTTTTGAATTCACGCAGAAATTTCAGATTTTTAAAAATTAGCGAAAACTTACGTATGGGTACGTAATGCATGTAAAACATGACATACAAGCTTGATATCGAATAAGAATCAATTTATGGTCATTTCTTGGAAGAAAACTGCGTTTTGAGTAAAATCAAAGGCTAAACACTTTGAATTCACGTGAAAATTAGAATTTTTTGGAAAATTCCTGAAAACTTACGTATGGCTACGTAATTCATATGCAACATAGAATACAAGCTCGATCTCAAACAAAAATGAATTTACGGTCATTTTTTTAAGAATATTGCATTTTGAGTAAAATCGAGGGCTAACCCCTTTGAATTCTTGCGAGAATTTGAAATTTTTTAAAATTTACGAAAACTTACATATTGGTACGTAATGAATGTAAAACATGAAATGCAAGCTCGATCTTGAAGAAAAATGAATTTACAGTCATTTCTTGCAAGAAAACTGCATTTGGGGTAAAATTGAGGCTTACGCCTTTGGATTCACTCAAAAATTTGAATTTTTCGATAATTCACGAAAACATACGTATGGCTACGTAATACATATGCAACATGGAATACATGATCGATCTCGAGGAAAAATGAATTTACAGTCATTTTTGGAAGAAAACTGCATTTTGAGTAGAATCGAAGGTTAACCCCTTTGAATTCACGTGAAAAATTGAATTTTATGAAAATTCCTAAAAACTTACGTATGGCTATGTAATACATATACAACATGGAATACAAGCTCTATCTCGAATAAAAATGAATTTACGATCATTTCTTGGAAGAAAACTGTGTTTTGAGTAAAATCGAAGGCTAACACATTTGAATTCACGAGAAAATTTGATTTTTTTTTTGAAAAGTTCCGAAAACATTTGTATGGCTACATAATACATATAAAACATGGAATACAAGCTCTATCTTGAAAAAAAACTTTACGATCATTTTTTTGGAAGAAAACTGCATTTTGTGTAAAATCGAAGGCTAAACCCTTTGATTCACACGAAAATTTGAGCTTTTTTTTTGAAAATTCCTAAAAACTTACGTATGGCAATGCAATACATATACAACATGGAATGCAAGCTCAATCTCGAAAAAACAATTGAATTTACCGTCATTATATGGAAGAAAACCGCGCTTTGATTAAAATCGAAAGCTAATCGCTTCGAATTTACTTGGAATTTTTAGAAAATTCCGCAAAATTTATGTATGGCTATGTAATACATATACAACATGGAATACAAGCTCGATCTCAAAGAAAAATGAATTTAGGGTTATTCTTTGGAAGAAAACTGTATTTTGAATAAAATTGAAGGCTAAATCATATCAATTCATTCGAAAATTAGAAATTTTGAAAATTCGCGAAAACTTACGTATGCGTACGTAATGCATATCCAACATGAAATACAAGCTCGACCTCGAAGAAAAATGAATTTATGATCATCCTTCGGAAGAAAACTGCGTTTTGAGTAAAATCGAAGGCTGACCCCTTTGAATTCACGTGGAAATTTCATTTTTTTTGAAAATTCCGGAAAACTTACGTATGGAAATGCAATACATATACAACATGGAATATAATCTCTATCTCGAAAAAAATTGAATTTACAGTCATTTTTGGAAGAAAAATACATTTTGAGTGAAATCGAAGGCTAATCCTTTTGAATTCACGAGAAAATTTGAAGTTTTTGAAAATTCCTAAAAACTTACATGTGGCTTCATAATGCATATACAACATGGAATACAAGCTAAATCTCGAAGAAAATGAATTTATGGTCATTTTTTGGAAGAAAGCTGCGTTTTGAGTAAAATCGAAGGCGTATCCACACAAAATTTTGAATTTTTTGAAAATTATTGAAAACATATGTATGGCTACGTAATACATATACAACATGGAATACAAGCTCAATCTTGAAGAAAAATGAATTTATGGTCATTTTACTGAAAGCAAACTGTATTTTGAGTAAAGTCGAAGGCTAAATCATATGAATTCATGCAAAAATTAGAAATTTTGAAAATTCGCGAAAACTTACGTATGGGTACGTAATGAATATCCAACATGAAATACAAGCTCAATCTCGAAGAAAAATGAATTTACAATCATTCTTTGGAAGAAAATAGTGTTTTGAGTTAAATCAAAGGCTGACCCCTTTGATTTCACTCAGAAATTTGATTTTTTTGAAAATCCCCGAAAACTTACTAATGAAAATTCCATACATATACAACATGAAATACAAGCTCGATCTCGAAAAAAATTAAATTTACGGTCATTTTTTGGAAGACAACAACGTTATGAGTAAGATCCAAGGCTAACCCCTTTGAATTCACGAGAAAATTTGAATTTTTTGAAAATTCCCAAAAACATATGTATGGCTACGTAATACATATACAACATAGAATACAAGCTCGATCATGAAGAAAAATGAATTTATAGTCCTTTTTTGGATGAAAATTGCGTTTTCAGCAAAATCGAAGGCCAACCCTTCGAATTGACGCAAAAATTTGAAATTTTTAAAAATTCATGAAACCTTGCATATGGGTACGTAATGCATGTAAAAAATGAAATACAAGCTCGATCTCGTAGAAAAAATTTACAGCCATTTGTTGGAAGAAAACTGTGTTTTGAGTATCGAAGTCTAACCCCTTTGAATTCACGCGAAAATTTGAACTTTTTGAAAATTCCCGAAAACTTACGTATGACTACAAAATACATATATAACATGGAATAAAAGCTCGATCTCGAAGAAAAAAGAATTTACGGTCATTTTTTTGGAAGAAAATCGAGTTTTGTGTAAAATAGAAGGATAAACCCTCTGAATTCATTCAAAAATTTGAATCTTTTGAAAATTCCCAAAAACTTACGTATGGTTACGTAATACATATACAACATGGGATAAAGGCTTGATCTCGAAGAAAAATTAATTTGTTGTCATTTTTTGGAAGAAAACTGAGTTTAGAGTAAAATAGAAGGCTAAACCCTTTGAATTCACGCGAAAATTTGAATTTTTTGAAAATTCCTGAAAATTACTTATGGCTATGTAATGCATATACAACATGGAATACAAGCTCGATCTCGAAGAAAATCAATTTACAGTGATTTTTTGGAAGAAAACTGGGTTTTGATTAAATAGAACGCTAACTCCTTTGAATTCACGAGAAAATTTGAATTGTTTTAAAATTCCCAAAACTTACGTATGGCTACGTAGTACATATACAACCTGGGATACAAGCTCGATCGTGAAGAAAAATGAATTTGCGTTCATTTTTGGAAGAAACCTGCGTTTTGAGTAAAATCTAAGGCTAACCCTTTTGATTTCACGCGAAAATTTGAATTTTTTGAAAATTCCCAAAAAGTTATGTATGGCTACATAATACATATACAACATGGAATACAAGCTCGATCTCGAAGAAAAATGAATTTACGGTCATTTTTTGGAAGAAAACTAAGTTTTGAGTAAAAGAGAAGGCTAAACCATTTGAATTCACGCGAAAATTTGATTTTTTTTGAAAATTCCAGAAAACTAACGTATGGCCACGTAATGCATATACAACATGTAATACAAGATTGATCTCGAAGAAAATGAATTTACGGTCATTTTTGGAAGAAAACTGCGTTTTGAGTAAAATCGAAGGCTAACTCATTTGAATTCACACAAAAAATTGAATTTTTTGAAAGTTCTTGAAAACTTATGTATGGCTACGTACTAAATATACAACATGGGATACAAGCTCGATCTTGAAGAGAAATGAATTTATAGTCATTTTTTTTGAAGGAAAATGTGTTTTGGGTAAAAACGAAGGTTAACCCTTTTGAATTCACGCAAAAATTTAGTTCTTTTTTAAATTCCCGAAACTTACGTATGACTACGTAATACATATACAACATATAATACAAGCTCGATACCAAAGAAAATTGAATTTACAGACATTTTTTGGAAGAAAATTGCGTTTTTAGTAAAATCGAACCTTTGAATTCACGCGAAAATTTGAATTTTTTGAAAATTCCCTAAAACTTAAATGTGGCTACATAATGCATATGCAACATGGAATACAAGCTCGATCTCGAAGAAAATGAATTTATTGTCATTATTTTGGAAGAAAACAACTTTTTCAGTAAAACCGAAGGCGAATCCCGCGGAAATTTGATTTTTTCTAAAATTCCCAAAAACTTATGTCTGGCTATGTAATAAACATACAACATGGAATACAAGCTCGATCTCGAAGAAAAATGAATTTAAGGTCATTTTTTGGAAGAAAACCACCTTAGGAGTAAAATCGAATGCTAACCCTTTTGAATTCACGCAGAAATTTCAGATTTTTAAAAATTAGCAAAGACTTACGTATGGGTACTTAATGCCTGTAAAACATGACATACAAGCTTGATATCGAAGAAGAATGAATTTACGGTCATTTCTTGGAAGAAAACTGCGTTTTGAGTAAAATCAAAGGCTAAACCCTTTGAATTCACGTGAAATTTAGAATTTTTTTAAAAACTCCTGACAACTCACGTATGGCTACGTAATTCATATACAACATAGAATACAAGCTCGATCTAAAAGAAAAATGAATTTACGTCATTTTTTCGAAGAAAATTGCGTTTTGAGTAAAATCGAAGGCACCCCTTTGAATTCACGCGAGAATTTGAATTTTTTTAGAATTTGCGAAAACTTACATATTGGTACGTAATAAATGTAAAACATGAAATTCAAGCTCGATCTCGAAGAAAAATGAATTTATGGTCATTTCTTGCAAGAAAACCCCGTTTGGTGTAAAATTGAGGCTTACGCCTTTGAATTCACTCGAATATTTGAATTTTTTTAAAAATTCACGAAAACATATGTATGACTACGTAATACATATGCAACATGGAATACATGATCGATCTCGAGGAAAAATTAATTTACGGTCATTTTTGGAAGAAAACTGCATTTTGAGTAAAATCGAAGGCTAACCCCTTTGAATTCACGTGAAAAATTGAATTTTATGAAAATTCCTGAAAACTTAAGTATGGCTATGTAATACATATACAACATGGAATAAAAGCCCTATCTTGAATAAAAATGAATTTACGATCATTTCTTGGAAGAAAACTATGTTTTGAGTAAAATCGAAGGCTAACACATTTGAATTCACGAGAATTTTTTTTTTGAAAAGTCCCGAAAACTTACGTATGGCTACATAATACATATAAAACATGGAATACAAGCTCTATCTTGAAGAAAAACTTTACAGTCATTTTTTTGAAATAAAAATGCATTTTGAGTAAAATCGAAGGCTAAATCCATCGAATTCACATGAAAATTTTAGTTTTTTTTTAATTCCCAAAAACTTACGTATGGCAATGCAATACATATACAACATGGAATGCATCCTCGACCTCGAAAAAAATTGAATTTACGGTCATTATTTGGAAGAAAACCGCGCTTTGATTAAAATCGAAAGCTAACCCCTTTGAATTTATGTGGAATTTTTCGAAAATTCCATAAAATTTATGTATGGCTACGTAATACATATACAACATGGAATACAAGCTCGATCTCAAAGAAAAATAAATTTAGGGTCATTGTTTGGAAGAAACTGTATTTTGAATAAAATCGAAGGCTAAATCATATCAATTCATGCGAAAATTAGAAATTTTGAAAATTTGCGAAAACTTACGTATGCGTATGTAATGCATATACAACATGAAATACAAGCTCTATCTTGAAGAAAAATAAATTAAAGATCATCCTTTGGAAGAAAACTGCGTTTTGAGTAAAATCGAAGGCTGACCCTTTGAATTCACGTGGAAATTTAATTTTTTTGAAAATTCTGGAAAACTTACATATGGAAACGCAATACATATACAACATGGAATATAAGCTCTATCTCGAAAAAATTGAATTTATAGTCATTTTTGGAAGAAAACTGCGTTTCGAGTGAAATCGAAGGCTAATCCCTTCGAATTCACGCAAAAATTTGAAGTTTTGAAAATTCCCGAAAACCTACATGTGGATACATAATGCATATACAACATGGAATACAAGCTCGAACTCGAAGAAGATGAATTTATGGTCATTTGTTGGAAGAAAACTGCGTTTTGAGAAAAATCGAAGGCGTATCCATGCGAAAATTTGAATTTTTTGAAAATTTACGAAAACATATGTATGGCTACGTAATACATATACAACATGGAATAAAAGCTCTATCTTGAAGAAAAATTAATTTATGGTCATTTTTTGGAAGAAAACTGCGTTTTGAGTAAAATCGAAGGCTAACCCTTCGAATTGACGTGGAAATATGAAATTTTTAAAATTCATGAAAACTTGCATATGGGTACGTAATGCATGTAAAAAATAAAATACAAGATCGATCTTGAAGAAAAATAAATTTACGGTCATTTCTTGGAAGGAAACTGCGTTTTGAGTAAAATCGAATGAGTGCCTTAGAGATTTCTTAATTGAAAATGGCTTTAAGATCGGTAAAGTAGATTATACATTATTTACAAAGAACTTTGACAATGATCTCTTTATTTGTCAAATTTATGTAGATGATATAATCTTTGGTTCCAATAACAAATCTTTTTGTGAGGAATTTAGTAATATTATGACAGATAGGTTTGAGATGTCTATGATGGGAGAGCTTGAGTACTTCTTGGGATTCCAAGTGAGGCAACAAAAGGAAGGGACGTTCATAAGCCAAATAAAGTACACTCAAGACATACTCAAGAAGTTTGGAATGGACAGGGCGATGCCTATAAAGACTCCCATGGCAACGAATGGACACTTGGATCTCAATGAAGATGGACCAAACGTCGATCAAAAGGTACCTTTGAATTCACGCAAAATTTTGATTTTTTTGAAAATTCCTGAAAACTTACGTATGACTACGTAATACATATACAACATGGAATACAAGCTCGATCTCGAGAAAAAATGAATTTACGGTCATTTTTTGGAAGAAAACTGAGTTTTGAGTAAAATAGAAGTATAAACCCTTTGAATTCATTCGAAAATTTGAATTTTTAGAAAATACCTGAAAACTTATATATGGCTATGTAATGCATATACAACATGGAATACAAGATCGATCTTGAGGAAAATGAATTCACAGTCATTTTTCAGAAGAAAATAATATTTTGAGTGAAATTGAATGCTAACCCCTTTGAATTCACGTGAAAAACGAATTTACGATCATTTTTTGGAAGAAAACGACGTTAGGAGCAAAATCGAAGGCTAACCCTTTTGAATTCACACGGAAATTTCAAATTTTTAAAAATTAGTGAAAACTTACGTATGGGTACGTAATGCATGTAAAACATGACATACAAGCTTGATATTGAAGAAGAATGAATTTACGGTCATTTCATGGAAGAAAACTGCGTTTTAAGCAAAATCAAAGGCTAAACCCTTTGAATTCACGTGAAAATTAGATTTTTTTTTGAAAATTCCTGAAAACTCACGTATTGCTACTTAATTCATATACAACATAGAATACAAGCTCGATCTCAAAGATAAATGAATTTACAGTCATTTTTTTGGAAGAAAAACGCATTTTGAGTAAAATCGAATGCTAACCCCTTTGAATTGACACGAGAATTTGAAATTTTTTAAAATTCGCGAAAACTTACATATTGGTACATAATGAATGTAAAACATGAAATGCAAGCTCGATCTCGAAGAAAAATGAGTTTATGGTCATTTCATGCAAGAAAACTGCGTTTGTGGTAAAATTGAAGGCTTACGTCTCTGAATTCACTCGAAAATTTCAATTTTTTGAAAATTCACGAAACTTACGTATGGCTACGTAATACATATGCAATATGGAATACATGTTCGATCTCGAAGAAAAATGAATTTACGGTCATTTTTGGAAGAAAACTGCATTTTGAGTAAAATTGAAGGCTAACCCCTTGAATTCACGTGAAAAATTAAATTTTTGAAAATTCCTGAAAACTTACGTATGGCTATGTAATACATATAAAACATGGAATAAAAGCTCTATGTCAAATAAAAATGAATTTACGGTCATTTCTTGGAAGAAAACTGCGCTTTGAGTAAAATCAAAGTCTAACACATTTGAATTCACGAGAAAATTTGTTTTTTTCTGAAAAGTCCCAAAAACTTACGTATGGCTACATTATACATATAAAATATGGAATACAAGCTCTATCTTGAAGAAAGATGAATTTACAGTGACTTTTTGGAAGAAAACTGAGCTTTGAGTCAAATAGAAGGATAAACCCTTTGAATTCATTCGAAATTTTGAATTTCTATACAATTCCTGAAAACATACATATGGATACGTAATGCATATACAACATGGAATACAAGATCGATCACGAATAAAATGAATTTACGGTCATTTTTGGAAGAAAACAGAGTTTTGAGTAAAATAGAAGGCCAACCCCTTTGAAATTATGCAAAATTTGAAATTTTTGAAAATTCCCGAAGTCTTACATATGTCTATGTAATACATATACAATATGGGATACAAGCTTGATCTCGAAGAAAAATGAATTTACAGTCATTTTTTGGAAGAAAACTAAGTTTTGAGTAAAATAGAAGGCTAAACCCTTTGAATTCACGCGAAAATTTGAATTTTTCGAAAATTCCCGAAAACTTACGTATGGCTACGTAATGCATATACAACATGGAATACAAGCTCGATCTCGAAGAAAATGAATTTACGATCATTTTTTTGGAAGAAAACTTTGTTTTGAGTAAAATAGAAGGCTAATTACTTTGAATTCACGCAAAAATTTGAGTTTTTTTAAAATTCCCGAAAACTTGCGTATGGCTACATAATACATATACAATATGGGATACAAGCTCGATTTTTGAAGAAAAATGAATTTGCGGTCATTTTTTGGAAGAAAACTGCGTTTTGATTAAAATCGAAGGCTACCCTTTGAATTCACGCGAAAATTTGAATTTTTTGAAAATTCCCGAAAACTTACGTATGACTACTCAATACATATACAACATGGGATACAAGCTCAATCTCGAAGAAAAATGAACTTATAGTCATTTTTTGGATGTAAACTGCGTTTTGGGTAAAAACGAAGGCTAACCCCTTTGAATACACACAAAAATTTGATTTTTTTGAAAATTCCCGAAAACTTATGTATGACTACGTAATACATATACAACATGTAATACAAGCTCGATATCAAATAAAAATAAATTTACGGACATTTTTTGGAAGAAAATAGCATTTTTAGTAGAATTCACGCGAAAATTTGAATATTTTGAAAATTCCTGAAAACTTACATGTGATTACGTAATGCATATACAACATGGAATACAAGCTCGATCTCGAAGAAAATGAATTTATGGTAATTTTTTTGGAGGAAAACTATGTTTTGAGTAAAATCAAAGGTGTATCCACGCAAAAATTTGAATTTTTTCAAAATGCCCAAAAACTTATGTATGGCCATGTAATACACATACAACATGGAATACAAGCTCGATCTCGAAGAAAAATGAATTTAACGTCATTTTTTGGAAGAAAACCACGTTAATCGAAGGCTAACCCTTTTGAATTCACGCGGAAATTTTAAATTTTTAAAACTTAGCGAAAACTTACGTATGGGTACGTAATGCATGTAAAACATGACATACAAGCATGAAATCGAAGAAGAATGAATTTACGGTCATTTCTTGGAAGAAAACTTTGTTTTGAGTAAAATGAAACGCTAAACCCTTTGAATTCACGTGGAATTTAGAATTTTTTTGAAAATTCCTAAAAAATCACGCATGGCTACGTAATTCATATACAACATAGAATACCAGATCGATCTCAAAGAAAAGTGAATTTACGGTCATTTTTTAGAAGAAAACCGCATATTGAGTAAAATCGAAAGCTAACCCTTTTGAATTCACGCGAGAATTTGAATTTTTTTAAATTAGCAAAAACTTACATATTGGTACTTAATGAATGTAAAACATGAAATTCAAGCTCGATCTCAAAGAAAAATGAATTTACGGTGATTTCTTGCAAGAAAACTTCGTTTGGGGTAAAATCGAAGGCTTACGCCTTTGAATTCACTCGAAAATTTGAATTTTTTGAAAATTCACGAAAATTACACATGGCTACGTAATACATATGCAACTTGGAATACATTCTCGATCTCGAAGAAACAATGAATTTACGGTCATTTTTGGTAGAAAACTGCATTTTGAGTAAAATCGAAGGCTAACCCCTTTGAATTCACGTGAAAATATGAATTTTATGAAAATTCTTGAAAACTTACGTATGGCTATGTAATACATATACAACATGGAATAAAAGCTCTATATCGAATAAAAATGAATTTATGGTCATTTCTTGGAAGAAAACTGCGTTTTGAGTAAAATCGAAGGCTAACACATTTGAATTCGCGAGAAAATTTGATTTTCTTTTTGAAAATTCTCGAAAACTTACGTATGGCTGCTTATACATATAAAACATGGAATACATATACAATATGGGATTCAAGCTCAATCTTGAAGAAAAATGAATTTATGGTTTTTTGGAAGAAAACTGCGTTTTGAGTAAAATCGAAGGCTAACCCCTTTGAATTCAGTGAAACTTTGTTTTTTTGAAAATTCCCGAAAACTTATGTATGACTACGTAATACATATACAACATGTAATACAAGCTCGATATAAAATAAAAATGAATTTACGGACATTTTTTGGAAGAAAAATGTGTTTTTAGTAAAATCGAAACTTTGAATTCACCCGAAAATTTGATTTTTTTCAAAATTCCCGAAAACTTACATGTTGCTATGTAATGCATATACAACATGAAATACAAGTTCGATCTCGAAGAAAATGAATTCATGGTCATTTTTTTGGAAGAAAACTACGTTTTGAGTAAAATCGAAGGCGTATCCACGCAAAAATTTAATTTTTTTGAAAATTCCCAAAAACATAAATATGGATATGTAATACACATGCAACATGGAATACAAGCTCTATATCGAAGAAAAATGAGTTTACGGTCATTTTTTTGGAAAAAATCACGCTAGGAGTAAAATAGAAGGCTAACACATTTGAATTCACGCGAAAATTTCAAATTTTTAAAAATTAGCGAAAACAAACGTATGGGTATGTAATGCATGTAAATCATGACATAGAAGCTTGATATCGAAGAAAAATCAATTTACGGTTATTTCTTGGAAGAAGACAGCATTTTGAGTAAAATCAAAGGCTAACCCCTTTGAGTTCACGTGAGAATTAGTTTTTTTTTTTGAAAATTCTAGAAAACTTATGTATGGCTACGTAATTCATATACAACATAGAATACAAGCTCGATCTCAAAGAAAAGTGAATTACGGTCATTTTTTGGAAGAAAACTGCGTCTTGAGTAAAATCGAAGGCTAACCCTTTTGAATTCACGCGAGAATTTGAAATTTTTAAAAATTCACAAAAAATTACATATTGGTACGTAATGAATGTAAAACATGAAATGCAAGCTCGATCTCAAAGAAAAATGAATCTACGGTCATTTCCTGCAAGGAAACTTTGTTTGGGGTAAAATCGGAGGCTCATGCCTTTGAATTCACACAAAAATTTGAATTTTTTGAAAACTCACGAAAACTTACGTATGAATACGTAATACATATGCAACATGGAATACATGCTCGATCTCGAAAAAAATGAATTTATAATCATTTTTGGAAGAAAAATGCATTTTGAGTAAAATCGAAGGATATCCCCTTTGCATTCACGTGAAAATTTGAATTTTATGAAAATTCCTGAAAACTTACGTATGGCCATGTAATAAATATAAAACATGGAATACAAGCTCTATCTCGAAGAAAAATGAATTTACGATCAATTTTTGGAAGAAAACTGCGTTTTGAGTAAAATCCAAGGCTAACACATTTGAATTCACGCGAAAATTTGATTTTTTTATTTGAAAATTCTCGAAAACTTACGTATGGCTACATTATACATATAAAACATGGAATACAAGCTCTACCTCGAAGAAAAACTTTACAGTCACTTTATTGGAAGAAAACTGCATTTTGAGTAAAATCGAAGGCTAAACCCTTTGAATTCACTCGAAAATTTGAGTTTTTGTTTTAAATTCCCTAAAACTTACGTATGGCAATGCAATACATATACAACATGGAATACATGCTCGATCTAAAAAAAATTTGAATTTACGTTCATTATTTGGAAGAAAACTGTGTTTTGATTAAAATCGAAAGCTAACCCCTTTGAATTTACGCGGAATTTTTGAAAATTCTATAAAATTTATGTATGGCTACGTAATACATATACAACATGGAATAAAAGCTCGAACTCAAAGAAAAATGAATTTACAGTCATTTTTCTGAAGAAAACTGTATTTTGTATAAAATCGATGGCTAAATCATTTCAATTCATGCGAAAATAAGAAATTTTGAAAATTCGCGAAAACTTAAGTATACGTACGTAATGTATATTCAACATTAAATACAAGCTCGATCTCGAAGAAAAATTAATTTACGATCATTCGTTGGAAGAAAACTTGCGTTTTAAGTAAAATCGAAGGCTGACCCCTTTCAATTCACGCGGAAATTTGATTTTTTTTTTGAAAATTCCACAAAACTTACATATGGAAATGCAATACATATACAACATGGAAGATAAGCTCGATCTCGAAAAAAATGAATTTATCGTCATTTTTGGAAGAAAACAGTATTTCGAGTGAAATCGAAGGCTAATCCCTTTGAATTCACGCGAATATTTAAATTTTTTGAAAATTTTCAAAAACTTACATGTGTCTACGTAATGCATATACAACATGGAATACAATCTTGATCTCGAATAAAATGAATTTATGGTTATTTTTTGGAAGAAAACTATGTTTTGAGTAAAATCGAAGGCATATCCACGCGGAAATTTGAATTTTTTTAAATTCCCAAAAACTTACGTATCGCTATGTAATACACATACAACATTGAATACAAGCTTGATCTTGAAGAAAAATGAATTTTGCAGTCATTTTTTGGAAGAAAACCACGTTATGAGTAAAATCGATGGCTAACCCTTTTGAATTAACGTGGAAATTTCAAATTTTAAAAAATTAGCGAAAACTTACGTATGAGTACGTAATGCATGTAAAACATGACATACAAGATTGATATCGAAGAAGAATGAATTTACGATCATTTCTTGGAAGAAAACTGCGTTTTGAGTAAAATCAAAGGCTAAACCCTTTGAATTCACGTAAAAAATTAGAATTTTTTTGAAAATTCCTGAAAACTCACGTATGACTACGTAATTCATATACAACATAGAATACAAGCTCCATCTCAAAGAAAAATGAATTTAGGGTCATTTTTTGAAGAAAACTGCATT
This sequence comes from Tuctoria greenei, assembly GCA_036927565.1. Classification (NCBI taxonomy): domain Eukaryota; kingdom Viridiplantae; phylum Streptophyta; class Magnoliopsida; order Poales; family Poaceae; genus Tuctoria; species Tuctoria greenei. The sequence goes on along the minus strand of JAYESD010000004.1, from coordinate 71,289,857 downwards.
TTGAGTAAAATCGAAGGCTAATCCCTTTGAATTCACGCGAGAATTTGAATTTTTTTAAAATTCATGAAGACTTACATATTGGTACGTAATGAATGTAATACATGGAATGCAAGTTCGATCTCAAAGAAAAATGAATTTACTATCATTTCATGCAAGAAAACTGCGTTTGCGGTAAAATCGAAGGCTTGCGCCTTTGAATTCACTCAAAAAATTGAATTTTTTGAAAATTCACGAAAACTTACGTATAGCCACGTAATACATATGCAGCATGGAATACATTCTCGATCTCGAAGGAAAATGAATTTACGGTCATTTTTGGTAGAAAACTGCATTTTGAGTAAAATCCAAGGCTAACCCCTTTGAATTCACGTCAAAAAATGAATTTTATGAAAATTCCTGAAAACTTATGTATGGCTGTGTAATACATATACAACATGGAATAAAAGCTTTTTCTTGAATAAAAATGAATTTATGGTCATTTCATGAAAGAAAACTGCGTTTTGAGTAAAATCGAAGGCTAACACATTTGAATTCACGAGAAAATTTGATTTTTTAAAATTCCTGAAAACTTACGTATGGCTACATTATACATATAAAACATGGAATACAAGCTCTATCTCGAAGAAAACTTTACGGTCATTTTTTTGGAAGAAAACTTCATTTTGAGTAAAATAGAAGGCTACAATCTTTGAATTCACGCGAAAATTTGAGTTTTTTTTAAATTCCCTAAAACTTACGTATGGCCATGCAATACATATACAACATGGAATACAAGCTCGATCTCGAAAAAAATTGAATTTATGGTCATTATTTGGAAGAAAATTGTGTTTTGATTAAAATTGAAAGCTAACCCCTTTGAATTTACGCGGAATTTTTGAAAATTCTGTAAAATTTATGTATGGCTACGTAATACATATACAACATGGAATACAAGCTCGAACTAAAAGAAAAATGAATTTATGATCATTTTTCTGAAGAAAATTGTATTTTGAATAAAATCAATGGATAAATCATTTCAATTCATGCAAAAATTAGAAATTTTGAAAATTCGCGAAAACATACGTATGCGTACATAAATCATATCCAACATGAAATACAAGCTCGATCTCGAAGAAAAATGAATTTACGATCATTCTTTGAAAGAAAAATGCGTTTTAAGTAAAATCGAAGGCTGGCCCCTTTCAATTCACACAGAAATTTGATTTTATTTGAAAATTCCGGAAAACTTACGTATGGAAATGCAATACATATACAACATGGAAGATAAGCTTGATCTCGAAAAAATTGAATTTACGGTCATTTTTGGAAGAAAACAGCATTTTGAGTGAAATCGAAGGCTAATCCCTTTGAATTCACGCGAATATTTGAATTTTTTTGAAAATTTTCTAAAACTTACATGTGGCTACGTAATGCATATACAACATGGAATACAAGCTTGATCTCGAATTCAATGAATTTATGGTTATTTTTTTGGAAGAAAACTACGTTTTGAGTAAAATCGAAGCCGTATCCACGCGGAAATTTGAATTTTTCTAAAATTCCCAAAAACTTACATATGGCTATGTAATAAATATACAACATGGAATACAAGCTCGATCTCGAAGAAAAATGAATTTATGGTCATTTTTTGGAAGAAAACAACGTTAGTAGTAAAATCGAAGGCTAACCCTTTTGAATTAACGTGGAAATTTCAAATTTTTAAAAATTAGCGAAAAATTAGTATGGAAATGTAATGCATGTAAAACATGACATACAAGATTGATATCGAAGAAGAATGAATTTGCGGTCATTTCTTGGAAGAAAACTGCGTTTTGTGTAAAATCAAAGGCTAAACCCTTTGAATTCACGTAAAAATTAGAATTTTTTTGAAAATTCCTGAAAACTAACGTATGACTACGTAATTCATATACAACATAGAATACATGCTTATCTCAAAGAAAAATGAATTTATGGTCATTTTTTGGAAGAAAATTGCGTTTTGAGTAAAATCGAAGGCTAACCCCTTTGAATTCACGCGAGAATTTGATTTTTTTAAAATTCATGAAAACTTACATATTGGTAAGTAATGAATGTAAAACATGGAATGCAAGTTCAATCTAGAAGAAAAATGAATTTACGGTCTTTTCATGCAAGAAAACTGCATTTGCGGTAAAATCGAAGGCTTACACCTTTGAATTCACTTGAAAATTTGAATTTTTTGAAAATTCATGAAAACTTACGTATGGCCACATAATACATATGCAGCATGGAATACATTCTCGATCTCGAAGAAAAATGAATTTACAGTCATTTTTGGTAGAAAACTGCATTTTGAGTAAAATCGAAGGCTAACCCCTTTGAATTCACGTGAAAAATTGAATTTTATGAAAATTCCTGAAAACTTACGTATGGCTATGTAATACATATACAACATGGAATAAAAGCTCTTTCTTGAATAAAAATGAATTTGCGGTCATTTTATGAAAGGGAAAACTGCGTTTTTAGTAAAATCGAAGGCTAACACATTTGAATTCACGAGAAAATTTGATTTTTTTTTAATTCCCGAAAACTTACGTATGGCTACATTATACATATAAAACATAGAATACAAGATCTATCTCGAAGAAAAACTTTACAGTCATATTTTTGGAAGAAAACTGCATTTTGAGTAAAATCGAAGGCTAAACCCTTTGAATTCAAGCGAAAATTTGAGTTTTTTTTAATTCCTGAAAACTTGCGTATGGCCATGCAATACATATACAACATGGAATACAAGCTCGATCTCAAAAAAATTGAATTTACGGTCATTATTTGGAAGAAATCTGTGTTTTGATTAAAATCGAAAGCTAACCCCTTTGAATTTACGCGGAATTTTTTGAAAATTCCGTAAAATTTATGTATGGTTACGTAATACATATAAAACATGGAGTACAAACTCGATCTCAAAGAAAAATGAATTTACGATCAATGTTTGGAAGAAAATTGCGTTTTGAGTAAAATCGAAGGCTAACCACTTTGAATTCACGCGAGAATTTGATTTTTTTTTAAATTCATGAAAACTACATATTGGTATGTAATGAATGTAAAACATGGAATGCAAGTTCGATCTCTAAGAAAAATGACTTTATGGTCATTTCATGCAAGAAAACTGCGTTTGCGGTAAAATTGAAAGCTTACACCTTTGAATTCACTTCAAAATTTGAATTTTTTGAAAATTCACAAAAACTTACGTATGGCTACGTAATACATATGCAGCAAGGATTACATTCTCGATCTCAAAGAAAAATGAATTTACGGTCATTTTTGGTAGAAAACTGCATTTTGAGTAAAATCGAAGGCTAACCCATTTGAATTCACGTGAAAAATTGAATTTTATGAAAATTCCTGAAAACTTACGTATGGCTATGTAATACATATACAACATGGAATAAAATCTCTATCTTGAAGAAAAATGAATTTATGGTCATTTCATGAAAGAAAACTGCGTTTTGAGTAAAATCGAAGGCTAACACATTTGAATTCACGAGAAAATTTGATTTTTTTAAAAAATTCTCAAAAACTTACGTATGGCTACATTATACATATAAAACATGGAATACAAGCTCTATCTCGAAGAAAAACTTTACGGTAATTTTTTGGAAGAAGAGTGCATTTTGAGTAAAATCGGAGGCTAAACCCTTTGAATTCACACAGAAATTTGAGTTTTATTTTTAAATTCCCGAAAACTAATGTATGTCCGTTCAATACATATAAAACATGGAATACAAGCTCGATCTCGAAAAAAATTAATTTACGGTCATTATTTGGAAGAAAATTGTGTTTTGATTAAAATCGAAAGCTAACCCCTTTGAATTTATGCGGAATTTTTTGAAAATTCCATAAAATTTATGTATGGCTACATAATACATATACAACATGAAATACAAGCTCGATCTCAAAGAAAAATGAATTTAGGGTCATTTTTTGGAAGAAAACTGTATTTTGAATAAAATCAAAGGCTAAATCATTTCAATTCATGCAAAAATTAGAAATTTTGAAAATCCGCGAAAACTTACGTATGTGTACGTAATGCATATCCAACATGAAATACAAGCTCGGTCTCGAAGAAAAATGAATTTACGATCATTCTTTGGAAGAAAACTGCGTTTTGATTGAAATCGAAGGCTGATCCCTTTGAATTCACGCGGAAATTTATTTTTTTGAAAATTCCGGAAAAGTCACGTATGGAAATGTAATAAATATAAAACATGGTAGATAAGCTCGATCTCAAAAAATAGAATTTATGGTCATTTTTGGAAGAAAACAACGTTTTGAGTGAAATCGAAGGCTAATCACTTTGAATTCACGCGAATATTTGAATTTTTGAAGTTTTCTAAAATTTCCATGTGGCTACTTAATGCATATACAACATGGAATACAAGCTCGATCTCGAAAAAAATGAATTTATGGTTATTTTTTGGAAGAAAACTATGTTTTGAGTAAAATCGAAGGCGTATCCACGCGGAAATTTGAATTTTTCTAAAATTCCCAAAAACTTATGTATGACTATGTAACACACATACAACATGGAATACAAACTCAATCTCGAAGAAACCACGTTAGGAGTAAAATCGAAGGCTAATCCTTTTGAATTAACGCAGAAATTACAAATTATTAAAAATTAGCGAAAACTTTTGTATGGGTACGTAATGCATGTAAAACATGACATACAAGATTGATATCGAAGAAGAATGAATTTACGGTCATTTCTTGGAAGAAAACCGCATTCTGAGTAAAATGAAAGGCTAAGCCCTTTGAATTCACGTGAAAATTAGAATTTTTTTGAAAATTCCTGAAAACTCACATATGACTACGATCATTTTTTTGAAGAAAACTGTGTTTTGAGTAAAATTGAAGGCTAACCCTTCGAATTGACACGGAAATTTGAAATTTTTAAAAATTCATGAAATTGGGTACGTAATGCATGTACAAAATAAAATACAAGCTTGATCTCGAAGAAAAATGAATTTACGGTCATTTCTTGCAAGAAAACATCGTTTGGGGTAAAATCGAAGGCTTACGCCTTTGAATTCAAGCGAAAATTTGAATTTTTTGATAATTCTCGAAAACGTACGTATGACTACGTAATACATATACAACACGGAATACATGCTCGATCTTGAAGAATAATGAATTTACGGTCATTTTTTGGAAGAAAACTGAGTTTTGAGTCAATAGAAGGATAAACCCTTTGAATTCATTCGAAAATTTTAATTTTTATAAAATTCCTGAAAACTTACGTATGGCTACGTAATGCATATAAAACATGGAATAAAAGCTCGATATTGAATAAAATGAATTTACGGTCGTTTTTTGGAAGAAAACTGCGTTTTGAGTAAAATAGAAGGCTAACCCCTTTGAATTCACGCAAAAATTTGATTTTTTTGAAAATTCCCGAAGTCTTACGTATGGCTATGTAATACATATACAACATGGGATACAAGATTTATCTCAAAGAAAAATGAATTTACAGCCATTTTTTGGAAGAAAACTAAGTTTTGAGTAAAATAGAAGGCTAAACCCTTTGAATTCACGCGAAAATTTGATTTTTTTGAAAATTACCGAAAACTTATGTATGGCTACATAATGCATATACAACATGGAATACAAGCTCGATCTCGAAGAAAATGAATGTACGATCAATTTTTTGTAAGAAAACTGCGTTTTGAGTAAAATAGAAGGCTAATCCCTTTGAATTAATGCGAAAATTTGATTTTTTTGAAAATTCCCAAAAACTTACGTATGACTACGTAATACATATACAACATGTAATAAAATCTTGATATCAAAGAAAAATGAATTTACAGATATTCTTTGTAAGAAAATTGCGTTTTTAGTAAAATAGAAACTTTGAATTCACGCGAAAATTTGAATTTTTTGAAAATTCCCGAAAACTTACATGTGGCTACGTAATGCATATACAAAATGGAATACAAGCTAGATCTCGAAGAAAATTAATTTTTGGTCATTTTTGGAAGACAACTATGTTTTGAGTAAAATCGAAGGCGTACCCACGCGGAAATTTGAATTTTTCTAAAATTCCCAAAAAAACTTACGTATGGCTATGTAATACACATACATTACGTATGGCTATGTAATACACATACAACATGGAATACAAGCTCGATCTCGAAGAAAAATGAATTTATGGTCATTTTTTGAAAGAAAACCAAGTTAGGAGTAAAATCGAAGGCTAACCCTTTTGAATTAACGCGGAAATTTCAAATTTTTATAAATTAGCGAAAACTTACGTATGGGTACGTAATGCATGTAAAACATGACATACAAGCTTGATATCGACGAACAATGAATTAACGGTCATTTCTTGGAAGAAAATTGCGTTTTGAGTAAAATCAAAGGCTATAAACCCTTTGAATTCACGTGAAAATTAAATCTTTTTTTTGAAAATTCCTGAAAATTAGGATTTTTTTTGAAAATTCCTGAAAACTCACTATGACTACGTAATTAAAATATTCATAGAATACAAGCTCGATCTCAAAGAAAATGAATTTACGGTCATTTTTTGGAAAAAAAATTGCGTTTTTGAGTAAAATCGAAGGCTAACCCCTTTGAAGTCACGCGAGAATTTGATTTTTTTTTAAATTCATGAAAACTTACATATTGGTACGTAATGAATGTAAAACATGAAATGCAAGTTCGATCTCGAAGAAAAATGAATTTACGGTCATTTCATGCAAGAAAACTGCGTTTGCGGTAAAAATCGAAGGCTTACGCCTTCGAATTCACTCGAAAATTTGAATTTTTTTGGAAATTCACGATAACTTACATATGGCTTACGTAATACATATGCAGCATGGAATACATTCTCGATCTCGAAGAAAAATGAATCTACGGTCATTTTTTGTAGAAAACTGCATTTTGAGTAAAATTGAAGGCTAACCCCTTTGAATTCACGTGAAAAATTGAATTTTATGAAAATTCTTGAAAACTTATGTATGTCTATGTAGTACATATACAACATGGAATAAAAGCTCTGTCTTGAATAAAATTTAATTTACAGCCATTTCATGAAAGAAAACTGCATTTTGAGTAAAATCGAAGGCTAACCCATTTGAATTCATGAGAAAATTTGATTTTTTTTTAAATTCCCGAAAACTTACGTATAGCTACATTATTCATATAAAAACATGGAATACAAACTCTATCTCAAAGGAAAATTTTACAGTCATTTTTTGGAAGAAAACTGCATTTTGAGTAAAATCGAATGCTAAACCCTTTGAATTCACCCGAAAATTTGAGTTTTTTTTAATTCCAAAAACTTACGTATGGCCATGTAATACATATACAACATGGAATACAAGCTCGATCTGAAAAAAATTGAATTTACGGTCATTATTTGGAAGAAAACTATGTTTTGATTAAAATCGAAAGCTAACCCCTTTGAATTTACACGGATTTTTTTGAAAATTTCATAAAATTTATGTATGGCTACGTAATACATATACAACATGGAATACAAGCTCGATCTCAAAGAAAAATGAATTTAGGGTCATTTTTTGGAATAAAACTGTATTTTGAATAAAATCAAATGCTAAATCACTTTAATTCATGTAAAAATTAAAATTTTGAAAATTCGCGAAAACTTACGTATGTGTAACGTAATGCATATCCAACACGAAATACAAGCTCGATCTCGAAGAAAAATGAATTTACAATCATTCTTTGGAAGAAAACTGCGTTTTGAGTGAAATCGAAGGGTGACCCCTTTGAATTCACGCGAAAATTTGATTTTTTTTTAAATTCCGGAAAACTTACGTATGGAATTGCAATACATATACAACATGAAATATAAGCTCGTTCTCGAAAAAATTTAATTTACGGTCATTTTTGGAAGAAAAACAACGTTTTGAGTGAAATCCAAGGCTAATCCCTTTGAATTCACGTGAATATTTGAATTTTTTGAAAATTTTCTAAAACTTACATGTGGCTACATAATGCATATACAACATGGTATACAAGCTCAATCTCAAATAAAATGAATTTATGGGCATTTTTTTGGAAGAAAACTACGTTTTGAGTAAAATCGAAGGCATATCCACGCGGAAATTTGAATTTTTTGAAAATTTCCAAAAACTTACGTATGGCTATGTAATACACATACAACATGGAATATAAGCTTGATCTCGAAGAAAAATGAATTTTACCATCATTTTTTGAAGAAAACCACGTTAGGAGTAAAATCGAAGGCTAACCCTTTTGAATTCACGCAGAAATTTCAAATTTTAAAAAATTAGCGAAAAACTTACGTATGGGTACATTATGCATGTAAAACCATGACATACAAGATTGATATCGAAGAAGAATGAATTTACAGTCATTTCTTCGAAGAAAACTGTGTTTTGAGTAAAATCAAAGGCTAAACCTTTGAATTCATGTGAAAATTAGAATTTTTTTGAAAATTCCTGAAAACTCACGTATGCTACGTAATTCATATACAACATAGAATAAAAGCTCGATCTCAAAGAAAAATGAATTTATGGTCATTTTTTTGGAAGAAAATTGCGTTTTGAGTAAAATCGAAGGCTAACCCCTTTGAATTCACACGAGAATTTGTTTTTCTTTAATTCATGAAAACTTACATATTGGTACGTAATGAATGTAAAACATGAAATGCAAGTTTGATCTCAAAGAAAAATGAAATTACAGACATTTCATGCAAGAAAACTACGTTTGGGGTAAAATCGAAGGCTTACGCCTTTGAATTCACTCGAAAATTTGAATTTTTTGAAAATTCACGAAAACTAACTTATGGCTACGTAATGTATATGCAACATGGAATACATTCTCGATCTCGAAGAAAAATGAATTTACGATCATTCTTTGGAAGAAAACTATGTTTTGAGTAAAATCGAAGGCTGACCCCTTTGAATTCACGTGAAAATTTAATTTTTTTTAATTCCGGAAAAGTTACGTATGGAAGTGCAATACATATAGAACATGGAAGATAAGCTCGATCTCTAAAAAATTGAATTTACGGTCATTTTTGGAAGAAAATAGCGTTTTGAGTGAAATCGAAGGCTAATCACTTTGAATTGACGCGAATATTTGATTTTTTTGAAAATTTTCAAAAACTTATATGTGGCTACGTAATGAATACACAACATGGAATACAAGCTCGATCTCGAATAAAATGAATTTATGGTCATTTCTTTGGAAGAAAACTACATTTTGAGTAAACTCGAAGGCGTATCCACGTGGAAATTTGAATTTTTCTAAAATTGCCAAAAACTTACGTATGGCTATGTAATACACATACAACATGGAATACAAGCTTGGTCTTGAAGAAAAATAAATTTACGGTCATTTTTTGGAAGAAAACCACATTAGGAGTAAAATCGAAGGCAAACCCTTTCGAATTCACGCGGAAATTTCAAATTTTTAAAAATAGGCAAAAACTTACGTATGGGTACGTAATGCATGTAAAACATGACATGCAAGCTTGATATCGAAGAAGAATGAATTTACGGTCATTTCTTGGAAAAAAACTGCGTTTTGAGTAAAATCAAAGGCTAAACATTTTGAATTCACGTGAAAATTAGAATTTTTTTGAAAATTCTTGAAAACTCACGTATGGCTATGTAATTCATATACAACATAGAATACAAGCTCGATCTTAAAGAAAAATGAAATGCTAACACCTTTGAATTTACGCAAGAATTTGAATTTTTTTTAAAATTCATGAAAACTTACATATTGGTACGTAATGAATGTAAAACATGAAATGCAAGTTCAATCTCGAGGAAAAATGAATTTACGGTCATTTCATGCAAGAAAACTATGTTTGGGGTAAAATCGAAGGCTTACGCCTTTGGATTCACTAAAAAATTTGAATTTTTTGAAAATTCACGAAAACTTATGTATGGCTACGTAATACATATGCAACATGGAATTCATTCTCGATGAAAAATGAATTTACGGTCATTTTTGGTAGAAAACTGCATTTTGAGTAAAATCGAAGGCTAACCCCTTTGAATTCACGTGAAAAATTAAATTTTATGAAAATTCCTGAAAACTTACGTATGGCTATGTAATCATATAAGACATGGAATAAAAGCTCTATCTCGAATAAAAATGAATTTACGGTCATTTCTTGGAAGAACACTGCATTTTGAGTAAAATCGAAGGCTAACACATTTGAATTCACGAGAAAATTTGATTTTTTTTATATTTCCAAAAACTTACGTATGCCTACATTATACATATAAAACATGGAATACAAGCTCTATCTTGAAGAAAAACTTTACAGTAATTTTTTGGAAGAAAACTGCATTTTGAGTAAAATCGAAGGCTAAACCCTTTGAATTCACGCGAAAATTTGGGTTTTTTTTAAATTCCCAAAAACTTACGTATGGAAATGCAATACATATACAACATGGAATACACGATCGATCTCAAAAAATTTTTGAATTTACGGTCATTATTTGGAAGAAAACTGTGTTTTGATTAAAATCGAAAGCTAACCCCTTTGAATTTACGCAGAATTTTTTGAAAATTCCATAAAATTTATGTATGGCTATGTAATACATAGACAACATTGAATACAAGCTCGATCTAAAAGAAAAATGAATTTACAGTCATTTTTTGGAAGAAAACTGTATTTCGAATAAAATCGAAGGCTAAATCATTTCAATTCATGCGAAAATTAGAAATTTTGAAAATTCGTGAAAACTTACGTATGCGTACGTAATGCATATCCAACATGAAATACAAGCTCGATCTCGAAGAAAAATGAATTTACAATCATTCATTGGAAAAAACTTGCATTTTGAGTAAAATCGAAGGGTGACCCCTTTGAATTCACGCGGAAATTTGATTTTTTTTTTTGAAAATTCCGGAAAACTTACGTATGGAAATTCAATACATATACAACATGGAATATAAGAATCTCGAAAAATTGAATTTATGGTCATTTTTGGAAGAAAACAACGTTTTGAGTGAAATCAAAGGCTAATCCCTTTGAATTCACGCGAATATTTGAATTTTTCTGAAAATTCCCAAAAACTTACATGTGGCTACAGAATGCATATACAACATGGAATACATGATCGATCTCGAAGAAAATGAATTTATGGTCATTTTTTGGAAGAAAACTGCGTTTTGAGTAAAATCGAAGGTGTATCCACGTGGAAATTTCAATTTTTTTAAAATTCTCAAAAACATATGTATGGCTACGTAATACATATATAACATGGAATACAAGCTTGATCGTGAAGAAAAATGAATTTACGGTCATTTTTTGGAAGAAAACTGCGTTTTGAGTAAAATCGAAGGCTAACCCTTCGAATTGACGCGAAAATATAAATTTTTAAAAATTCATGAAATTGGGTACATAATGCATGTAAAAAAATAAAATACAAGCTCGATCTCGAAGAAAAATGAATTTACGGTCATTTCTTGCAAGAAAACTCCGTTTGGGGTAAAATCGAAGGCTTACGCCTTTGAATTCACTCGAAAATTTGAATTTTTTGAAAATTCTAGAAAACTTACGTATGACTACGTAATACATATACAACATGGAATACATGCTCGATCTCAAAGAAAAATGAATTTACGGTCATTTTTTGGAAGAAAACTGAGTTTTGAGTCAAATAGAAGGATAAACCCTTTGAATTCATTCGAAAATTTGAATTTTTATAAAATTCCTTAAAACTTACGTATGGCTACGTAATGCATATACAACATGGAATAAAAGATCGATCTCGAATAAAATGAATTTATGGTCATTTTTTGGAAGAAAACAATGTTTTGAGTAAAATAGAAGGCTAACCCCTTTGAATTCACGCAAAAATTTGAATTTTTTGAAAATTCCCGAAGTCTTACATATGGCTATGTAATACATATACAACATGGGATACAAGCTTGATCTCAAAGAAAAATGAATTTACAGTCATTTTTTAGAAGAAAACTAAGTTTTGAGTATAATAGAAGGCTAAACCCTTTGAATTCACGCGAAAATTTGAATTTTTTGAGAATTCCCGAAAACTTATGTATGGCTACGTAACGCATATACAACATGAAATACAAGCTCGATCTCGAAGAAAATGAATGTATGATCATTTTTTTGGAAGAAAACTGCGTTTTGAGTAAAATAGAAGGCTAATCCCTTTGAATTCACGCGAAAATTTGAGTTTTTTTTAAATTCCTGAAAACTTGCGTATGGCTACGTAATACATATACAATATGGGATACAAGCTCGATCTTGAGGAAAAATGAATTTACCATCATTTTTTTGGAAGAAAACTGTGTTTTGAGTAAAATTGAAGGCTAACCCCTTTGAATTCACACGAAAATTTGAATTTTTTGAAAATTTCCGAAAACTTACGTATGGCTACGCAATACATATACAACATGGGATACGAGATCGATCTCGAAGAAAAATGAACTTACAGTCATTTATTGGAAGATAACTGCGTTTTGGGTAAAAATGAAGGCTAACCCCTTTGAATACACGCGAAAATTTGATTTTTTTTGAAAATTACCGAAAACTTACGTATGACTACGTAATACATATACAACATTTAATACAAGATCGATATCAAAGAAAAATTAATTTATGGACATTTTTTGGAAGAAAATTACGTTTTTAGTAAAATCAAAACATTGAATTCATGCAAAATTTGAATTTTTTGAAATTTCCCGAAAACTTACATGTGGCTATGTACTGCATATACAACATGGAATACAAGCTCGATCTCGAAGAAAATGAATTTATGGTCATTTTTTTGGAAGAATACTACGTTTTGAGTAAAATCGAAGGCGTATCCACGCAAAAATATGAATTTTTTGAAAATTTCCAAAAAGTTAAGTATGGCTATGTAATACACATACAACATGGAATACAAGCTCGATCTCGAAGAAAAATGAATTTACGATCATTTTTTGGAAAAAAAACCACGTTAGGAGTAAAATCGAAGGCTAACACCTTTGATTTCACGCAAAAATTTCAAATTTTTAAATATTAGCGAAAACATACGTATGGGTACGTAATGCATGTAAAACATGGCATAGAAGCTTGACATCGAAGAAAAATGAATTTACGGTCATTTCTTGGAAGAAAACAACGTTTTGAGTAAAATCAAAGGCTAACACCTTTGAATTCACGTGAAAATTAGATTTTTTTTGAAAATTCTAGAATACTTACGTATGGCCATGTAATTCATATACAATATAGAATACAAGCTCGATCTCAACGAAAAGTGAATTTACAATCATTTTTTGGAAGAAAACTGCGTCTTGAGTAAAATCGAAGGCTAACCCTTTGGAATTCACGCGAGAATTTGAAATTTTTAAATTCGCGAAAACTTACATATTGGTACGTAATGAATGTAAAACATGAAATGCAAGCTCGATCTCGAAGAAAAATGAATTTACGGTCATTTCTTGCAAGAAAACTTCATTTGTGGTAAAATCGAAGGCTTACGTCTTTGAATTCACGCGAAAATTAGAATTTTGTGAAAATTCACGAAAACTTACGTATGAATATGTAATACATATGCAACATGGAATACATGCTCGATCTAGAAAAAAATGAATTTACGGTCATTTTTGGAAGAAAAATGCATTTTGAGTAAAATCTAAGGTTAACCCCTTTGGATTCACGCAATTTTTTTTTGAAAATTCGCAAAAACATACATATGGCAATGCAATACATATACAACATAGAATACAAGCTCGATCTCGAAAAAATATAATTGACGGTCTTTTTCTGGAACAAAACTGCATTTTGATTAAAATCTAAAGCTAACCCCTTTGAATTTATGTGGAATGTTTTGAAATTTCCATAAAATTTATGTATGGCTATGTAATACAAATACAACATGGAATACAAGCTCAATCTCAAAGAAAAATGAATTTACAGTCACTTTTTGGAAGAAAACTTTATTTTGAGTAAAATCAATGGCTAAATCATTTGAATTCATGCGAAAATTAGAAATTTTGAAAATTCACAAAAGCTTACGTATGAGTGCATAAGGCATATCCAACATTAAATACAAGCTTATCTCGAAGAAAAATAAATTTACGATCATTCTTTGGAAGAAAACTGCGTTTTGAGTAAAATCGAAGGCTAACCCCTTTGAATTCACACGGAAATTTGATTTTTTTGAAAATTCTTGAACGTATGGAAATGCAATACATAGAAAACATGGAATACAAGCTCGATCTAAATAAAATGAATTTGCGGTCATTTTTTGGAAGAAAACAGCGTTTTGATTGAAATCGAAGGCTAACCCCTTTGAATTCACAAGAAAATTATTTTTTTTTTGAAAATTCCCGAAAATATATGTATGGATACGTAATACATATACAACATGGAATACAAGCTCGATTTTGAAGAAAAATGAATTTATGGTCATTTTGTAAAAGCCCACATTTGAGTAGAGCAAGAACACGAAAAAGCGAACTGAATTTTTTTTTTTTTTGAAAGTGGACTTGGAAATCCAAACTTACATGTACCAGGTGAGTTAACCAATGTTCACTAAAAATATGAACTTATTAAAACTTAAATCTTTAATCGGAATATTTCTTAAACAATTAAAAGCTCGAATGCTAATTCAAATTCAAACCTGAACATCAATAGAAGCAACATTGTGGTGTCTACAGTGAAGATAACACCTTGGGTGGGGCCCACTTGTCAGGTTTCCCACCAGTTAGTCCTAACCAAGGCATCTTGGGTTTCATCCTCTACTCGTTCTTATCGAAAGCTAGCAACACTACCATGCCGCGTCATTCCATCCTGAACCCCTCACATTCTCCTTCCCCGACAAGTCTCGTCACTCGGCTCTACTGCTTCCTACTTAATTAGGGCACCATTTGTTATTTTATGTAATATTGGAGGTAGCAGCAGAAGATCAGATCGGGGTTGGGACCCACTTACCGGTGGGCCCCACACATCAAACCCCAAGGCAGTTTAGATTATCTTCCTTCTTCCAACACGCGACAGTGCCTTCTCTGTCGACCGCACACCAGTGTCCCTATCCACTAGTTTTAGCAATTATAGGAATTTTGGTCATTTGAGAATGATTTTAGAAGGGAATAAAGAATAAGGGGTAAGTAGGACACACATATTAGTCTTATCCCCAAGCTAGTGCTATGTTTTGCTTTCTCCATCTTCACCACTCCGTGTCTTCCTCGCGAAGTCGCGCACAACACCGAGCGCTCCCGCCGCTGGCCGCCTCCCCTCCTCCTTTCTACCGTGGAGCGCTAACACCGCCCGCACAGCTTTCGCGCCAACCGCGCGCTCGCTTCACACCCGCGCCAAGGATCTCGCACGCACAGCGCCCGCGTGCTTTGTCCTCACCTCGAGCGTCGCCTGTCGCACTGCCGGCCAAGCTCCCAGGCTCCGCCGCCACTCAGCCGTTGCTGACCTCCGCCAACCGTGCTTTCCTCGCCCATGAGTGCTCTCCCCTCGCAGCACCGCCGAACCGCATCTTGCGTGCCAGCACCCGGAGCCTCACCGCGGTGTTGTGCTGCCCCCACGCGCCCGCTCACCTCCCTACGCGTCGCGCCCGCTCACGCTGCCGGGCAGGAACCCTGCCTCCATAGCTGTGCCCTGCCCCGCCTCCTGGCTACCGGTGATGGCCGCCGGCCTTCCTCATGGCAGTGCACGCCCCTCGCGCCTGTGCGCATTGCGCCCTCGAGGCACCCAGCTCATGCCGCCCAGCTCGTCGGCATCCTGTCGCCGCACCATGGTTGCGCCGATTGCCATCTCTTCCCCACCTCAAAGTCGCTTGTATGCCATGGTCGCCTTGTGCTTCGTCCCGCTTCCTTCCCCAGCGCCCAGCACGCAGTCGGCCACTCCGTGCGCGCGACTCACCATGCACCACCGCCAACTTCGTCCGCTGTTGGTACTGACCACGCCGTGCCGCGCCCATGGTGGTGCATGCCCAACCCCATTGATCATCGGCAGGTTTTTCCGCTCGTGCGACGTCACCGCTCTTCCGCTCGCCACCAAGGGCCATGGGTACCTTGCTCGCGTACTTCGCCTGCTGCGCCGCCGAGGGCAACCGCCACTGTCCACAGCAACATCGCACTCCGCCCTGGCTCCCTGCTCGCAACAGCTACACCGTGTCGTGCCAGCAGCACCATATCCGTGTTGCAGGAAACTTATGTATGCCTACGTAATACATATACAATATGAAATACAAGCTCGATCTCAATGAAAAATGAATTTGCGGTGATTTTTTAAAAGAAAACTGCGTTTTGATTTAAATCAAAGGCTAACCCTTTTGAATTCACGCAAAAATTTTAAATTTTTGAAAATTCGCAAAAACTTACATATTGGTACGTAAGGCATATACAAAATGAAATAAAAGCTCAATATCGAACAAAATGAATTTACGATCGGTCATTGTTTGGAAGAAAACTGTGTTTTGCGTAAAATCAAAGGCTAACCCCTTTGAATTCACGAGAAAATTTAATTTTTTTTTGAAAATTCCCGAAAACATACAAATGGCTACGTAATACATATACAACATGGAATACAAGCTCGATTTTGAAGAAAATGAATTTCCGGTCATTTTTCGGAAGAAAACTGTGTTTTGAGTAAAATCGAAGGCTAACCCCTTTGAATTCATTTGAGAAATTGAAATTTGGAAAAACTCGCAAAAACTTACATAATGGTACGTAATGAATGTAAAACATGAAATGCAAGCTCGAGCTCGAAGAAAAATGAATTTACGGTCATTTCTTGCAAGAAAACTTCGTTTGGGGTAAAATCGAAGGCTTACGCCTTTGAATTCACCCGAAAATTTGAATTTGTTTAAAATTCACGAAAACTTACGTATGGCTACGTAATACATATGCAACATGGAATACATGCTCGATCTCGAAGAAAAATGAATTTACGGTCATTTTTGGAAGAAAACTGCATTTTGTGTAAAACCGAAGGATAAATCATTTGAATTCATGCAAAAATTTGAAATTTTGAAAGTTCGCAAAAAGTACGTATGGGTACTTAATGGATATACAATATGAAATACAAGCTCAATCTCAAAGAAAAAAGAATTTATGATCATTCTTTGGAAGAAAACTGCGCTTTGAGTAAAATCGAAGGCTAAAAACTTGGAATTCGCCCGAAAATTTAAAGTTTTTGAAAATTCCGGAAAACTTACGTATGGCTATGTGATGCATATATGAAAGTGCATCTAGGCATCCATTGTTGGTTTTGGTTGATTTATGACAAACAAATGAGATCCTAACCACATTATTGAGATGAGCGCAGGTTTTAATGAAAGAATGAAGAAAGTGCCAGAAAAAAGATAGGAGAATGACGATCAATTCGGAAAAGAGCTCAAGAGCTGAATAGAATACATCATTGTGTAGGGAATGTGTTTGTGAAACACATCCCAAGAGCTCAAGCATTAAAATCCTCACACACTTCACATTTCACAGGAAAAAACGGACTAGTCTGATATACACCGGACTAGTCCAATATCCTCTCTGGACAGGTTCGGACAAGACCAGCCAAAGCGTCTTGTCCGCATCAGACTTGTCCGAAAAAGTCCGGACTAGTCCGATAATGCCTATGACTAAAATCGTACTAGTCCTCCAAGTGCGGACTTGTCCTATATTCACTAAAGGCATCACCACACCAGACAAGTCCGATATCAGCACAGACAAGTTCGAGAACCTTTCTGACTAAAATTGGACAAGTCCGCTCCTAGCCGGACCAGTACAATTGTAGGATCGAAGAGCACGTGAAAAGCTACCAGAGGGTGGGGTGAATGGTAGATTTAAAAATCTTACGCAGCGGAAACAATTAAACCCCAACCCCTTCAGTAGAAAAACAATCTGTTAAAGAAATTGTGTGTGAGACTAATCTAAACGTGTTTCACCATGACAAAAGTGATAGATATCAGAGAGAATCAAGTCACGGAGATAACACAACAATAATCACTTAAATCCGTTGAGAAAAACTCAAGTTATGATCGAAAGATCAAACAAAGGTCAATCTGCCCTACCCGAGAAAAAACAGTTCTGGAACGCTGCAAAGAAACTCGTGTACATCATAGACCACAAATCCAATGACCGTGAAATTTTTAAAGATGATAGATAATCTAGTTTTGAAGATAACTCAAAAAGAATAACTTCAATTGGATATGTAAAACTCGAGTTATGATAAAACCACCGACGAAAGGTAGTGCTGTCCAGAAACTCGACGAGTAAAACTTGTCTGGAACAAGTCGGACGAACAAGGCACAAAAGTTCCTTCAAACTACGAATTTTATTCAATAGAACACAAGAGGAACAGCCCCAAAGTCGTGCACCACAAGCTCTGGGCTCCCTTGCTTATATAACCAGCTCGAAAGCCAACTCAACTCAAATCAGAAACCTAATCCTACCCTGTTCACGAATCGTAACTTTCCATAACTGCTTAGGATTCTTCTATACGTAGATAGAAGCAATCTTAAAACTTCCAAAAAACTTAGGAACGTATCCCATATTCATAAACAACTCAAATTAGTGATACACACGAAATACTATCATAACCAACTCAACTCTTTCCATATTTGAGTCAAACCCGACTCAGCCGCAGCCTGAGTCCATAACCTAGTCGGTTGGACCTTTCCGACTAACTCTTTACATCCACATCTCTTCATCACGTCTCGGAACCATGTAGCCACGTCCATGCACTCCTTGCACACATGCAAACATCTTCGAATGACGTCCACGATACCTTCACATGCATTGTTCTTGATTCAATCATGCTGCGCAACCTTCTAATCAGCTCAACTACAATTCCTCCTGAATTTGGTTGTTGGACCTCATCTCCTCCCTGAGACAAGTACAATGGATCCCACAACCATACATGTCTTGAACTCAAGCAACACCTGTACATGAATAAACAACCAATCCATACGAGCCCAAGTCCTCGACTTGACTCAAGTTAGTTCCGAACACAACACCTTACGTGAGAACCTCACATAAGCATGTTGCAAAACCACAGTAACACGATATCATCCTTGTCAACCAAAAACACACAAAAGACTTAGAAAATGAATACTAAGCAATCTTTCTAGAGATATAAAGCAAGTACGAAACATTGCAAATGAAAAACAAAAGCATTGCGGTCAAGTTCCGGACCTTGCCAGAGCAACCCGGACCTTGAGCCGGAGCTAACAAAAACCAGTCGGACCTTAATAAAAAGGGTTTTGGTGATATTCAAAACTTTTATCGTCAAAGCAAGTGTATTCACTACAAGCTAATGTATTCAACGCACGTAGGTCTTACAATCTCCCCCTTGATGAATGCATTGGCAACACCATTTAAAATCCGAACATTGGCTTATTCACATAAAAGTTTTGAAGGAAATTTCTCCCCCTTTGTAAATCAAAAGTAAAATGAGAAGAAAATCCAAAAAATATCCCATATTATCTCTCCCCCTTTATTATCTCTCCTTATGCACATATTCTCTTTCTCTTCATGCTTATCTCTCCCCCTTTGACAATGCATTCAACAAGTCATGAGCATAGAAAAAATTATCTCTCCCCCTTTAGTTGTTATGAGCATATTATAACATATACATATAAACAAAGCTCATCCAAGTCATACTATCAGGTACCTTACATTATCACATCAATGAGATACATAAAGTAGTGTAAGCCATGCTAGAGATCAAATATAATTTTCAATTTAAGTAAGTCATGATCTCACAAACTTAACTATTTCAAAACCTGAAAGCATGACACTAGTTGCTGCATTTTATTATTTTTCAAAGCATAAATTTAGATCATATGATATTTGCAAGAGATTATTTGCGCATCTGCCTTATTCTAACCAACCAAGCCAAGCCTATGTCATTTGACAATCAGAAGCTTAAGGACATGGTTTTAGTCATACACAACTTCTTCCAAGTTCATATCTAAGTGCAATGATAATCCATCTCAAAAGAAGAAGTGCGATGCATGCATATTCACTTGATCTTTTCTCAATTTATATTTGTTCATAAAAACTCAACATGTGAGTTGATTTCTTGATTAATTCTTTATGATTAAAAGCACTGTGAACATGCAACAAGTTCAAAACAACAAGAAGGTTCGATCATGACCAAATTTAGTATAAGTAATTATTCCAATTACTAGACATGGCAAAAACTACAAAATGTATAACATGAGTAATGTAGTAAAAACATTCAGCGTGTAAAAGGAATCACAAAGTCATATATGTATGAAATACTATGCTCATATTATTTTAATTTCAGATTCACACATAGACTTCCCAATTTCAAAACTCCCCCTCAATTTAAGCCATGAGGATGCATAACCCCTATTTCACTACGAAGTAACAAAAATGAGTGAAATCTAAAGGTTTTGTAAAAATGTCAGTCAATTGTTGTTCGGTATCTACATGGTGAAGCACAATGTTTCCTTTTTCAACATTATCTCGGAGAAAGTGATACCTAATGTCAATGTGCTTAGTTCTAGAATGTTGCACGGGGTTTTTAGCAATGCAAATGGCACTAGTGTTATCACAGAACAGTGGAACACTATCTAGATCAACCCCATAGTCCTTAAGTGTTTGGACAATCCAAAGAATTTGTGAGCAAGCACCAGCAGCAACTACATATTCAGATTCGGCTATGGATTGTGCAACTGAATTTTGTTTTCTAGAGGACCAAGCAACAAGGGAATTACCATGAAAATGACAAGCACCGGAAGTACTTTTCCTATCAATCCTACAACCCCCAAAATCAGCATCTGAAAAAGCTTTCAAAGTAACGATTGAGGAAGAAGGAAGAAAAATTCCAAATTCTCTAGTTCCACGTAAGTACCTGAGAATCCTTTCGATGGCTTGACGATGTGAAGCACGTGGGGAAGCTTGAAACCATGCACAAAGACATACGCTGAATTGTATGTCTGGTCTTGATGCCGTGAGGTACAAAAGTGATCTGATCATGCTTCTATATTCTTTTTGATCCACGGGTTCACCATCTTCATCAAGTCCAAGTGTTGTTGCTGTTCCCATTGGTGTCCGAAGAGGCTTGCTTTTGTCCATGTTGAAGCGCCTTAGGAGATCTTTTGTATACTTCGTTTGGTGCACAAAGGTACCCTCCTTTGTTTGCTTGATTTGCAACCCCAAAAAGTGAGTTCACCCATCATACTCATTTCAAATTCGGAACTCATCATTGCTGAAAACTTATACACAAGATCATGAGAAGCACAACCAAAGATAATATCATCCACATACACTTGAACGAATAATGAGTCATTGCCATGCTTAAGCAAAAAAAGAGTTTTATCAACCTTGCCCATGGTAAACCCTTTTTCAAGTAAGAATGTTTTTAACCTATCATACCATGCTCTAGGGGCTTGTTTGAGACCATACAAGGCTTTGGACAGTTTGTAAACATGATTAGGAAAATCTGGATTTTCAAAACCCGGTGGTTGTTTCACATAAACCTCCTCATCTATGTAGCCATTAAGAAAAGCACTTTTAACATCCATTTCGTATAGCTTAAAACCTTTAGATGCAGCAAAAGCTAACAAAATTCTTATGGCTTCTAATGTAGCAACAGGAGCAAAACTTTCATCAAAATCTAGACCTTCAACTTGAGTGAAACCTTGAGCAACCAACCTAGCCTTATTCCTAATCACAACCCCATCCTCACTTTGTTTATTTTTAAATACCCATTTAGTTCCAATTAAAGTGTGACCTTGAGGTGGAGGTACAAGTTTCCAAACATTATTTCTTTCAAAATTTTCTAACTCTTCTTGCATGGCAATAATCCAAGATTCATTAGTGAGTGCGTGTGATATATCTTTGGGTTCAAAAGAAGCAACAAAAGTAGAATGAGCATAAGAGTTTGGATCGCAAAACTTGGAACGTGTGACTTGTTCGTGCAAGCTTCCAATCATCTATTGTGGGGGATGATCTTTGTAAAACTGTAGGGGAACATATGTCTCACAAGCTTCTTCTTCTTCATGTTCATCACAAATTGATGAGCTTGTGACATGAGGATGATTTGAATCAGCATTGATGGTTGTTGGTGCTGGTTGAGAATTAACATCCGGAGCTGAACCAAAGTCTTTAGCTGCTGAATTTTTGGGCAGCAGCTCCAATTCTTCCTCATCTTCAACGAAAATGCTCCCCCCTGCGGATATGGATCTGGACCTGCAATGTTTGAGCTAGTACCTGGGCTAGCTTCATCAAAAGACACTTCACAAGTCTCCACAATTTTGTTAGTGTCAAGTAAAAGCACACGGTAGCCTCTAGTATGAGATGGATAACCAAGAAACATGCCATCAATGGATCTAGGTTCAAATTTATCAAGATTACCATGTTTCTTAACAAAGCATTTGCAACCAAAGACCCAAAAGTGTGTAACACTAGGCCTATGTCCAAACGGAAGCTCATATGGTGTTTTACCTAGCTTAGCACGCAAGAAAACACGATTTGAGACATAACAAGCGGTTGCTAACGCATCAGCCCAAAATTTCCTAGGAGTTTGATATTCATCAAGCATAGTCCTAGCCATCTCAACTAAGGTTTTGTTCTTTCTTTCTACAACACCGTTTTGTTGAGGTACATATGGTGAATAAAATTGATGATCTATTCTATTTTCAGCACAAAAGTGATCAAATGATTGATTTTTAAATTCAGTTCCATTATCACTTCTAATTGCTTTTAAAGATCCTGGGTGATGAATTGATAATCTAAGAAATAAAGTTCTAAAGTGACTAAAAGCTTCATTCTTAGACGCCATAAAGTAAACCCAAGAGTATCTAGAATAATCATCAACAATCACAAGTAGATACCATTTACCTCCGAAGGATTGAACACGTGAAGGTCCTACGGTGTCAAGATGCAAAAGTTGACATGGTTCAGTTGTCATGATCATTGTGAGAGGAGTATGTGAACCTACAACCATCTTAGCATGTCTACAAGAAGAGCACACAATTTATTTGTCCCCTTTAAGCTTAGGCAGCCAACGTATGCGATCAGGAGCACTAACACGCGTTAGGTGATCAAAGCCTACGTGACCAAGTCTACGATGCCAAAAATATAGGTCCTTTGAATCATTAGCAACTAGACACCTATGCTTAGAGGAAGACATATCAAAATCAGCTTTAAAAACTCTTCCAAACCGAGACATGTTAAAAATAAGCTCACTATTTGAACTTCCAACTTTGCAGCAGTTTTTATTGAAAATAATTTCCAGATTTTCATCTAGCAATTGTGAACCAGAAAGCAATTTGTAATTCAAATTTTTGACAAGTGCCACATCCTTCAAAGTGTAGTGATCATTTACTCTAACCGAACCCTTATTATAGGAGTTGAATAATTATCGGAAAAAGTAACATTCTCTACACGTGACAAAAAAGAGAGGGAGGAGAACCAATCTTTGTTACCGGTCATGTGGCGTGAGCAACCTGAATCCACAATCCAAATGTTCTCCTTCCTCAAACGTGTAACCTACATAGAAGCACAATACGTCGATGACTCAATAATGGGGTTAGTCAAAAGGCATTTAGGAATCCAGAACTGAGTCACGCGACGTGCAACAGGAAAAACACGCGAAAGCTGAGACAAAACAGCAGGTTTATGAGTCTAAGTTTGAGATTTTTTATTCTTAACTACTGACCTATAAGGTGTTACTTGTGTAGCACAAAAATCAGTAGCTCCGGAGGCAAAAACAGAAGGTCTGGAGGTAAACTTTGAATGTTTTTGACTCAAAACAACAGGTTGCACATTCGGTTCAATATGTGCAACAAATTTTGCATGAAAGTTATGAGATCTAGCAACCATTCTTTCCCTTTTCTGTTGTTTAGCTAGTCTATAACAAAAATCTATGACATGACCATCTCTACCACAGTAGGTACAATGAAATTTAACTTTGTGTTCATGTCTAGATGAGCAAACAACATTTTTATTTGAAACCGAATGAGACAATACTCGTGCAGATTTGAAAACCACTTCTTTTTGTTTAGGAACTGTTTGAATCAAACCACTTCCTAATGACTTTACACTTTTAGGTGGATGTGCCTTAGCATGAGCATGAGAATCAAAACCTAAACCAGTTTTATCATTGCAAGACTTGGATGAATTCAGCAGCAAGTTTAGGTTCTTATTCCCATTACAAAACCGATCAAATGTCTTATGAATGTTATCAAGTTTATTGGACAGATCAAGGCAATTTTCACATGAAGTTTTTCCTTTTAATTTGCAACTGGAATAATATTTAACTTCATGAAAACGTAAATCATTGTTCAATATAGAGATTTCATTCATAGCATCTTGCAGTTTCTTATCAAGATCATCACAACTAGAACAATGCAAATCAATTGTAGAACAAGAAGCATTTTTTAAGTTTCCAATATTAAGTGCAGCAAGCTTTTTGTTCTTTTCAATTCCAAGTTCAAGTTTATCAAGTGTGGAGGTATGTGAACTTCTTAGGGAGGACAATTGTTCATATATTAAGTCACATGAGGAACAAGAATCATCACTAGGAATCAAGGATTTCAAACGATTAATTTCAGATTCTAGTGACTCAATTTTAACAGCATTGTCCCTAAGCTTTTTGTCCTTTTTCTTAACAATAATAGTGGCACGAGAAATAGCATCACACATTTCTTCGCAAGTAGGACATACCTCTTCATTGTCGCTGTTGTGTTCTGCCTCCTCCATACTTGATCTTGACTTACCCACCATAAAGCACAAGTTTTCCAAATCATCTTCATCTTCATCACTTCCAATGTCCACGTCGCTTGAGCCAAGTTCCTGGGATGCTGAGATAAAACTGTTCACCAGTTGGCTACCTATAAACCCCTTCTTTTTGTTCTTATCATTTGTTGAGGAGTGCTTTATCCTTGATTGTTTTTCTTCCCGGGAGGTAGGACCTGAAAGGTTAGGACAATCTATACGAAAGTGTCCTGTCTTACCACATTCGAAGCATCGTTGAGGTCCGGAGCTTCCTCTCCTTCTAGTTATCACATTTTGCAATGCTATTGAGAACCTCGTAGAGAGAAGTGCTAGCTCCTCCTCTGGAAAATTCTCAATCTGTTCAAGGGTTAGAGAGGACAACAAAGCAAGTGTACCACAAGATGAAGATTAGCCGGAGCTAGGCATATCACGTTGAGAAACAAAAGCAATAGACTTGTTGGGGTTCTTACGTGATATTATGTCAATTTCATGAGTTTTTAGCTTGGAATATAGCACATCTAAAGTAAGTGAACTCATGACAGTAGATTCACGAATAGATGTGACTTTCATCTCCCAAATTGACATATCTAATGCACTTAGCAATTGCCTAGCATTTTCAGCATCTGAAAAATTAACATTGACACTACGCAAGTTGCTGAGAATCTTATTAAAGCGAGGAAAAAGGTCATCAATAGACTCACCGGGTTGCATCTCGAAGCACATGTATTCTTTCTTGAACATGTATTGCCTTACCTCTTTGATCGTGTTGGATCCTTCGTGGTAGTCACAAAGTGCTTTCCACACATCGTATGCAGATCGGAGGTCTGCAACACGGTCGAAGTCGCTTTGTGTTAATCCTTGTATGATCAAGTTCTGAGCCTTGTCGTTGTTGTCAACATCTTTCAGATTTGTAGCTGTAACTTGATCGTTTGATGGCACTTCGTAAGGCTTGTATACCTTCTCTCATATTGCAAAGCCTTGTGCCTGGATGAAAGCCTCCATGCGTGCCTTCCAAACCTGAAAATCAATACCAGCGAACACACAAGGTTTGGCAGAGTACTTCTCCATGATGATTAGTCAAAAACACATGCAAATCACAAAGATTAGAGCACCGTGGCTCTGTTACCAATTGTAGGATCGAAGAGCACGTGAAAAGCTACCAGAGGGGGGGTGAATGGTAGATTTAAAAATCTTACGCAGCGGAAACAATTAAACCCCAACCCCTTCAGCAGAAAAATGATCTGTTAAAGAAATTGTGTGTGAGACTAATCTAAACGTGTTTCACCATGAAAAAAGTGATATATATCAGAGAGAATAAAGTCACGAATACAACACAACAAGAATCACTTAAATCCGTCGAGAAAAACTCAAGTTATGATCGAAAGATCAAACAAAGGTCAATCTGCCCTACCCGAGAAAAAACAGTTCTGGAACGCTGCAAAGAAACTCATGTAGATCTTAGACCACAAATCCAATGACCGTGAAATTTTGACAGATGATAGATAATCAAGTTGTGAAGACAACCCAAAAACAATCACGTCAATTGGATCTGTAAAACTCGAGTTATGATAAAACCACCAACGAAAGGTAGTGCTGTCCAGAAACTCGACGAGTAAAACTTGTCTGGAACAAGTCGGACGAACAAGGCACAAAAGTTCCTTCAAACTACGAATTTTATTCAATAGAACACAAGAGGAACAGCCCCAAAGTCGTGAACCACGAGCTCTGGGCTCCCTTGGTTATAAAACCAGCTCGAAAGCCAACTCAACTCAAATCAGGAACCTAATCCTACTCTGTTCACGAATCGTAACTTTCCATAACTACTTAGGATTCTTCTATACCCAGATAGAAGCAATCTTAAGGCTTCCAAACACCTTAGGAACGTATCCCACATTCCTAAACAACTCAAATTCGTGACCCACACGAAATCCTATCATAACCAACTCAACTCTTTCCATATTTGAGTCAAACCCGACTCAGCCGCAGCCTGAGTCCATAACCTAGTCGGTTGGACCTTTCTGACCAGCTCTTTACGTACACATCTCTTCATCATGTCTCGGAACCATGTAGCCACGTCCATGCACTCCTTGCACACGTGCAAACATCTTCCAATGACGTCCACGATACCTTCACATGCATTGTTCTTGATTCAATCATGATGCGCAACCTCCTGATCAGCTCAACCACAATTCCTCCTGAATTTTGTTGTTGGAACCTCATCTCCTCCCTAATACTAGTCCAATGGATCCCATCACCAGTCATGTCTTGAACTCAAGCAACACCTGCACATGAATAAACAACCAATCCATACGAGCCCATGTCCTCGACTTGACTCAAGTTAGTTCCGAACACAACACCTTACGTGAGAACCTCACATAAGCATGTTGCAAAACCACAGTAACACGATATCATCCATGTCAACCAAAAATGCACCAACGACTTAGCAAATAAATACTAAGCAATCTTTCCAGAGATTTAAAGCAAGGAAACATTGCAAATGAAAAACAAAAGCATTGCGGTCAAGTTCCTGACCTTGCCAGAGCAACCCGGACCTTGAGTCGGAGCTATCAAAAACTAGTCAGACCTTAATAAAAAGGTGTTTTGGTGATATTCAAAACTTTTATCATCAAAGCAAGTGTATTCACTACAAGAAAATGTATTCAGCACACATAGGTCTTACACCGATATTTCTGGACACTTAGGTTTCCTGCACACCGCACACTGGACTAGTCCGGACTCCACCACGGACTAGTCCGGACCCTCGAAACCCTAACGGTAACTCTTGAAAACCCTAATATAAATAGATGTGCACGACCCAACTATCAACCCTCGACCCCCCTGCGCCATCACACCCTCCAAGAGCCTAGAAAACACATCTCTCCACAAAATCCAACACAAGAAAGATCAATCTCTTGATGATTCACTTTGGATCAAAGGAGAGACACGATTCTACACTTTTGAGCTCTTGGGTTTGATCTCTAACACACTCCCGTGGTTTCATTATTGATCTTACAAGTGTGTTCTTGGTGGTGTTTGAATTGTAATCTTGGAGAGCCCTCAACTTGTGAGAAGGCCCATTGAACTTGGTGATTTGCCCCTTTGTGATAGTGGAAGAAGAATTGGCCTTCGTGGCGATTCGACGAGGTTAGGGTCAGCGAAGACCCAATCCTTTCATGGGCTCCTCGACGTGGATGTAGATTGCCTCTGTGGGAATCGAACCACGGGATAAAATCGTGTGTCAAACTTGTTCTTAAAGTTTCTCATATCATATTCTAGGGTTTGATTGATTTTGTCCATCTTACGTTAGAACATTCATATCAAAGCTAATTTGCACTACACTTAACTTCATTGACTTAATACTTGCAAGTTACGTACTATTTTTCCGCTGCATACTGTGCTTGAATTGAAATCATTGATCGGACATGATGAATCTAGTCTGCACGCACCGGACTAGTCCACACTCTACCGGACTAGTCCAATATCTCAGGATTTGATCAGTTTATTAAGTGTTGTAGGTTCCGACTAAAATTCAAAAAGGCCTATTCACCCCCCTCTAGGCCACATTCAATTGGTATCAGAGCTAGGTTTCTTCGCAAGAGACTAATCGCTCGAGGAAAACATGTCGGACATGAAGGATGTGCACAAGGGTCTCAACCAAGAGAAGGTTGAAGACGAAAAAGCTCAAAAGTTGGAGAAGCTCCTCGACACCATTCAAGACTTCGAGGATGACAATGAGGAGATGCTTCAACTCAAGGCGCTTCTAAGAAAGAAAGCCCTCTCAAAAGAGAAAGTGAAGGACGAGGACAAGAAGAAGAAGAAGGGGGTAGTCACACCGACTACTCCCGATATCCTTTTAATTATGATCACTTAAATTCTAACAACAATCATTACCTATCTATTACCCTTGGAAAAGCCCCACACTTTCATGGCAATGACTACTCAATGTGGTGGAAAAACATGAAAATGCACTTGATCTCACTCAATCCAATCTTGTGGCACATTGTGGTTACAGGAATAGATATCCCCGATGATGATGAGGAGCTCACGCCTAGCCAAGAGCAAGCAATCCATCGAAATGCCCAAGCTGCAGCAGTCATCACCTCATCACTAAGTCGGGACGAGTTCACCAAGGTGGATGGACTCAAGATTGCAAAGGAAATATGGGACACGTTGCAAACTGCACATGAAGGCGAGCGTCATGTGCGAGAAGCGAAGATTGAAATGATCGAAGGCGAATTGGGAAGATTCGCCATAGAAGAAGATGAGTCGCCACAAGACATGTACAATAGGTTAAAGATGCTCATCAACAAGGTTTGAGCAAACGGAAGTAAGAAGTGGAACGATCACGAGGTGGTGAAGCTCATACTTAGAGCTTTCAAGCCTCACAACATCACCTTGTGCTTGATGATTAGAGAAAGCCCCGAGTACAAGAAAATGACCCCAAATGTGCTACTTGGGAAAATCATCAATTTCGACATGATGGAAAAGCAGGCATAGCATGTCAAGGAGATTGCCGACCTCACCTTGGCAAAGGAGAAAGGGGTCGCTTTGAAGTCCACTTGCAAGCCCTTGTCTAAAGAAGCTCAAGAAGCTCAAAAAGAAGAGCACAACGATGACGAGAGCAACGACATCAGGGAAGAGGACATGATCCTCTTTATGAAGAGATTCAAGAAAATGATGAAGAAAAACAAGGGGGAAAATCAAGTGAAGGAAAATATAAAGAGAATTCAAGACCAAAGTTGAGGCGGGCATGCTATAACTGTGGTGAATATGACCACTTTATAGTTGATTGCCCATACGAGGAAAACAAGAAGAAAACTAAGGAAACAAAGCCTCATCCCAAGAAATTCTTCAAGAAAAAGAAGCAAGCTGGACAAGCTCATCTAGGAAAGGAGTGGGACTCAAATGACGAGTCCTCATCCAAAGAGGAAGAGGAGATGGCTAGCATAGCCATCGAGAAGACATCCAAGAAGTCCACCCTCTTCCCAACTCTAGGCGCATGGAAGGGAAACAACACTTGCCTCATGGCAAAAGAAGGTAAACAAAAGGTAACAAACAAATCCTCTTCCTTGCATTCCTATTAAGACAAGCTAGTTGGCTTAGATAAGAAAACAACTGCAAAAATGAAATTTCTACTTGATCAGCTTGTTGAGAAGGAGAAGTTAATCAACCGTCAAGAAGATATGATTATCTCCCAAAAGGAGGAATATCATGAACTTGACAAACTTCTCGAACTTGAAAAGGAGAGGGGGAAGTCACTGGAACTTGAGTTAGCCTCAAGCAAAGAAGCTTGCTTGAAGTTAAGCGACTCAAACACCACCATCAAGGACGAACTTGCTAACCTATCCAAGGTTAACAAAATCCTTGAGGTGCAAGTTGAGTCACTCAAACAAAGTGACCCCTCATCCTCTTCAAGCCCACCTTCTCAACCACTTAAAGCTGAAGCCGCTATTATTTGTTCATGTGTTAAAACTGACACTAGCTTGAAGGAAAAGTCAACCTCTACCAAGGACAAGCATCCTTCCATAAATGGCATATTTGGCAAGGAGAAGATCAAATATGCACGTAGTGCATACTTGGTCATAAGACCTCCTAATGTCAAATATGGCATTGGTTATTCTTATGGTGAAAAGCAATATGCTAGAAGCCATAAAAATAACAAGGAGAGCATTGCCATTGTAAAGGGAAAACCTTCTCAAGCTGGAAAGTCCAAAGTCAACACATATGATTACCCGACTAGTCTAGTCTGGACACGGACAAGTCCGATTTCTTGGACTAGATCTGTATATAAACAACAACAACCGTTATTCAGGACTTTCGATGCATCCTATGTTCTTATGAGAAATAATTTTGGTAAAGTTTATGCTCATTATGTTGGGCCACGCCATGGGAACTCCAAGTCTCATGTGTGGGTGCCCAAATCTCTTGTAACTAACCTCAAAGGACCCAAGCAAGCTTGGGTACCTAAGACCAAGGCAGGCATTTTTTTGTAGGCCTATTCCTCAGGTGGATCGAAATGGGTGCTAGACAGTGGTTGCACCAACCATATGACCGGAGAAAGAAGGATGTTCGTTGAGTATGAAGAAAATGAGGATCCAAGCGAGGGCAACTATTTTGGAGACAATAGTCAAGGAAAGGTGCTTAGTACCGGTAAAATTGCTATATCATCTCAACATACTCTTTCTCTTGTGTTACATGTCGATTCTGTAGATTATAACCTGCTGCCCATATCTCAGTTATGTGACAAAGGTTATAATTGCTTGTTCACTAATGAGGGTGTGACCGTCTCTATAAGGGGTGATGGTTCCATTGCATTCTAGGGTATGTTAAAGGGAAAGATTTACCTTGTTGACTTCAACAAAGATAAAGCCGAACTTGACACATGCTTGATTGCAAAGACCAACATGGGTTGGCTGTGCCATAGACGGCTAGCGCATGTTGGTATGAGGAGTCTTAAAAAACTCCTCAAGGGCGATAACATCCGAGATTTGAAAGATGTTGTTTTTGAGAAAGACGGGCCTTGTAGCGCGTGCCAAGCCGGGAAGCAAGTTGGAGCACCTCACCCCGCGAAGAACGTCATGACTACAACAAGACCGCTTGAGCTACTTCACATGGAACTTTTCGGTCCAATTGCTTACATAAGCATCGGCAGTAACAAATATGGTTTAGTAATTGTTGATGACTTTTCGCGTTTCACTTGGGTTTTCTTTTTGCATGATAAGACAAGAACTCAAGGAACTATCAAAAAGTTTCTCAAGCGTGCCCAAAATGAGTTCTCATTGAAAGTCAAGAACATACAAAGCGACAATGGCATGGAGTTCAAGAATACTCAAGTTGAGGAGTACCTAGACGAAGAAGGCATAAAGCATGAGTTTTCAACACCTTATTCCCCTCAACAAAACAGAGTTGTCGAAAGGAAGAACCAAACCCTCATAGAGATTGCGAGACTAATGCTCAATGAATACAAGACCTCAGATCGATTTTGGGCGAAAGCGGTTAACACCGCTTGCCACGCCATAAATCGACTTTATCTTCATCGACTACTCAAGAAGACATCCTATGAGCTACTCATCGGTAACAGGCCAAATATTTCTTATTTTCGAGTTTTCAGTTCTAAATGCTATATTTTGAACAAGAAGCCTAGGACTTCAAATTTCGCTTCGAATTCCGATGAAGGTTTCTTGCTTGGCTATGATTCAAACACTTACGCCTATTTTGTCTTCAACAAAGTCCCCAGACTTGTTCAAGTAGCACGTGACGTAGTGTTCGATGAAACTAACGACTCCCAAAAGGAGCAAGTTGATCCATGTGTGCTAGATAGAGAAGAAGCTCCTTGTCAAGCATTGAGAAGAATGGCGTTGGGCGAAGTTCGACCACAAGAGCCACCTCTACATGTGCATGAGGAAGATGAACCACAAGAGGAGGCCAATGATCAAGGGGGATCTTCCATACTAGATCAACCTCAAGAAGATGATGATGATCAACAAGTCAATGAGGGCAACCATCTAGGGGGAGAATAAGAAGATCATGAAGACAAAAGACCGCAATGCCACACCCGAGAGTACACCAATGCATCCAAAGAGATAACCCAATAGACAACCTCATCAGTGACATCCAAAAGGGAGTAACAACTAGATCTCGCATAGCTAACTTTTGTGAGCATTACTCGTTTGTATCCTTTTTGAAACCACACGGGATTGAGGATGCATTGAGATATCTGGACTGGGTGGTGGCGATGCAAGAAGAACTGAACAACTTCAAACGGAATGAGGTGTGGGAACTCGTCGAAAGACCTAACACGAATGTCGTCGGCACCAAATGGGTCTTCCGCAACAAACAAGACGAACACGGGGTGGTGACAAGGAACAAGGCACGACTTGTGGCCAAAGGGTATTCACAAGTCGAAGGTTTGGATTTTGATGAAACCTTTGCTCCCGTAGCTAGACTTGAATCAATTAGAATATTGCTTGCATATGCTACTCACCATGATTTCAAGCTCTACCAAATGGATGTGAAAAGCGCCTTCCTCAATGGTCCAATCAAGGAGGAGGTGTACGTGGAGCAACCTCCTAGTTTTGAAGACAAAGAGTTCCCCGACCACGTCTTTAAACTGCGTAAGGCTCTCTACGTCCTCAAACAAGCTCCTAGAGCTTGGTATGAGTGTCTTAGGGATTTCTTAATTGAAAAGTGTTTAAAGATTGGAAAATCAGATTATACACTATTTACAAAACACTTTTACAATGATCTCTTTATCTGTCAAATCTATGTTGATGACATTATCTTTGGTTCAACTAACAAATCCTTTTGTGACGAATTTAGTAAGATTATGACAGATAGGTTTGAGATGTCTATGATGGGAGAGCTGAAGTACTTCTTGGGATTCCAAGTGAGACAACAAAAGGAAGGGACATTCATAAGCCAAACCAAGTACACACAAGACATACTCAAGAAGTTTGGGATGGACAAGGCGAAGCCTATCAAGACTCCCATGGACACTAATGGACACTTGGATCTCAATGAAGATGGACCAAGCGTGGATCAAAAGGTATATCGTTCCATGATTGGATCCTTACTTTACCTATGTGCATCTAGGCCTGATATTATGTTCAGTGTATGTTTGTGTGCGAGATTTCAAGCCAATCCTAAAGAGTGTCGCTTGACAGCCGTTAAAAGGACCTTGAGATATTTGGTTCATACACCCAACCTAGGCCTTTGGTACCCCAAAGGTTCCAAGTTCAATCTCATTGGATACTCTGATGCAAATTATGCCGGATGCAAAGTAGATAGAAAAAGTACCTCCGGAACCTGCCAATTCCTGGGTAGATCCCTAGTTTCTTGGTCCTCCAAGAAACAAAATTCCATTGCCTTATCCACGACAGAAGCAGAGTATGTTGCAGCCTGGAGTTGTTGTGCACAACTTCTTTGGATGCGACAAACTCTAAGGGATTACGGTTACAATATGAGCCGTATTCCACTCCTTTGTGATAATGAGAGTGCCATCAAAATTGCTCAAAATCCAGTTGAACACTCTAGAACAAAACACATAGACATCCGGCATCATTTTTTGAGAGACCATTCAATGAAAGGATACATAGCCATTTCCCATGTCAACACCGAAAAGCAACTAGCCGATATATTTACCAAGCCACTAGACGAAAAACATTTTTGCGAGCTTCAAAATGAACTCAATATCCTTGATGCTTGGAATGTGGCTTGAAAACTTGCATACCTATATGAACTCTTCAAAATATATTGTTTGAGTTGCAAAAATCATCTCTCTCAATTTTCTCCAAAAACTATTTGAACTACTTGATCTTGATGAATTATGGTCATTGCTTGATTATTGTATGCTTATTGATCATATTTATCAAGATTATTTGATTTGCTTTGCCACCCTATGTTCTAAATAAGTACCTTCGAATATATACAAATGGGGTAAGCACTTCTTTTCTAGTGACCACAGACTAGTCCATGGTTACCCGGACCAGTCCACCCTTGCAGACTAGTCCGCAGAGTGACTGTTAGTCTGGACTAGTCCGGCCGACCACGAACTAGTCCGATATAGGCTCTAGAAAAGATCGGAGTAGTCCGATTATTTTCGGACAAGTCCAATTTTTCCATAACCCTAGCCGCCACCAAACCCTAATCTTCTTCACCCTCGCACTTGCCTCAAGCTCTCTCTCTCCTCGCTCGAGCTCCCAAAGGCGATTTCCTTCGTCCTCCATCAAACCTCTTCGTGTTTTGGTGGAAAATGACCTCCATTGCTCAGGGATTGAAGACCACAGACTTGTCCGCACCTTCAACTCCCCCATCTTCAAGAATCGAGCAATTTCGGTAAATTTTCCTCCCAAACCCTAGAAATCGTGATTTCCTTTGATGTTGGTCAAATAGCTTAGTTTCTTTCACCAAATACATGCTTCCTTGATGTACTACATTGATGTTGAGCCATTATTGCATTGAGCAACATAATTGGCCATCCAGTTAGGGTTTTGGGTGATGAACACCGGACTAGTCCGGTCCATGTACGGCAAGTCCGGTCACCCGGACTAGTCCGTACATGTATGTCGGACTAGTCTGATTTTTTCTGAACTCAACCCTAATTACTCATTCCTCAATGCAATTCCTTGCCATCAATTCTCATTCATACCTTGTGTAACCCATTCTCAGGACAATGTCGAGCACAACGATGAAATCTACAATTTCAAGCCGAGATGGACCAAGAAGCCTCAACAGGCCAAGGCAAGAAGCACCAAGAGCGCCCGTCCGAGCCGGCTCCCTCTCCACCTCAGGCTCAACGAAAGGTACTCGCCAATAAGCCCGCCTCCAAGGCTTCAGCAGGTGGTGGCCCTAGCTTGGCAACTGCTCGCCAAGCTAAGGGCAAGGGCAAAGGGATTGCCATGGGCCCAATTGGCCCCCACAAGATGACAACTCCAAGACAAGGGACCCGAGATCCCTCCGAGGAGAGGTTCAATGGCAAGGGAAGCGACACTCCTTCCAAGTTCAGAAATGTGGACTGCTACAGCCGGCTCAAGCAAGTAGCTGATGGAAGGTTCTGGAGCAACTTCCATGCGGACATCTATAAGTTCGTCTACCTCACAATGAAGACTCCAGTGGTGCGCAACTAATGGATTGATTGGGCGCACTTTGAAAGGGAGAGCTGCTTGGCCTTTGATGAAGTTGTTCACGTAGTTGAAAGGCATGGCTTGAAGGATCTCTTGCCTTCTGGAACAACTGGAACGATGAAGTCATTGCTCAGTTCTACGCTACATGCCACTTTGCCAGTGATGAGGAAGAAAGGGTGACTTGGATGACTCATGGATCCATGTACACCATTACCTATGAAGAATTTGCAAGATTGCTACATCTTGATAGCTCCAGCAATGACAACTTGATCATTCACAACATTGGTGTCCTTGAGAAGGACAAGATGAAGTTTCTTTATGACACCCATTCAACTTTGAAACCTCCTTCCACAAAGAATATGAATCCATTCTTTGTGGTCCTCAACAGGGTTCTGAAGAAGACTATCGCCCCAAAGGATGGGGATGCAGGAAGCGTCCAAGGCTATCTAAGGACACTAATGAAAGTGATTAACAAAGACAGGAAGTTTGATGTCTTTGATTACATATGGAATGACATGGTGAACATCTCCTGCACTCCAAATAGGAACTGTGGCTACGCACCTTATTTGATGCTCATGATCGAGAAGGTCATGGAGATAGAATTTGTGAAGGATGTGGAGCACACTCCATTGAGGCCACTGTCGGTACCCTGCATACCGTATACCTCTTGGGACTGTAAAAAGACCAAAGGAACTTCACCTGTCTGAGTTGAAGATCTGCGAAGGACCCACATGTCATACGGGACCGGACCTTCCTCCCTTCTATGGTTAGTCCCGGTACTGCCACTTGTATACTACAATCGAAACTACGTCCCACACATGGGAAAGCTCCGGTCTAAATACCTGTGCGGCACCCCTGGACCTAATCCCCGACAGATGGAAGCTCTGGTATTGACACGTGTACAACCGCACCGGAGCTACCCGTCCTAGACAATAAGCTCCGAAGCTGCCACGTGTCCAACCGCCGGACCTCCAGCTTCAACAAGCAGACTGGTGGACCCCTAACAGCTCGGACATTCAAGGGACAATCAAGGACTTCAAGACCCGATTTAGTTCCATTAATACCATCTTAATGACACACGATCAGAGGGCCCTTAATACCAGTAACGACACTATTAAGGCTCGTTACCAGGCTATTAAGGGTAATTAAGATCATTAATCGTGTCTTAAGCATTAGTAACCGCCAGGGCCACATGTCGGGCCACGCTAGCGATGTAACGACTAGTCCTTGTACTATAAAAGGACTGGTCGAGCGATACACAGGACGGTTCGTCTAGACACTCTTAGACTCAGCTCTGACACACGCTCACAAGTGCTCAGACGCTCAATACAACAACCACACACCCCGTGGAGTAGGGTATTACGCTTAGGCAGCCCGAACCACGTAAATCCTTGTGTCAACTTGCCATCGTATTCTGAATCTCTGCATGCCCAATACCGAACTACAAACTACGCATTCTACTAACGGTAGTATCAGGAGAATTGCCGGAACCAGACTCCGACAGTTGGCGCGCCAGGTAGGGGCAGTGCCCGAGATTCAAGGATGGTGAATTCTGCTGCTGGATCGTCCAATGGTAACCCTAACGCGCAACCTACTGGAGGCAATCCCTCCAACATGTAGCAGCCAGCAGGTGTTGTGGCTCCAGTAGGAGTCATGCCACTGCTACCACCGTTCGCACCGGCAAATCAAGCTGGACAGTGGGATAGGGCGTCTGCGTCGGTCACGGCATCGGCAAACAACAACCCTGAACACACACTCCATGCCGCGCATACTCTTCTCCAGCGTCCACCACCTCCAGGAGCATCCCAGGGTGCAATGGAGCAGTGGAGGGCTGATGTGGAACACTTGGTTGCAGGAGCAGCCGATCGCATCAGCAACCAAGGTCCTCCCCCCTTGGGGTGGGCCCCATCGTAGCATCGGACCATGTCGGGTAGACTTGGTGCGCACACTTCACAACAAAGGAGGCGTGCCGCGTCTCAACAGGCGACATCGCTGCCTTTCGGGGCGCAACGTACCCATACGGTAACCAGGCTTTCAACTCACGACCTCCGGGCGGAGCTTGATCGTCGTTACCGTCAACAGGATGGACGCATCCATATCGAGTGTGCTCGCGAGAGGCGAGAGGCTCGGGACAGTCCTGCTCCCGAGGGAGTAGGAGGAGGCTGTTCAGCCCTGGCCATGCACCTACGCATTGTCAGATGGCCGCAGAAGTTCCGGTCTCACCTGTCAGAGACATTTGACGGGACTGTCAATCTCGTTGAGTTTCTCGAAATCTACTCCACCACAATCCTTGCGGCTGGAGGCAATGAGGCCATAATGGCCAATTATTTCCCCGTGGCTTTAACTGGGACCGCCAGGTCCTAGTTCAGGAGCCTTCCGCCGGACTACAGCAACAGTTGGGCGGAACTGTGCCAATAGTTCACTGCCAATTTTGGGAGTTCATACACCCGACCAGGCACCGAACTGGACCTTTTTGCTGTCAAGTAGAAGGGGGAGAGTCCTTGCGATCCTTCATCCAAAGGTTCTCCCAGGTACGAAACACCATACCTTCTATCTCAAGCGCTTCTGTCATTGTGGCATTTAGACAGGGTGTACGAGACAAGAAGATGCTGGAGAAGCTAGCGACCAAGGAGGTCACCAGCGTCACGGAACTCTTCAGCTTGGCGACAAGTGCGCCAAAGCTGCGTAGGGCCGTGAAACGCACTCCCAACCACCTCCGGAGGACAACAAAAAGTCCTCCAAGGGTGAAGCCACTACCTCTGGGAGTGGTAAGAAGAAGAAAAAGTCCAACAGAAAGAAAAAGCCGTCGGCTGGCACACCTACTGCTGCAGCTGCTTTAGCTCCGGGTGGCCGGGGGCCACGCCCCGAGAAACGACCTCGGCCATCATCTAAAGACGGTGGCAGCTCCAAGATGTGGTGTCCTATACACAAGATGAACAACCACAACTTGGAAGGCTGCCAAGAGGTCCAGAACCTCGCCGAGCGCTACAACAAGCGCCGGGAAGAAGTTCCTTTCTGTCAAAGAGAAGGAAAACAAAAAGTCGATGAATCTCCGACTGAAGAGGAGTTAGTCTTTCAGGACCCTAAAAAGGCCTTGAAGGCTGTTTACACCTCCGTCGACGACGACTCCGACAATAAGCGTTGGAAGACCATGAACACCATCTTTGGTGGTTCGTGGGATATCACCTCCCGCTGTGTCCTCAAGACCATGCGGCAGGACATGGCCACAGTATCTCCCACCGCCAGGGCGGAGCCGCACTGGAAGTGGATGGACACTACCATCACTTTCGATGCTTCAGACTGCCCTCAGAACATGATCGGAGCTGGCCAACTTCCATTGATGGTAGCTCTGACCATCAACAACATCCATCTCCACCATGTGATGGTCGACGGAGGTTCGGGGTTGAACCTCATAAGCTTCAAAGCTTTCGTCAAGCTTCAGCTCCGACCTTCGGATCATCGCCCCTCCCGACCTTTCTCCAGAGTAGGTCCGGGGGCCATAACCCCACTCGGTACCATTACTCTCCCATTGACCTTCGGAACCCTGGAGAATTACCGAACTGAGAAGTTGGTCTTTGACGTGGCGTAGATCAACTTACCATTCAACGCCATCTTGGGCAGGTCAGCCTTGTACAAATTCATGGCTGCTACCCATTATGGTTACTTGGTATTGAAGATGCCAACACCAGCAGGTGTTCTCCGGATCCGTGGAGATCGCACCGCCGGAGTGACTACTCTGGATGAACTCCAGGCGCTTGCTACAGCGGAAGAGGAAGAATCCGGAAAGGAGCAAGCTCTGAAACCCCCGAGCATTCATCATCGAGGCTCAACCTCCGCACCTCGCATGCAACCAAGCAGCGACACCGACATTCCCGTCAAAGACGTCCAAATCGATTCCGATGCTGCTCAAACCACCCGTATATCGGGAGGTCTGAATGACAAATTGGAAATCGTGCTCGTCACTTTCCTCCGGGCTAATGTCGACATGTTTGCCTGACAACCGTCACAAATGCCTGGGATCCCTAGGGAAGTGATCGAGCACAATCTGAAGATCTATCCCGATGCTCAGCGTGTACATCAGAAGCCTCGGAAGCAATCAGTAGAGCGACAGAACTTCATACATCAAGAAGTGAAGAAGTTGCTTGAAGCTGGATTCATCCGAGAAGTCTTCCACCCAAAATGGCTGGCAAACCCAGTCGTTGTACCCAAGGACGGCGGGAAGCTTCGGATGTGTATCAACTACACTACGCTGAATAAGGCATGTCCAAAAGATCCATTCCCACTACCTAGAATAGATCAGATAGTGGATTCCACCTCCGGGTGCGAATTACTGTGTTTCCTAGATGAATATTCTGGGTATCATCAAATCAGAATGTCTAGGGAAGATGAAGAGCATACTTCTTTCATCACAGTAGATGGATTATATTGTTACTCTACCATTCCATTTAGTCTTAAAAATGCTGCTTCAACGTTTGTACGAGCTATGTAAAAAACTTTTGGACAGCTCATCAGAGATGTAGTGGAAGTGTACGTCGATGAAATCGTCGTCATGATCAAAAACAAGGAGTCATTCCTTGACACCTTGCAAGCTATCTTCGACAAGTTGTGAGTCACACGCACGAAGCAGAACCCAGACAAGTGTGTCTTCGGGGTTAGCTCCAGAAAGCTTCTTGGATTCTTGGTGAACCACCGAGGAATAGAAGCAAATCCGGTGAAGATTAAAGCTATTGAAGACATGCGGCCACCATCCCGCATAAAGGACGTCCAGAAGCTGACTGGATGTTTAGCTGCCCTCAGCCGATTCATCTCAAGACTGGCGGAGCGGGTGCTACCCTTCTTCAAGTTGTTGAGGAAGTCCGGACCATTTCAATGGTCTGAAGAAGCAGAAAAGGCATTCCAGGAGCTGAAGCAGCTCCTCATCACTCTACCAACCTTGGTAGCTCTGAATCCTGGTGAGCCACTTCTACTTTACATTTCGGCAACTGACGAAGTTGTCAGCATGGTCCTGGTTGCGGAAAGACCAGAACCATCTCCAGTTCAGGAATCCAGACCCCTTCGGGAGGGTCCGAAGCTACCTGAATACGAGTCTGGGTCCCAGCTCCCAGACCTCGATCCTCAAGGCGGGACGCCTGAGGATCAACCTCCTTCAAATGAAGAAGTTGCTGTTGCTAAGCAACAAGATTCAGACCCCTCCGGGAAGGTTCGAATCACTTTAGAAGAAGTTCTGGGCTCCTCCAGCAGGAACCTAGAGGTCCCCGAGCAAGGTCTGGACCCCCTCGGGAGGGTCCGTGTTGATGAGGAGGAAGCTTCGGACCCCTTCGGGAGGGTCCGGACAGTCCAACGCCCAGTGTACTTCATCAGCGAAGTACTCCATGATGCCAAGACTCGGTACCTGGAGGTGCATAAGCTACTCTATGCAGTTCTTATTGCTTCTAGGAAGCTACGACACTACTTCCAAGCTCACAAGATTTCAGTGGTAACCTCTTACCCATTGCGTGCAATCTTGCATAATCCCAACTCTACTGGGAACATTGCAAAGTGGTAGCGGAACTGGCCGAGTTCGATCTTGAATTCGTCCCAAGACAAGCAATTAAGAGTCAAGAACTGGCGGACTTCGTGGCAGAATGGACCCCCTCTACATCAAATTCTGGGGGCCCCAATGAGCACAAGCTGGAACCCAAGGTTCTGGTCTTCACTGAGCCTCACTGGACTCTCTACTTAGATGGCTCCGTGCAAAAGCAGGGGGCCAGAGCTGGAGTCCTTCTCCTCGCTCCGACCGGGGAAAAGGTCAAATACATGGTTCACCTTTACTTCAAGGCGACCAACAACATGGCGGAGTATGAAGCACTAATCTATGGGCTCAAGGTGGCACTATCATATGGTGTCAAGCAGCTGTTGGTAAAGGGTGGCTCGCAGCTCGTCATAAAACAAGTCAAAGGTGAATGCTACTGCAACAACCCTCAACTAGCTACATACCTACTGGAAGTACATAAGCTTCAGAAGGATTTCGATGTCTCGAATCTTTGCCATGTCCAACGTCTCAACAATGCTGAAGCCGATGAACTCTCTGTTGACGGCTGTTATATACCAATTTCAGCCGTCAATATAACTCAATTATGTGAAGGATTGATCATTTCTTGCACACATCACCTTTCTACTTGACCTATTTCCACTTGTACTTGGAGAAATATGTGTATGCAGATATTTATATAGAAATTGAGGAAAAGTATGGGGAGCAATCCTATAAAATATCATCCCAGCCAATCAGGCGACGACACGTGGCACCACATGGATCAAATGGCCCACAACAGAAGTATCCGAGGCCATCCAATGGTGTACCACCAATATAAGTAATTGGGACCCACCTGGCAGCCACCTGGAGGAAGTACGAGCCGTTTGGAGCCCTGATTAGGTCGGCCGAACCAGGGGGTCGGCAGACCTAGTCCTGGCACCAAACACGGTCAACTTCCACGTGTTGGCTCCTCCCGGCTCCCTGGAGTCAATGACGACTGATTCGCTCGCTTTTGGTGGCGGGAACCGACCTCAACACTAGTGTAAATAGGACCCCATACCCCTCACTTCAACACACACCACTTGGGCATCATTCTATTGCATACACTATCTTCCATAGTCCTTAGAGGAGTTAGGATGTAGAGAGGAGAGCCTCTAGTCCCAAGTCCAAATTGGGAGAGGAGTAGAACGAGTCTCTCTTCCCAGTTCCACATTGGGAAAGGTATATCTCATGTATTCCCCCTTGTATTTGTGACTTTGTGCTCAATAAATATATTATCTTTAGTCTTCTTTTATACGTATACTTGGACAAAGCGTTTCTTGTTTGATTGTGGAGTCCATGTAAGTGGATGGTATAGTCTTTATGATTGTACTCTCATGATCACATCTTATGGTCATAAACACTATAGACCCCCACTATAGTCTATGTAGTTATGATATGATTATGTTAATATGAATCACTATGTTATGCAATCAACATTGGTTCAATGATGATTTAGTTCATTGCCTTAGGATGGCTTGTGCTGTAGCTCTTAAGGTATTTGCTTAGTATGCTAGCATGGTGCTAGGGTATTTAAGTAGCGTTGGATGTCTCATACACCAACCGATTGAAGAGGTAGGCAGTAGGTGGTGACAGCCCTATCTGTCCATTGTAATCCTCCACGTTCGGCTATGCCACATGCTCTTGGCAAGAGTCACCCTATTATTGCTAGGGGTAAGCCCGTGCCCGATATGTTGAATAGCATTGCATAGGAATTCATCATTGAAATGACCATTAGTATCTACCTTAGGCTATGTATACGTATTAGGAGCATTGTGGGAGCAACTCTCTAACTCTTAATCCAATCTCTCTGTAGGACCCATTTACCCTTTGGAATAGATTGCCTAGGTGTGTGTCACACTACCCCTATTATCAACTTACCCCCTGTCTGCATAATTGATTAGTATCCCATAGCTTGACCATAAGAGTAGTATATACTTTACTCCATTGCCTTCCTTTGGGATAAATACGATACCCATGGGAATACTCATGGGTGAAACGCTACAACGGTGTCTTCCGTGCGCTTGCGGATCTCATCTCTTTACCGGAGATGATATGTGCTGTTAAGAAATACCAACAAGCATTTCTGGCGCCGTTTCCGGGCATGATTTGTTAGTATATCATAGGAGCCGTCGACAAGCATTTCTGGCGCCGTTGCTGGGGGAAGGCAAAGGAAGTGAAGGATAGCTATCACTTGTGATTAAGCTATAGGTACTAATAGTTATTAGACAGGATTACCCTTGTTTGTTTTCTCCTTTGTGTGAAAACAGGATAGTGTTGGCCAACCCATTGTATGGGATGGCCAACGAGGTTGCAAGTGCTAAACTGCAGGATGATTCAAGGCGTACCTCAACAAATGTCTGCTAGGCAACACCATTGCCTTTTGTGGGAGAATTTCAGCTTTTAGTAGGAGCCAAAGTCATCCATACCCAAGCTTGGGGAAGGCTCCAAGAAGTTATTCTTGGTTTGCCTCCACCATGGGGTGGATAGTTGGCTCTTCATCCAACACTCGTGTCATGGGTTGGCTCCACCAATCTATGACCACATTCATGCTGGAGCTGAAGGAGTCCTATTCTCATTCATCATGGATGAGAAGAAGGTCTCCACTCAAGGAGTGGATTGAAGAATGATCGAGTTCCCATAGCTTGTCATGCACACCACTTCACAAGGTGGATATGCTAGTTATGGAACTACACCTCCCATTGAAGTGTCATGAATATCCAAGTCGTTGGAGATAATCCAAGTCGTGGATATTCACATGATTTGTGAAAATCCATGTCATCATGGGACCCGTGGGAATTATTTCCCTATGACCCATGATGACCTTTTTCAAACAACAACTCCAATGGCTACCATTCACAAGGAGGTCAAGGGTGGAATTAACATCATCTTTGTATTCAAGGAGGCTATGGCTTTCCAAGGGATTTAAGTTCAACTATTCTACCTTGAAGTATCTTGGCCAAGCAGAAATCAAGACAACATTCACATGAAGATCTTGTCCAAGGACAAGAACTTAAGGAGCATTCAAAGTCCAAGATATCCCACATCACTTGTTGGGATTCCCACACTTCGACCAAACCCATCCAACCTAGGGCAAGTGACATTGTGGATGAAGCATTTCTTGTTTGATTGTGGAGTCCACATGTCATCATGCCCAAGGAAGCCTTTGATCCATGATCAAGGTATGGGTTGATTCAATGGAATATCAATATGGTCAGAGTGGCACCCCTATGAAGGACAAAGCATCACCATGCTCATGAAGGAATACATTCAAGAGGGAGAACCCGTCGCTACAACAACATGTCTATATCAATACAACGGGGAGAGGCTAGGGCCACCAGGTGGCCCACATGTCCAAATGACAACCAAATGAGTTTGGCATGTCAAAACAGAAGAAATCGTCCACATCTTCAACTCCGGGATTGGACAACAAATCATCGCGCTGAACAGAATGGAGGCAAGTCCTACTCGTCGGACTTCAAAAATTCGGTGAGTCCTCGCCAATAGGTTAATTGGTAGTTATCACTCACCGGATTTCAAAAATTCGGTGAGTCCTTGCCAATAGGTTAATTGGTAGTTATCTCATATTTGTTTTCCAAATTGCATCAACCCTTGCATTTGCATGTTTGAAATTCCACACTTGTATGTTGGAAAGTAAAATTTCCAACCATCATAAAACTAAAAATTTGAATTAGGGGAGAAATTTAATTGGATATGAACTACGTGCATGACCACTTGAAATTATCCTCCTAGTTCAAATCAAAAATGTTTGCTTTGACCCTCATTGCATTTAGAAGTTATTTCAAGTTGGGCAAGACAATTTGAAAATTGGGTTCAATTTGCTTTTGGCTAACGTAACCCGTTTTTGAGTTGTTTTGTGTGTTCTTGATTAAAGTGCAGCTAGGTCAAAATTGTGAAGAGGTGGTATGGCAAGAAAGTGGAAGGTTTCATCAAGCTCAAGTCACCATTGCAAGGATTTGATAACACTTCTCTCCTTCAAAATCTTTTTGAGTTTGAGGAAGAGAAATGTTCAAGATGATGACCCAATGGA
Source organism: Tuctoria greenei (assembly GCA_036927565.1). NCBI lineage: Eukaryota > Viridiplantae > Streptophyta > Magnoliopsida > Poales > Poaceae > Tuctoria > Tuctoria greenei. The sequence continues at coordinate 71,244,955 of JAYESD010000004.1, read as the reverse complement.
GGAGCCAGAACCAAATCCATTGCCAAATCCAATCTCAACTTGGAATTTGACATCAACCATCAAGCCTACGCTGAAAATCAATGTTGTGAGTTTCTCACACAAAGACCTTCATCACCAACTGCTCTTCAAATGAGGTATGAGTTTAGAATTTTTCACTGTTTGGTTTGCCATAGAATTGAATGTATTTGCTTGCATTTGTGAGGAAGGTTGACACTTCCTCATCATTTAATTCTCATGCATCCTCACAAGAGTAAGTGTGGGTATTGACTTTTGGATCTCCAAAAGGAAATCCCACCTTACTTGGAAAAATCTAAAACAAGTACCTAGAATCCTTTAAGCATTGTTTTGTAGACTTAGTCATTTTTGTCTAGGTTTAGAAAATAAAACTTTTGGGCATGACTTAATTGGGGGAATTGGCATATAGAAACTTGGGCATAGTGACAGCCATAATTTTTAATTGAGCTTCACGCATAGATGATGTCACTAGATTTCAAACTCTTAGGAATAAGTGATATCCTTGCTCTAAAATTGAATTGCATTTTTGGAGGAGTCACTAAATTTTAAATTCCTAGTGAAGTTCGGGAGGATAAAATTGAGAATCTTGTTTGTCATGGTCTAAATGATAAAATTTGCTCTTGAAAGCTAAGATGGTTAGAAACTTTAAAAGATGTAGGGATCCATATAGTATATTTCTATCACATGCATTGCTATGAGTAGGAGCTTTAGAAAATATGCAACATGAATTATCCATAAAGTTTCACTCTTATCAATGAATAACACATTGATCATGGATACACTTGACATTGGAACCAATGCATCTTTGATTTTGTTCTTCCCCGTATGTACAAATGAATGTTCGGTTACCTAACCTGAAAATTCATTTGTACAAGTATCGGGAGCTAACCATCCCTCTCTATTCAAGAGAGGAAGTTTGCATGAGTAATATTACTATGCAGGCATTCAAGAAGCTGATTGTTGGGATCCCTAGAGGATCACATTTTAACATCTCTTGGCCAAGGAGTAAATGAGGATGTTTGCTACCTATCAGAAATTATGCCCGAAGGTCAATCATAACTATACGAGGCTAGAGATTTGAAATGGAAACCCTCCATGTGCAACCAATGGGCTGCCACAAATGGGTGAGAGCATTATGCTCTCAACTATTCTAAGCACTCATTCAAGCTCAAGGGATTTGCCACCATCTAGGTGTAAGTTGTTCCTATGTGGCTAGAAGGTATGTTGTACCTTACCCAAGGAACAACTGATCATACCCAATGCATGTTGGGCACATGTCACTCCCTTATGCCAAAAAGATATGATACACCTTAGCCAAAGAATGACAAAACATACTCAATGTATGTTCAGTGCACGTCATTCCTTTGGATCTAAAGGTTATCATTATCCTAGCCAAGGAATGACAAATCACACCTAACACATGGAGAACCTGATGTGCGGACGATCAACATCGAAAACACTCTATTCAATCACACTCATGGTGTCTATGGGAGGCAACACAACAATCAACACTCAACCCTCCATTGTCAAAGCCACAACAGGATAGGCCAACTCATGGCCTACCTCCGTCGTTAGGGTTTCAACCCCTATCACGGACCTTGATCAAGAATAAGCTTGGGAGAGGACCCCCACCTGAGGTAACTTGTATCACACCCACTGCATTTTTATTTCAAATCATCCATTACATATTTACTTTCCATTTATCCACCATCCACCATGCATATAAAAAACATAAAAATAGGAACATAGATTTGCTTTGCTTAACAAATAAATATGTGCGGTAAGAATGATTTAGAATTCACATAGATGAAATGATGAATAGTTGCTCTACTTTATTTTTCCTAAGTCCCTAGTTTACAAATTGCTACTCTCCGAATATTGCTTAAATTGGCTAAAATTAACTTTGCCTTGATTTAGAAATTGTGGGTAGCAAAAGCTTAATCTACTTCTAGGTTGTTGGGAGATTTGAATTAGTAATAGGGCTGCTATTCCTATTTTGAAAGTGAAACTTTGATTTCTGGAGAAATTCTATCAAGATTTATGTTTCCCTCATTTGATTGGAAATACCTACCAAAGCCATATGATATTCATACATTGACGACACCTTATGCATATGCTATTTGCTTTCACAATGAGCCTAGTCAAACTAGTATAGACCTATGTGAGAAATCATTCAATTCTTTTTGAATTCAAGACTTCACTTGCACATGCTATACTTCTACACTAGAAGGAAGCAAAATTCCATCATATCCACCATTCCACAATAAAAAGAGAAACTCCATGCTATTCATAGTTAGCACTGTCTTCAAGTTATTGCATAAAAAGGAGTAGAAGGCATGGCTACAAGAAAAAGAAAAAGAAAATGCATGCTTATATCATAAGCATGAGAGAAAAAAAAAGAAGAAAAAATATGCTTACTCCATAAGCATCAAAAAAGGTAGCCATGTTTCATCCTTGCAATAAAGAGAGTCCACATCAAAAGGAGTCATCTCAATGTTTCCACATCCACCTCCATTCCATCACACATGCACAAGTCTTGATTCAAAAGTTTGAATTGATTTCTCCTAAGGCTTGCTCTTTTGACTTAGCAATATTATGTGTTGCAAATATGCCTACTTACTTTCCCTACCAAGCTCCACATACAAGCCATATTCAAAGAGTAGGAATAGTATAGGCATAATGCCTTGGTGAGGACATATTTCCACTATACACAAAGGAGTGATTGAGAGAATCAATTGAGGTACTTATAATCTAATTTGAATCTCTCCGGAATTTAAGTGGAACTTGATATCTAGGCTATGCTTGCTCCATTTGCTGCTCTATCTTTCAATTACACATGAATAGGAGAAGGCGTAACTCCCATAGTGACTTAAGAAGGTTGAAGTACCATAGCCACTTTTTGCAATACTGGGTAGAGTATTTTGTTGTGCACTTGGTACTTTCGAAAGGTAGAACATTGTAGAAACTCCTGATCATCAACCTAAAGTCTTGACTTTGCTCGGGACGAGCAAAGGATAAGCTTGGGGGAGTTTGTTGACGGCTGTTATATACCAATTTCAGCCGTCAATATAACTAAATTATGTGAAGGATTGATCATTTCTTGCACACATCACTTTTCTACTTGACCTATTTCCACTTGTACTTGGAGAAATATGTGTATGCAGATATTTATACAGGAATTGAGGAAAAGTATGGGGAGCAATCCTATAAAATATCAACCCAGCCAATCAGGCGATGACACATGGCACCACTCGGATCAAATGGCCAACAAACAGAAGTATCCGAGGCCATCCAACAGTGTAGCACCAATATCAGTCAATGGGACCCACCTGGCAGCCACTTGGAGGAAGTACGGGCCGTTTGGAGCCTTGACCAGGCCGACCGAACTAGGGGGTCGGCCGACCTGGTCCTGGCGCCAAACAAGGTAAACTTCCACATGTTGGCTCCTCCCGGCTCCCTGGAGTCAATGACGACTGATTCGCGCGCTTTTGGTGGCGGGAACCGACCTCAACACTAGTATAAATAGGACCCCATACCCCTCACTTTAACACACACCACTTGGGCATCATTCTATTCTATACACTATCTTCCATAGTCCTTAGAAGAGTTAGGATGTAGAGAGGAGAGCCTCTAGTCGCAAGTCCAAATTGGGAGAGGAGTAGAAGGAGTCTCTCTTCCCAATCCCACATTGGGAAAGGTATATCTCATGTATTCCCCCTTGTATTTGTGACTTTATGCTCAATAAAGATATTATCTTTAGTATTCTTTTATACGTATAATTGGACAAAGTGTTTCTTGTATGATTGTGGAGTCCATGTAAGTGGAAGGTATAGTCTTTATGATTGTACTCTCATGATCACATCTTATGGTCATAAACACTATAGACCCCCTCTATAGTCTATGTAGTTATGATATGATTATGTTAATATGAATAACTATGTTATGCAATCAACATTGGTTCAATGATGATTTAGTTCATTGCCTTAGGATGGCTTGTGCTGCAGCTCTTAAGGTATTTGCTTAGTATGCTAGCATGGTGCTAGGGTATTTAAGTAGAGTTGGATGTCTCGTAGACCCACAGATTGAAGAGGTAGGCAGTAGGTGGTGATAGCCCTATCTATCCATTGTAATCCTCCACGTTCGGCTATGCCACAGGCTCTTGGCAGGAGTCGCCCTAGTATTGCTAGGGGTAAGCCCGTGCCCGATGTGTTGAATAGCATTGCATAGGAATTCATCATTGACATGACCATTAGTATCTACCTTAGGCTATGTATATGTATTAGGAGCATTGTGGGAGCAACTCTCTAACTCTTAAGCCAATCTCCCTCTAGGACCCATTTACCCTATGGAATAGATTGCCTAGGTGTGTGTCACACTACCCCTATTATCAACTTACCCCCTGTCCGGATAATTGATTGGTATCCCATAGCTTGATCATTAGAGTAGTATATACTTTACTCCATTGCCTTCATTTGGGATAAATACGATACCCTTGGGAATACTCATGGGTGAAATGCTACAACGGTATCTTCCGTGCGCTTGCAGATCTCATCTCTTTACCGGAGATGATATGTGGTGTTAAGAAATACCAACAAGCATTTCTAGCACCGTTACTGGGGATGATTTTTTAGTATATCTTTGGAGCCGTCAACACTCTTAACAAAAGCTTCAACCAGAGCTCCAACTCCTGACGGAACCTTCGTCCGGAGATTGTCAAGACCAACAGCTCAGCCTGCCGAACTGAGCGAAGGGGGCGAGACCAGCACCTCGAAGCTGGCGGTCCCGATGGCCCTATTACCATGGCGTCCATCAAGGGCCGTAGGTGCTGCTAGAAGCTCCGAGCAACCCAACACGCAAGACTCAAATCGTCAAGTTAGCTCCGATGCATGGATCTTGGAGATCTGGAGCTACTTGAAATACAATTTCCTTACTGAAGATAATGTATCCGCTGACCAGATAGTCAGATTGGCTAAAAGATACACACTGGTAGATGGGGATCTCTACCGGCGTGGTGCCAACGACATCCTAATGCGGTGCATTACAAGGGAAGAAGGCTGCGAGCTCCTCGCAAAAATCCATGGAGGCGAGTGTGGGAACCACGAGTCTTCCCGCACGCTGGTCGGTAAAGCCTTCCGGCATGGTTTTTACTGGCCTACAACACTCTAGGATGCAACTGAGCTAGTGAAGAAATGTGAAGCATGCTAGTTCCATGCAAAGAAAGTTCACACACCAGCTCAACCTCTACAAATGATACCTCCTACATTGCCATTCGATGTGTGGAGGATGGATATCTTGGGACCTTTCCCAAGTGCCGTCGGAGGTTACAAGTTCCTGTACGTTGCCATTGACAAGTTCAGCAAATGGGCGGAAGCAACTCCAGTTGTGATAATAAACAAGCAATCAACTATCAACTTCTTGCAGTCCATCGTATGCCGATTTGGAGTCCCAAACAAGATCATAACTGATAATGGGACCCAATTCACAAGCTCTGCATTCCAAGGATATTGTGAAGACCTCGACATTCAAGTCAGCTATGCCTCAGTAGCTCACCCGGCAAGCAATGGCCAAGCTGAGAGAGCAAATGCAGAAATCCTAAAAGGACTCAAGACGTGCAGATATGAGCGCCTGAAAAAAACATGGAGCCAACTGGATCGAAGAGCTTCCTCCCACCTTGTGGGACAACAGGACAACTCCAAACCGGTCAACTAGAGAGACACCCTTCTTCCTGGTGTACGGAGCTGAAGCAGTCCTTCCTCCAGAAATCACCTTGGGGTCGCTCCGAGTCTGGACCTTTGACGATGCCACACAGGACCAGCTCTGGTGTGAAGACGTTGACCTCCTTGAATAGGGAAGGTGTCGAGCAGCTGTTCGGAATGCCCGATACCGCCAAGCTCTTCGACGCTATCACCAAAGGCATGTTCACAGCCGACAGCTCGAGGAAGGTGATCTGGTGCTACGGAGAATACAAACTCGAGAAGGGTTAAACAAACTCTCCCCCAGCTGGGAAGGACCCTTCCGAGTGATCAAAGTATCCCGTCCCAGATGCGTTTGCTTGGCAACCAAGGATGGGACACCTCTCCCTAATCCTTGGAACATTGAGCACCTCCGTAAGTTCTATGCTTAATATCACGGAGGTGAGTCTGTAGTTACATGAGATGTATGTTATAGAGTCATTGTACAGAGTCGGGTAGCTCCTTCGGGAGAACAGCTGGACCTTCCCCGGAAGGTCCACAAAGTTCAGGCAACACTTGTCACAGTCTAAGAACTAAAAGTGTAGCTAGCTACCTTGGGTCAAACGAGAAATGCAACACACTTAGCCTAGTTCCGTACCCTAAGAGTGTACTTGTTTCCCCTGTACCCCAGACCTATAATGAAAAACATCATTGTGTGAAAACAGACTCCACGTGCATTTATTTTGTATAGGCTCAATATTTTTTATTCTTCTCTTTCTTGTCTATAACAAAGTTGTGCAATTCTTAAGAAACTTTAGCTCGACCAATTCATATATAATTCGAGTTGCATTGTCAATTCTTCCGGGTCTAAACATTGTTAATGGTCTACTCGTCTGAATGCCGCCAAGCCAATCTTGGTACGGAGTGTGCTATCGACTTGGCCTGGTCCTGCACCCTAAGTATGCCAATCTACCTACACCCCGGCAGGACAAAGTAAGGTGAGTCCAGAAACAATCGGACCTGGAGGAAACAAGTCAGTGCACTTGATTGTATTTAGAATTGTGTTTGACCTAAAAATTTCTCGGGAATAGTAAGTCGCAATTGAGATATAGATAGGGAATGGATTTTACTGTTTTTCTTGACTTAAGTGTGCAGGAAAAATAAAGATCTCTTGATGATGGTGGATGAAGCCAGAGCTATCAAAGCTCCGACACCCCCTAAGGTGGTCTAATGTCGATGTTTCAAACACTGATAATAGACATCACCGGAGCTACAAAGTTCTGGCAAATCTAGGGGGCCAGCCGTCAACGTGAACAAAAGATGGTGGGAAGACTCCTCAGTGGGGTCTGCTATCGATGCACTGCACGTTGACAGTGGTCATTGCCGGAGCTACCAAGCTCCGATAACCCTAGAGGACTAACCATCAATGCTCTACGAGTTGACAAGGGTCTCTACTGGAGCTACCAAGCTCTGACAACCTCAGGGGGCCCCTACTATCAGTGACTTCGGACCTACAAACTACAAGTTCGAAGCATGCAAGTCTTCAACAAAATGCTACATCCTCTTGGTACATGTTCACAATCAAATTGTGTACATCTACCAGGGGGCCAAGTGGGACAAAGGTGTTGAAGACAAAAAATTAAATTCATAAAAAACTTGGATTTCATTAATTTGGAGACAAGAGATTACAAAATTGGAGAAAAAGAAGAGAGAATACAAGCGGGAGCTACAAAGAGAGAGTCCTAGACCCTATGGAAGAACGAGGCGACCTTCTGGGCAACCTCCGACATGCTGGCTTTGGCGGCTTCTCCCTCTTCATCGATGGGGCCTTCAAGCACCGAGTCTAGTGGGAAGTGAGGGTCCCAACTTGTGTAGCACGTCAGCATGAACTCTACGACATTCTTCGCCAGGGATTGTCCCTCGGTTTCCAGCTGGTCCGTGATGACATCGCCCATCTTGGTGAGCTTGTTGCCTGCTGAACTCAATGCGTGCAACGCCTGGTCCAGCTCCGGCTTCGGATCATCTGGACGCACTGGACTAAAACCCATTGGCGTCAGCGCGTCGTTGGCTTTGCCCAAGAAGTCCCAAACTTGTTGGGACTACGCAGCCCTCGAGCCTCGCATCTCTTCCAAGGATCTTCTGGTCGCTGCAAGATCTGAATTCTCTCGAGCAAGGCGCTCAACACCTTTGGCATTCAGCTGAATCTTTTCAGGAACCTGCCTTTCGAGTTTACTGAGCTCCTCCTCCCGGAAGTGGATCTTGTTCCGGCGGTCGACCAAGTCCTTCTCCCGGCCCCGCACCTTCTTCTCCCTGGCAGCAATTTCATTCTCCCTCTTGTGGAGGTCCCGTCCTTGCTGCCAGGCCTTCTTCTCCTCCTTCTCCCAACGCTCCTCCAGCTTCTTGGTGTGCTCCGCGAGACTCTTGTCACCCAGAGTCAGCCTCTGAGTAAGCTCCTCCTCGCTCTTCACGAGGTCATCCCGCAGCTCCAGGAGTTTTTGCTCTTCATCTTCGAGTTTTTTCTCCCGCTCCTCAAGAGCCTTCTAGAGCTTGACGAGGCTGTCGTGGATGGCGCTGAGATTCTCTTCGCGATAATTTGCTGCATTATTAGCAGCTATGGCCTGTTCGTGGATGGCCCGGGACTGGTTGTCGAGGGATCACACCATGCTTTCCCTCTTGTCTAGCAGCTGACCCCAGTACTCCAGCCGAACTTTCTCCTTTTTCACCCACTCCTTGTCATTAGCCAGCCTCGACTGCGCCAGCTTGGTCTCAAATTGGAGTCGGTTGTGCCACATACTAAGGGTTTGGCGCTCCTCCTCGAGGGCCTTGCTGTCGTGGTAGAAGGCCAGCTGGACCTGACGAAGACTGGAGCTGGCATTGTTTATAGACAACGATAAAGGGATCATCTTCGGACCTGCCGGGGTCTTCTCCGCTGGCTCCAGCGGGTTCTCCATAACAAAAATCAGGTCCCACTCTACAAGAGCGGTCCCCTGAGCTTTCACGACACTAGGTCCGCCCTCTGGGATAGCCTCGGCCGCCGCCGAGGAAGGTCCTGCAGCAGAAGTTCCTACCTCCGGAGTTGGCTCCGAAGGTCCTGCCGCCAGGTCAACGGCAACTGGTCCCTTAGGCGGGGGACCGACAGCCTCCTCTTGGCACCCTGGCTCAGGAACGTGCACCTCCGGAACCACTACCTCCAGGGCAGGCGTTGAAGGTTCAACCGGAGCTGATGCCACTTCCGGCTCCGACGCTGGCGCCTCCTCCACTGTCGGTTCAGGCGCTGGTGCCTCGACTGCCATTGGCTCGGGCGCTGACACTTCTTAGATAACCGGCTCAGGTGCCTGAACTTCATCAAGACCGGGCTCGGTCACCGGAACTTCATCAATACGCGGCTCCACCGCCGGGGCTTCGTCAACCACCGCTCTACCGTCGGGGCTTTGTCAACCATCGGCTCCACTGCTGGGGCCTCAACAACATCCGACTCTAGGGCCAGAACCGCAGCTACCTCCGGATCTGAGGCCGGAGCGTCCATCATCTCAACATCCAAACCTGGAGCTTCAACCTACGGGGCTGGTTCCGCTGGTACATTCTCATTCCCGTGGTCCGACGCTACCACGAGAGCTTCAGGGGATGACTCGAGGTCAAGGACCACGACAGCTGGCGCCGAAGCTGCCGCGGCCTCAGCCACCTTTTGGGGCGGCGCTGGAACTGGAGCCGGAGCCTCTGTCTGCGCAACATCACTTGATGCTACAGGAACCGAAGCTTTAGTCCCCTTTTTGGGTACCCTATGGATGAAGGACGAAGACACTCAAAACATAGTTACAACAAAAAACAATCAACCGAGGTAAAAAACCAAATTTACCTCGGAAGGCTTCCGCTCCAGCTAGCGCGGAACCTCTTCCCCGGACGCTCGGGGCCAGACCCTAACGCCATTGGTGTAGTAGCTTTGGAAGGCTCCGCAGAGCTTGATGCCGCCGTTGGCATCGCCTTGGTTGATTCCCTCCTCAACTAAGAAGGACCCCCGGACCTAGAGCCCTCAGCCGACCCTAGTAACGGAGCCACATGGCCGGAGCTTGCATCCCAGGGAGATGCTGATGCTGGAGTGGATGCCGCCGTTGAAGACCTCCACCTCCGGGGAGAAGGAGCTGCTGCGGAAGGAGCAGGTCTGATGGACCTCCCCTCAGAGTACTTCAACTTCCTCTTACGACTTGAGGGCTCGACCAATTCTTTGCCCTTGCCCACAACTTCAACTCTTTGTCTCGGGGCGGAAGGTGGACCACCCTCGGAAACTCCAAGGATCACCAATCTGGTGGTCGAATGCCTCGCAACTTTGCCGAGGTCGTCAAGCACCGGCATCTTCTGCCGGAGCACCCTGCTGAACTCTGCCTCCATGTTCAGAGGGAGGAAAGCCGCCGATGGAGTCAAGTCATCACCCTCGAAGTCAATGCCGTGCTGGAACTTCTTGAGGTGAAGCTCCAAAGCTGCGCCTTCCAGGTTGGACTTTAAACCGGTCTCGATCCGGTCGTCGTCCATCACGCTGTTGAGGGCCCAGGCAAGCTTCTCCCTCTTCCTCAGCGGAGCCCACCCGTTGACCAGAAAGTTGCAGAATACCGCTTGTGGAGTCACCCCTCCCTACACACATTGGCGGATCTTGGTCAGAGCAGGGTTGAAGGCATCCGATAGCATCGGAACTTCGCTCCAAGTTTCAGTGTCGATGTTGGGGAAGCCTTCGGGCAGCTCCAGCTTCTCATGCTCCTCTGCCCTGATTACAATCCAATCCTTCTTCTAGTCGTCCCACTTACCAGAAGGGAACGACCTCAAGTACCTGTATGGGTACATCTTGCACTTCACAAAATAATAGAAGCCAAGGTACACGTCACTCTTGCTGGTGGTGTGGATGGTGAAGAAGGTGCGGAAGAGCTCGACCTAGGGGGGAATACCCACCCACATCTCGCAGAAGTGGACAAAGGTCGACACCAGAAGAATGGAGTGGGGGCCAATGTGGTACAACTGCAGACAATAGAAGTCTAGCAACATCAAGAGAAGAGTGGAGAAGGGTGGGATCAGTCCCACCATGGCGTATGCGGAGCAGTACACCATGTCGTCGGCATGCTCCTTCTTGAACAGAAGCATGCCGAGACGTACTAGGTGATTGAAGGAGTCACTGGACCACCCCATGAGGGCCCGAACCTTCTTCAGATCACTGTCGGTCTTAAGGCGGCTCTCGCAGAGACCAAACTCCATTGCAGCACAGTGAGACGAGAGATGAAAAGCAGGCTAAAGTTTGGAGGATTCGAGCGCAAGTTCAAATGAAGGCGTAAAGAATCCCAAACGGTGTGCGCTTTCCTTCTTAAGTAAGCCCCCGAAACGCTTGGATGGAAACCACAAAGGAGCCGACGATACAGTTCAAAAACTTCCCCCTGCCAATGACAAGGGGGCCCGAGGCAACCCCAACGATCAAGTCGAGGTCCTTACCCCAGGCGAACGGTTGTCATCATGAAAGGCGGGAAGCCCGAAGGTGGCGGCCTGACAGGGCACGCAGAACCAATATGGTTTTTGTATTGGGAACCGGCGACCTTCAATTGCGTGAGATCCGCACGCTCAGATCTCACCTGCCGAATCCTGGATATGCCACACGGCGATGGTTTAACTGCAAACTATCGCCAATGGCACACCCAAAGACCCCTGAAGACACGACTCAAAAACCGAAGGATGGATCCACCTCCGACAAAATGACTTAATCCAAAAGGTCTCTCCCAGAGGTGGGCCCAGGGGGCCACTATCGGTACCCTGCGTACTGTATAGCCCTTGGGATTGCAAAAAGACCAAAGGAACTTCACCTGTCTGAGTTGAAGACATGCGAAGGACCCACGTGTCATATAGGACCGGACTTGCCTCCCTTCTATGGTTAGTCCCGATGCTGCCACATGTATACTGCAACTGGAGCTACGTCCCACACATAGGAAAGCTCCGGGCTAAATACCTGCGCGGCACCCCCGAACCTAACCCCCGACAGAGGGAAGCTCCAGTACCGACACATGTACAACCACACCGGACCTACCTGTCCCAGACGGTAAGCTCCAAAGCTGCCACATGTCCAACCGCCGGACCTTCAGCTTCATTAAGCAGACTGGTGGACCCCAATGGCTCGGACCTTCAAGGGACAATCAAGGACTTCAAGACCTGATTAAGTGCCATTAATACCATCTTAATGACACACGATCGGAGGGCCTTTAATACCAGTAACGACACTGTCAAGGATCATTACCACGCAATTATCGGTAATTAAGATCATTAATCGTGTATTAAGCATCAGTAACCGCCAGGGCTACATGTCAGGCCAGGCTAGCGATGTAACGACCAATCCTTGTTCTATAAAAGGACTGGTCGAGCGATACACAGGACGGTTCGTCCGGACACTCTCAGACTCAGCTTTGACACACGCTCACAAGTGCTCAGACGCTCTATACAACAACCACACACCCCGTGGAGTAGGGTATTACGCTTAGGCAGCCCGAACCACGTAAATCCTTGTGTCAACTTGCCATCGTATTCTGAATCTCTGCGAGCCCAATACCGAACTACAAACTCCGCGGTCTACTAACAGTAGTATTGGAAGAATTGCCGAAACCAGAATCCGACAACCACAAAAGCCTCCTCAAGCAACAATCCAAGCTGCTCCTTCTTCGGTGTCTAGTGAAGAGGCACCAAGGAGAGCTAGAGATGATGCAAGGGCCGATCCCACCACTAGGGCCCCTCCCCAAAAAGGGTCCCCTAGTTGATTCCTAAAGTACTTGTCAGCAATTTTTGCCTCATGCAAAAAGGCCAAAGTGAACACACAAAAGCTGAACAAGGCGAGGAAGGCCGATATGTGGTACATCAAAGAAAATGTGAAGCACATTTGCCAGAAGTTGGAGATCGAGCCCATTGGTCTCCAGTCATTTCTGATGATTCAACCTTAGATTTCACCGAGCTCGGGCCTGTGACTCCGTCCGAGCTTGCTTATTTTGGCATTGGGGGCTCGAGTGGATCCGCTCCTCCTCCTCCTCCTCAGCCCGAACATGAAGAAGAAGATGATGAGAGGACCGACAGCGAGGACTGAAGATATTAGATCCCTCCTCTCCTTCTTTTTGGTGTCTTGATGCCAAAGGGGGAGAGATTGAGGGGGAGTCATTAGGTCTTAGCTGTAGGTTGGCTGTAGGTTGAGAGATGAGAGTTTCACTTATGTATCTTTTTGTCTCTTTTGGGTTGTAAGACTTTACATTATGCTCCTTTGGTACTTTTAATCCTGTGACGAAATGCTATGAATGATTTATGCTCATATTCATGAAATATGTGATTTTGCTCTGTAATTGACATATATGCTTGTTGTTGATATAGTGATGTCAATTATTTCACTTTCATCATGATTACTGCTCTCACTCATTTAGTTTTGCATCCCACCATAAAGAGTGCACATATGTCTTATGTTGTCATTGCTAAATGAGTTTCAAGCTCATATCTGCACACTTTATGAAAATTATGCATTTTTTATCATATTTTGTGAAATCTCAATTGGTTGTCATCAATCACCAAAAAGGGGGAGATCGAAAGTGCATCTAGGCATCCCTTGTGGATTTTGGTTGATTTATGACAAACAAATGAGATCCTAACCACATAATTGACATGAGCGCATGTTTTAATGAAAGAATGAAGAAAGTGCCAAAAGATAGGAGAATGAGGATCAATTCGGAAAAGAGCTCAAGAGCTGAATAGAATACATCATTGTGTAGGGAGTGTGTTGGTGAAACACATCCCAAGAGATCAAGCATAAAAATCCTCACACACTTCACATTTCACAGGAAAAAACGGACTAGTCCGATATACACCGGACTAGTCCGATATCCTCTCTGGACAGGTTCGAAGAATTCTATCCAAAGCGGACTTGTCCGCACCGGACTAGTCCGAAAATGTCCGGACTAGTACGATAATGCCTCTGAATAAAATCGGACAAGTCCTCCAAGTGCGGACTTGTCCTATATTCACTAAAGGCATCACCACACCGGACAAGTCCGATATCAGCATGGACAAGTCCGAAACCCTTTATGACTAAAATCGGACAAGTCCGCTCCTAGCCGGGCCAGTCCGATTTTTTTGGACACTTAGGGTTTCCTGCATGCCGCACACCGAACTAGTACAGACTCTACCACGGACTAGTCTGGACCCTCAAAACCCTAATGGTAACTTTTGAAAACCCTAATATAAATAGATGTGCATGGCCCAACTATCAACTCTCGACCCCCTACGTTGTCACACCCTCCAAGAGCCTAAAAAACACATCTCTCCACAAAATCCAACGTAAGAAAGATCAATCTCTTGAGGATTCACTTTGGATCAAAGGAGAGACACGATTCTACATTTTTGAGCTCTTGGGTTTGATCTCTAACACACTCCTGTGGTTTCATTATTGATCTTATGAGTGTGTTCTTGGTGGTGATTGAATTGTAATCTTGGGGAGCCCTCAACATTTGAGAAGGGCCCTTGAACTTGGTTATTTGCCCCTTTGTGATAGTGGAAGAAGAATTGGCCTTCGTGGCAATTTGACGAGGTTAGGGTCAACGAAGACCCGGTCCTTTCGTGGGCTCCTCAACGTGGATGTAGGTTGCCTCAGTGGGAACCGAACCACGGGATAAAATCATGTGTCAAACTTGTTCTTAAAGTTTCTCATATCATATTCTAGGTTTTTGATTGATTTTGTCCATCTTATGTTAGAACATTCATATCAAAGCTAATTTGCGCTACACTTAACTTCATTGACTTAATACTTGCATGTTACATACTATTTTCCGCTGCATACTGTGCTTGAATTGAAATCATTGATCGAACATGATCAATCTAGTCCGCTCGTACCGGACTAGTCCGCACTCTACCGGACTAGTTCGATATCTCGGGATTTGATCAATTTGTTAAGTGTTGCAGGTTCCGACTAAAATTCAAACAGGCCTATTCACCCCCCTCTAGGCCACATTCAATATACAACATAGATCAATCTCGAAGAAAAATGAATTTACGGTCATTTTTTCGAAGGAAACCGCGTTTTGAGTAAAATCGAAGGCTAACCCCTTCAAATTTACGCAAAAAATTGAAAATTTTTAAAATACAAGAAAACTTACGTATTGGTACGTAATGCACGTAAAACATGAAATACAAGCTCGATCTCAAAGAAAAAATGAATTTACGGTCATTTCTTGGAAGAAAACTACATTTTGAGTAAATTCAAAGGCTAACCCCTTTGAATTCACATGAAAACTAGAATTTTTTGAAAATTCCAGAAAACTTACGTATGGCTATGTAATAGATATACAACATGGAATACAAGCTCGATATCGGGGTAAAATGTATTTACGGTCATTTTTTTGAAGAAAACTGCGTTTTGAGAAAATTGAAGGCTAACCCCTTTGAATTAACGTATGGCTACATAATACACATACAACATGGAAATCTCGAAGAAAAATGAATTTACAGTCATTCTTTTGAAGAGAATTGCGTTTGAGTAAAATCGAAGGCTAACTCCGTCGAATTAACGCGAAAATTTGTATTTTTTGAAAGTTCTCGAAAACTTAAGTATGGGTACATAATGCATGTACAAAATGGAATACAAGCTCAATCTCGAAGAAAAATGAATTTACAGTCATTTTTTAGAAGAAAACTGCGTTTTGAGTAAAATCGAAGACTAACCCCTTTAAATTTATGCAAAATTTTGAAATTTTTGAATATTCGCAGAAAATTACAGATGCCTACGTAATACATATACAACATGAAATACAAGCTCGATCTCGATGAAAAATGAATTTGCGGTGATTTTCTGGAAGAAAACTGCGTTTTCATTAAAATCGAAGGCTAATCCCTTTGAATTCACGCAAAAATTTTAAATTTTTGAAAATTCGCGAAAACTTACGTATCGGTACGTAATGCATATACAAAATGAAATACAAGCTCTATCTCGAAGAATAATTAATTTACGATATTTGTTTGGAAGAAAACTGTGTTTTGAGTAAAATAAAAGGCTAACCCCTTTGAATTCACGCAAAAAATTGATTTTTTTTGAAAATTCCCGAAAACATATGTATGGCTACGTAATACATATACAACATAGAATACAAGCTTGATCTTGAAGAAAAATGAATTTACGGTCATTTTTTGGAAGAAAACTGCGTTTTGAGTAAAATCGAAGGACCCTTCAAATTAACGCAGAAATTTGAAAATTTTTAAAAATTCACAAAAACTTACATATGGGTACGTAATGCATGTAAAACTTGAAATACAAGCTTGATCTCGAAGAAAGATGAATTTACGGTAATTTTTTGGAAGAAAACTGCGTTTTGAGTAATATCGAAGGCTAACCCCTTTGAGTTCACGCGAAAATTTAATTTTTTTGAAAATTCCCTAAAATTTACGTATGACTACACAATTCATATACAAAATGGAATACAAGCTCGATCTCGAAGAAAAATTAATTTACGGTAATTTTCTGAAAGAAAACTGCGTTTTTGAGTAAAATAGAAGGCTAAACCTCATGCGAAATTTTGCTTTTTTTTGAAAACTCCCGAAAACTTACGTATGGCTACGTAATGCATATACAATATGGAATACAAGCTCGATCTCGAAGGAAATGAATTTACGGTCATTTTTTGGAAGAAAACTGCGTTTTGAGTAAAATAGAAGGCTAACCCCCTTTGAATCCACACAAAAATTTGATTTTTTTTTTTGAAAATTCCCAAAAACTTACGTATGGCTACGTAATAAATATACAATATGGAATACAAGCTCGATCTTGAAGAAATCTGAATTTACGGTTATTTTTTGGAAGAAAACTGCGTTTTGAGTAAAATCGAAGGCTAACCCTTCGAATTAACGTGGAAATTTGATATTTTTAAAAATTCAAGAATACTTACATATGGATAATTAATGCATGTAAAACATGAAATACAATCTTAATTTCGAAGAAAAATAAATTTACGGTCATTTCGTGGAAAAAACTGCGTTTTGAGTAAAATCGAAGGCTAAATCTGAAATTCACGCGAAAATTTAAATTTTTTGAAAATTCCCAAAAACTTACGTATGGCTACATAATGAATATACATCATGGAATACAAGCTCGATCTCAAAGAAAATGAATTTACGGTTATTTTTTGGAAGAAAACTGCATTTTCAGTAAAATAGAAGGCTAACCCCATTGAATTCAATTGAAAATTTGATTTTCTTTTTTGAAAATTCCCTAAAACTGACGTATGGCTATGTAATACATATACAACATGGAATACAAGCTCGATATTGAAGAAAAATAGATTTATGGTCTTTTTTTGGAAGAAAACTGCGTTTTGAGTAAAATCGAAGGCTAACCCTTCAAATTAATGCGGAAATTTGAAATTTTAAAAAATTCATGAAAACTTACACACGGGTACGTAATGCATGTAAAACATGAACTACAAACTCGATCTCAAAGAAAAATGAATTTACGGTCATTTCTTGGAAGAAAACTGCGTTTTGAGTAAAATCGAAGGCTAACCCCTTTTGTATTCATGCGAAAATTTGAATTTTTTGAAAATTCCCGAAAACTTATGTATGTCTACATAATGCATATAAACACATGGAATACAAGCTCGATCTCAAACAAAAATGAATTTACGATCATCTTTTGGAAGAAAACTGCTGTAACACCCACTTTTTATAGAGAAAAAAAATTGTAAAATGGATTTCTCATGAGATAAACACATTTTCTTGGGAATAAAATTCATATAAGGCAAGTTGCATCATGTTTGGATGATTGTGTGAATTTTTGAAAATTCAAATTCGCTTGAAATTTGGTTCATAAAGTCAAAACATAAAAGAGAAGAAAAAGAAAACAGAAAAGAAAAAGAAAAGTGAGAAGAAAAAGGAAAGTCGCTCCTGGGCCGAATTCCCCAATCCGGCCCAACTCTCTCCTCTCTCCCGCGCCGGCCCGCGCCCGCACCCCCTCTCCCCCCTGTTGACTGGCCGGCCCCACCTGTCAGGGCTTCCGTCCACCTCCCGCCGCACCCGCGCATAACGCTCGCGCGCCATCACTGCGCCGCCCACTCCCCCTATCAATGTCGACCGTTTCACCTCAATCAAGAGGTGTGTTGTGCCCATCATGACCGTCGGCCGTTTCCACGCCGAAGCCCTGTAAATACCGACCCCCCCACCCCTCAATTTCCTCACCCCGACACTCTCAAACCCTAGCCACCGTCGAGGTCAGTGTTGGCGATCGCGTTCCCATCGGTTCCTACAATCTCCGCCCATGACATCTTGTCTAACATCTTTGCCGCGTCCCCAGGAGCTTGCCGGACAACTTCATTGGGGGATATCGCCTCTGCGTTGCCGACTTCGTCGGGTGCCGAGGAGCTCCACCGCCAATCGCCGTCGCCGACCACCCTCCGCTTCTGCTCCGGCCGTGCGACAACCCTCGATGAGGTCCCCTAGCCCCCCTCTTCATATTGCGCTAGATGAATATGCCTCGAAGCCTCTACAACATGGTTTTTGACCGCCACCAGCGAGCTCGCTGCCGCGCGCGCTGGGCGCCGCCGTGCACTGCCGCCCGACCCTAGCCAGGGCGACGTGGCTAGATGCCCGTCGTCCATTTTGATTCTTCGGCGAGGATTAAAACCCAACATACCCCTTCGGTTAATAAAATCGGGGCCAACCTTTTTAAATCCAACAGCCCACGTTCAAACCACTTTTCCCGCCGCTAGTTTTGCGCCCAAGCCCCTGGAATCTTGTGGGCTACCCCCTGGGTTCCTTTGGAATTCAAGTCTAACCCCTAGAATTATCAAACTAGCCCCTAGACTTTCTAGAAATTAGGAAAATACTAGTTAATTAAATATTTTAAAGCCCCTGGAATATTATAAAATAGCAAATAAATTCTGGAAAATTGTATAATAATCCCTAGACTTAATAAAAAAATTATTTTTAGCCACTGGAACCGTTCTGTTATTACAGAAAAGCCTCTGTAGTTCTAGAAATTAAATAAAAGTCCTTAATATGTATAAAATAATTATAAAAACAGATTTAAATATGTTTTATTTATTTTCATTCCTGTATTATTTTTATTAATTCATTTTAATTGCTGAAATAGTCATAAAAATACTTTTTAAGTATATTTAATTCATAAAAATTGTTTTGCACATAGAAATAATTAATAAAAATAGTGTAAAAAATTGTAAATTTACAGTAATGATTATAAATGTATTTTAAGCATATTTTGTAGGATAAAAATTTATAGAAAATAATAATAGGTTTTTAATAAATGTAAAAATGGTATAAAAATTGTTAAAAATATGTTTTACTCAATATATTTCACTTAACTCTAAATTCTCAATAATTGATATTATGCCTATAAAATAAATCAACCCTAAAATCACTTTTGCGTAGGAATTTGCGTTTATTTGAATTGTTTGCATTTTATTGTGTTCTTATTGTATGTTATTTTTCTTGCTTCGTCGTAAATTAGAGTCGGGGCCAAAACCCACTTTTAACCTGCAAGAGCAACAATTTCCCGTCGACCCCGAGGCACAATTTGGAGGCAAGTTCCTTGACCATCTTGCACCCTTTTTGTTAAGTTTTAGTTAGTTGCATGCTAAATTAAAATATGAATCCTATGTTATGTTTATCTAGATTTTCCACAATAATTCCTTGTCAACATGGTTTGGGTGTTTTACTGTTAAATTAGTTTATGCTTAGCCATGCTTAATTGAAATATGATCTATTTATCTACAAGATTTTATTTGATGTATTATGATACATGAATTGATGGCTATAATGGAATTTAGTAGATAGTAATCTGGTAGGGGGTTTTGTTTGGATTGGTGCATGCGTGCACAAGACCTTGGTTTGGGGCTTGACACCTATCGGATTCTAAGGACTGGTTTATGGAGGAAGTTGCTAAGCCGTTTAGTATCACCACATAATTGTATATGGGACAACTTGGTTTAGTAATTTGGTCTCTCCCGATGTAGCATAGGTAATTGAGCGGGCGGGGAATAAGTTTTGCCTTAGGATCCGCATGGCTCAAGAGGGGGCTTCTCCTGGCGGAGGGAAAATAGACTCCAGGTGTCGAAGCGATGAAACCTTAGAATATCCATTGCAAGTCGGGAGAACCATCGGAAACACCTCGTAGTGATCTCCTGGCCACACACCTATGGAAGTGTGTATTGTGGTTAGCTACCACGGGCATCAGGGAGGTTTACCTTAGTCCACCTGGCAACAAGGGATGAAATCACGAACTGTGGGTAAAGGATACACACTCTGCAGAGTTTTGTCAAACTGTCTAGACACCCGTGCTCACGGACACGAGCGGCTTGGAAACCCAATTCATAATTAGCACATGGTTACATAATGGATGGTTTGGGTTTGGTCTTACCTGGATTAATTTTGGGACATTGGTTGGGATTTCACCTAGATGTAGGTGCTTAATAACATTTAAGAGTAGGTTGTAACTGCTATAATGCTTTACCTATTATTTGCCTTCCTTGTTGTGAACCACACATGTCATAACTTCCCAACTTGCGAGTACCGTTGGTACTCAAACTTGTTAGTTGTATACTTTCCCCCCAGTCTACGAAGACGCCGAAGTGGAGAACCAGGACTTCTACGGAGATCCCGAAGAGATGTTCTAGGCTGGCGCTCCCCCGTGCAACGCCTGTGTTTGGAGCCCTTTGTTATGTTTTTCCGCTACTTGTTTACTTTTATTTTATACCTGGAAGGTCATTTATGTAATAAGGTGATGTACTCGAACATGGTATTATATTTGGTATTTCACTTTCGTCTACACATGTATGAGTTGAACTGATCCTGGCATACATGTGGAAAGCATCTGGTTGTCTTCATATTACCAGGTGTGACAAAGTGGTATCAGAGCCGTGTTGCCCGTAGGACGCAAGCCTAGGTAGAAAAGGACGATTTAAGGACTTTACTATTGTCCAATATTATTAGTTGTAAAATTTCTTTGTATTCTTTACCTTGTACTTGTTTCACTTACTCCTTAATTTGTTTTATTACTAACACTCTCCTGTTTCAAAATTTTAGATGGCCAACGTCAGGAGAACTGCTTGCATGTCCACTAGAGGCTATGTTCCTAACCAAAGGAGTGCTGCCCGCCGTACCCCGCTCAACAACCCTCGACGTGCGGTGATGATTCATACTAATGGGAGAGCTGTTGGACGACTACGACGTCAACTTCAAGCCATACTGCATGACACCGACTACAGGCACGAGAGACTTGCACTCACCTACCACTCCATTGGGATGCAGCGCCCCTACCGGATAGAGTGGTCATGCAAGCTGTTTGTCTACTATGGGGATGAACTACTCAAGGTGCACCGTACTCCTGCCGCGAGGAGCTACCGACATCATGTTGAACAGGATGTCAGTTGGGAGGCCATTACCTTTTGGAGTCACACTTATCGCTACCAGCTGAGGAACTCGGTGCACGCCTACACTCCCCAGCGTCCAAGCGGCACTGGCAACTTCGTCACCAGGTACATGGAGGGGCCTTTGACCCTTCCACAGACTCACCAGACAGTTGATGATGTGGAGCGTCTCAGCATTCGCCTCCACAAGGCTCAGCAAGAAATTTAGGATGTCCGTGACCTTGCAGCACACTATGAAAGGCAAGTGAGGAGGTACTGTCGGATCACCAACGAGGACCCAGATGGGTATGCCTCTGACACCTCCACTTGGATCCCGGACTCTCTTGACCGCTGTGTCAGCATTGGCGACACTAACTCAATGGACGAGTCTTCAGACGAGGAGCCAGATTCAGAGGAGCCTTCTGTGCCGCAGCAGCCTGCCAACTCTTCTCCGCATGGCAACGAGTCTCATGGCAGCAACTCGGGATATGATGGAGATGATGATGAAGACCCGGACGAGGAGGAAGATCCCGAGGAGCGAGAGTAGACTCCGACATGCCCTACAACTCAAGATTAAGAAATTTACCCATGAGTTGTAATAAGAGCAATGTAGTGATGATCTATGTAATCTTGAGTTGTATGATTTTGCTTTGAGAACTTGTTTATCCATGTTTGAGTTTGCTTAATGAAATGACCTTTATTTCTCATATTCCTTATTGATGCATATAGTGGGAAAGTCGTATAGAATAGTTTCTCTATTATCTTCTTATTCTAAAGCAACACCCCAACCTCAGATGGCAGGAAGAGGGAGAGGACGTGGACGTGGTGTGCCACCCAATCAAGACAATGAAGTCCCGCTACCTCAATGGAATGGAAGAGGTGCCCGTGGAGCACCAGCTGCAAATCAATTGTAGCATATGATGGCCATGCAACTACAAATGATGCAAAATTTAACACAAATTGTGAACAACATGCAACAGGCTCAGCAAGCACCACCACCCCCTCCTCCACCACCACCCCCACCTCCAAGATTTTGCTTAAGAGACTTCATGAACACGCAACCTCCACGCTTTTCCAACGCCGTGGAACCTATGGATGCAGACGACTGGATCAATACATTTGAAAGTAAACTAAGGATTGTCCAATGTGAAGGAAGGGAAAGGGTACTATTGGCATCACACCAACTTCATGGACCTGCAGCTGATTGGTGGACCACTTTCACTGCAGCCCATAATAACTCAGACAACATGACATGGGAGTAGTTTAGAGAAAACTTCCGCAATCATCACGTGCCTGGAGGAGATATTCAAGCCAAACATTTGGAGTTCCTAGCACTGAAGCAAGGGAACATGAATACAAGGGGGTATTTGAATAAGTTTACACAACTATCTTGGTACGCCGCTGGAGATGTTGATACTGATGCTAAAAAGAAATTCTGTTTTAAGGAAGGATTGGACGAAGAGATACAGTTGATGATGACTTCCAGTGACTATACTAGTTTTCAACATCTGGTGGACAAAGCTTTTACGGTGGAAAGAAAGAAGAAAGAATGCAAGGGAGAAGAACGCAAACGTAAGATGATGATGGGACAGTCTTCAAGCAACAATCGTCCTCGCTTCAACCCATAGCAGTCGGGACACATGAGTCGTCCCATGGGCAATAATCAAGGTCAGCGGTACGCCAACAACTCTTCATTCATACCTCAAGATCAGTATGTTCGCCCACAATACCAACAGATGCAACCGCAATGCCCTCAAATTTATCAACAACGTCCTATGACTTCAAATCCTCGACCAACTGGGCAACCACAGCAGAATCAACAAAGAAACAAGGCTCAAGACACCAGTGCTCGGGGAGCTTGCTATATATGTGGGGACAAGGGACACTACTCCAACAACTGCCCGAAGAAGCCTACGCAGCAGAACCAGTCCAGAGGAAGGGTCAATCATGTTGTTTTGGAGGAAGCCCAAGACGCATCAGATGTGGTGATCGGTACGTTCACTGCTGATTCCCATCCTTCTACAGTATTGTTTGACTCTGGTGCAACACATTCATTCATAGCAAAAGAATTCATAAGAAGACATGGAATGACTGTTACATTAATGACTCAAGTATAAGTCAACTCTCCTAGAGGAGAGATGCTGACAAGGGAAGTATGCCCTAATGTAAGCATAAGCATTAGGGGGGTAGCATCTTTAGGAAACCTTATAGTGCTGGAGTCACAAGGAATAGACATTATTCTCGGAATGGATTGGTTAACCAAGTACAAAGGAGTGATCCACTGTGCCACCAAAACAGTATGATTAACTCATAGAGATGGCACAAACATGGAGTTCCGTCCTGATCAAGCACCAGTTCAGAAAATACGACCAAATCAAGTTGAAGGAGTACAAGAGATCAAAGTTGTTTGTGACTTTCCGGATGTGTTTCCTGAGGAACTACCGGGTATGCCCCCTGACAAAGAAATTGAATTCATCATTGACTTAGTGCCTGGAACAACACCAATTTACAAGCGGCCATACCAGATGGATGCTAAACAATTGGAAGAATTGAAGGATCATATCAATGAGTTGTTAGCAAAAGGATACATTCGTCCTAGTTCTTCACCCTGGGGAGCTCCAGTGATATTTGTGCCCAAGAAAGATGGCACACAGAGGTTGTGTGTGGATTATCGCGCACTCAACGCAGTAACTATCAATAACAAGTATCCTTTACCAAGGATTGAGGATTTGTTTCACTAGTTGAGAGGTGCTTGTGTGTTCTCGAAGATTGATCTGCGTTCAGGCTATCACCAATTGAAGATACGACCCTCGGACATACCAAAGACGACATTTGTTTCGAGATATGGATTATATGAGTATACAGTCATGTCTTTTGGCTTGACTAACGCCCCAACTTATTTCATGTATCTTATGAATAAGGTGTTTATGGAATATCTGGATAAGTTTGCCGTGGTGTTTATTGACGACATTTTGATATTCTCCAAAAGTGAAGAGGAACATGAGGAGCACCTAAGACTGTCCTTACAAAAACTTCGTGAACATCAGTTGTATGCAAAGCTAAGTAAATGTGAGTTCTAGTTGAAGGAAGTGTCATTTCTGGGACATGTTATATCACAAGGAGGAATAGCAATAGACCCTAGTAAAGTGAAAAATGTTCTGAATTGGAAAACACCAGAAAATGTTGGGGAAATGAGGAGTTTCTTGGGTATGGCTGGCTATTATCGCCGGTTCATCGAAGGATTCTCAAAAATATCTCGTCCGTTAACAAAGTTACTTGAGAAGGGAGCTGTATACAAGTGGACACTAGAGTGTGAAGCCAGTTTTACAGAGCTAAAGAAAGACTACTGCTCCAGTGTTGATTATGCCATATATGCAGAAACAATTTGCAGTCTACTGCGATGCATCGGGATAAGGATTAGGTTGTGTACTGATGCAAGATGGGCATGTAGTGGCTTATGCTTCACGTCAACTCAGAAAGCATGAAAGAAATTACCCTACTCATGATTTGGAGTTAGCAGTTGTAGTGCATGCATTGAAATTATGGAGGCATTATCTGATAGGAAAAAGAACTGAAATTTATACGGACCACAAGTTTTTGAAGTATATATTCACCCAACCAGATCTAAATCTCAGACATTGTTGATGGTTGGAAATTATCAATGACTTTGATGTCGGAATCAACTATCATCCTGGAAAAGCTAATGTGGTCGCAGATGCGTTAAGCAGATCAGCTCAATGCAATAGCTTGGCACTGCAAGGTCAACAACCGCAGTTATGTGAGGAATTCACAAGGCTAAACCTTAGCATCGTGACTAACACTAAAATAGTATCTATGGAAGTAGATTCTACTTTGGAGAAGGATATTCGTGAAGGGCAAAAGAATGATAAGTGGATCCAGAAGATTAAGCAACTAATGAAAGAAGGAAAAGCACCAAACTTTAAGGAAGATGAACAGGGAACTTTATGGCTAGGGAAGAAAATATGTGTACCTGATATCAAGGAGATTCGGGAGTTGATACTGATAGAAGCCCATGATTCATCATATTCTATTCATTCGGGAAGCACAAAGATGTATCAAGATCTAAAGGATCGATATTGGTGGCATGGAATGAAACGCGACGTGGTTGAGTATGTAGCACTGTGTGACACATGTCAGAAGGTCAAAGCAGAACATCAAAGACCAGCAGGGTTACTTCAACCAATTAAAATTCATGAATGGAAATGGGAAGAAATAAGTATGGACTCTATTGTGGGATTGCCAAGAACTCAGTCAGGATACGACTCTATATGGGTCATAGTTGACCGTTTGACCAAAGTGGCTCACTTTATCCCAGTAAAAAAAGCTATTCTGGTTCAAGATTGGCCGAACTATATATGGCAAGATTTGTGTGCCTGCATGGAGTTCTGAAGAAAATAATATCGGATAGGGGTACTCAGTTCACTTCCAGATTTTGGCAAAAGTTGCATGAGTCTATGGATACCCGACTGAATTTCAGCTCGGCATATCATCCGCAAACTGACGGTCAAACAGAGCGCACTAATCAAATTCTTGAAGACATGTTGAGAGCGTGTGCTTTGAAAAATAGTAGGAGTTGGGATAAGAACCTACCATATGCTGAGTTCTCCTATAACAATAGTTATCAAGCCAGTTTGAAGATGTCTCCGTTTGAAGCTTTGTATGGACGGAAGTGTAGAACACCATTGTTTTGGAATCAAACTGGGGAAAGCCAAGTACATGGGCCTGAAGTGTTAAGAGAAGCTGAGAGACAAGTACAGAAATCCGGAAGAATTTGAAGACGGCTCAGTCAAGGAAGAAGAGTTATGCTGATACTCGACGTCGTGATTTGTCATTTGAGATTGGTGATTATGTGTATCTCAAAGTGTCACACGTGAGAGGGTTGAGACGATTCAAGGTGAAGGGCAAATTATCACCCCAATATATTGGTCCTTTAAAGGTATTGGAGAAAAGAGGAGAAGTAGCCTATCGGCTCGAGCTACCATCTCACTTATCAGATGTACATGACATATTCCACGTGTCACAATTGAAGAAATGCTTAAGAGTGCCTAAAGAACAATTGTTGTTGGAAGCAGTAGACGTACAAGAGGACCTGACATATGCAGAACAACCTATTAAGATTCTCGAGACGTCAGAATGAGTTACAAGAAATAAGGTTACACGTATGTGCAAAGTCCAATGGAAACATCACTAAGAAGAAGAGGCAACATGGGAAAGAGAAGAAGACCTCAAGGCAGAGTTTCCTAGTCTATTCTCTTAGGACGTCCAAATCTCGAGTGCGAGATTTCTTTTTAGGGGGGTAGAATTGTAACACCCACTTTTTATAGATAAAAAAATTGTAAAATGAATTTCTCATGAGATAAACACATTTTCTTGGGAATAAAATTCATATTAGGCAAGTTGCATCATGTTTGAATGATTGTGTGAATTTTTGAAAATTCAAATTCGCTAGAAATTTGGTTTACAAAGTAAAAACATAAAAGAGAAGAAAAAGAAAACAGAAAAGAAAAAGAAAAGGGAAAAGAAAAAGGAAAATCGATCCTGGGCCGAATTTCCCAATCCGGCCCAACTCCCTCCTCTCTCCCGCGCCGGCCCGCGCCCGCACCCCCTCTCTCCCCCTTGCTGACTGGCCAGCCCCGCCGGTCAGGGCTTGCGTCCACCTCCCGCCGCACCCGCGCGTAATGCTTGTGCGCCATCACCGCGCCGTTCACCCCCCCCCCCCCAATCAATGTCGATCGTTTCACCTCAATCAAGAGGCGCGTTGTGCCCATCATGACCGCCGGCCGTTTCCACACCGAAGCCCTATAAATACCGACTGCCCCCCCCCCCCTCAATTTCCTCACCCCAACACTCTCAAACCCTAGCCGCCATCGAGGTCAGTGTTGGCGATCGCTTTCCCATCGGTTCCTTCAATCTTCGTCCATGACACCTTGTCTAACACCTTTGTCGCGTCCCCAGGAGCTTGCCGGACAACTTCGTTACGGGATATCGCCTTTGCGTTGCCAAATTCGTCGGGTGCCGAGGAGCTCCGCCACCAGTTGCCGTCGCCGACCACCCTCCGCTCCTCCTCCAGCCGTGCGACAACCCTCGGTGAGGTCCCCTAGTCCCCCTCTTCATTTTGTGCTAGATGAATATGCCCTGAAGCCTCTGCAGCATGGTTTTTGACTGCCGCCAGCGAGCTCGCCGCCACGCGCGCTCGGCGCCGCCGCGCATTGCCGCCCGACCCTAGCCGGGGCGACGTGGCTCAATGCCCGTCATCCATTTTGATTCTACGACCAGGATTAAAACCCAACATACCCCTTCGGTTAATAAAATTGGGGCCAACCATTTTAAATCCAACGACCCACGTTCAAACCACTTTTCCCGCCGCAATTTTGCGTCCAAGCCCCTGGAATCTTGCGGTCTACCCCCTGGGTTCCTCTGGAATTCAAGTCTAACCCCTAGAATTATCAAACTAGCCCGTGGACTTTCTGGAAATTAGGAAAATACTGATTAATTTAATAAAAAAGTGTTTTAAAGCCCCTGGAATATTATAAAATAGCAAATAAATTCTGGAAAATTGTAGAATAATCCTTGGACTTAACAAAAAATTTATTTTTAGCCATTGGAACCGTTCTGTTTTTACAGAAAAGCCCCTGTAGTTCTAGAAATTAAATAAAAGTCCTTAATTTGTATAAAATAATTATAAAAACAGATTTAAATATGTTTTATTTATTTTCATTTCTGTATTATTTTTATTAATTCATTTAAATTGCTGAAATAGTCATAAAATTACTTTTTAAGTATATTTAGTTCATAAAAATTGTTTTGCACATAGAAATATTTAATAAAACTAGTGTAAAAAATTGTAAATTTTCATTATTGATTATAAATCTATTTTAAGCATATTTTGTAGGATAAAAATTTCTACAAAATAATAATAGGTTTCTAATAAATATAAAAATGGTATAAAAATTGTTAAAAATATGTTTTACTCAATATATTTCTCTTAACTCTAAATTCTCAATAATTGATATTATGCCTATAAAATAAATCAACCCTAAAATAACTTTTGCGTAGGAATTTGCGTTTATTTGAATTTTTTGCATTTTATTGTGTTCTTATTGTATGTTATTTTTCTTGCTTCGTCGTAAATTAGAGTCGGGGCCAGAACCCACTTTTAACCTGCAAGAGCAACAATTTCCCGTCGACTCCGAGCCACAATTTGGAGGCAAGTTCGTTGACCATCTTGCACCATTTTTGTTAAGTTTTAGTTAGGTTCATGCTAAATTAAAATATTTATCCTATGTTATGTTTTTCTAGATTTTCCACAATATTTCCTTGTCAACATGGTTTGGGTGTTTTACTATTAAATTAGTTTACGCTTAGTCATGCTTAATTGAAATATGATCTATTTATCTACAAGATTTCATTTGATGTATTATGATACATGAATTGATGGCTATAATGGAATTTAGTAGATAGCAATCTGATAGGGGGTTTTGTATGGATTGGTGCATGCGTGCACAAGACCTTGGTTTGGGGCTTGACACCTATCGGGTTCTAAGGACCAGTTTATGGAGGAAGTTGCTAAGCCTTTTAGTATAACCATAGAATTGTATTTGGGACAACTTGGTTAAGTAATTTGGTCTCTCCTGATGTAGCATAGGTAATTGAACGAGCGGGGAATGGGTTTTGCCCTGGGGTCTGCATGGCTTAAGAGGGGGCTTCTCCTGGCGGAGGGAAAATAGACTCCAGGTGCCAGTGTGGTGAAACCTTAGAGTATCCATTGCAAGTCGGGAGAACCATTGGAAACACCTCGTAGTGATCTCCTGGCCACACACCTACGGAAGTGTGTATTGCGGTTAGCTACCACGGGCATCAGGGAGGTTTACCTTAGTCCACCTGGCAACAGGGGATGAAATCACAAACTGTGGGTAAAGGATACACACTCTGTAGAGTTTTGTCAAACTGTCTAGACAGCCGTGCTCACGGACACGAGCGGCTTGGAAACCCAATTCATAATTAGCGCATGGTTACATAATGGATGGTTTGGGTTTGGTCTTACCTAGATTAATTTTGGGACATTGGTTGGGATTTCACCTAGATGTAGGTGCTTAATAACATTTAAGAGTAGGTTGTAACTGCTATAGTGCTTTACCTATTATTTGCCTTCCTTATTGTGAACCACACATGTCATAACTTCCCAACTTGCGATTACCATTGGTACTCAAACTTGTTAGTTGCATATTCCCCCCCCCCCCCCCTAGTCTACGAAGACGCCGAAGTGGAGAACCAGGACTTCTACGGAGATCTCGAAGAGATGTTCTAGGCTGGCGCTCCCTCGTGCAACGCCTGTGTTTGGAGCCCTTTGTTATGTTTTTCCGCTGCTTGTGTACTTTTATTTTAGACCTGGAAGATCATTTATGTAATAAGGTGATGTACTCGAACATGGTATTATATTTGGTATTTCACTTTTGTCTACACATGTATGAGTTGAACTGATTCTGGCATACATGTGGAAAGCATCTGGTTGTCTTCATATTACTAGGTGTGACAACTGCGTTTTGAGTAAAATAGAAGGCTAAACCCTTTGAATTCACGCGAAAATTTGAATTTTTTGAAAATTCCCGAAAACTATCGTATGGCTACGTAATGCATACAAATCATGGAATACAAGCTCGATCTCGAAGAAAATGAATTTCTGGTCATCTTTTGGAAGAAAACTGAGTTTTGAGTAAAATAGATAGCTAAACCCTTTGAATTCACGTGAAAATTTGAATTTTTGCAAAATTCCCAAAACTTACATATGGCTATGTGATACATATACAACATTGGATACAAGCTCGATCTCGAAAAAAAATGAATTTACTGCAACGTTTTGTGTAAAATGAAGTGCTAACCCCTTTGAATTCACGCGAAAATTGTATTTTTTTGGAAATTCCCAAAAACTTACTATGGCTACGTAAGACATATACAACATGGATTACAAGATCGATCTAAAAAAATGAATTTACGACCATCTTTTGGAAAAAAATCTGCATTTTGAGTAAAATTGAAGGCTAATCACTTTGAATTAACGCAAAATTGTGATATTTCTAAGAATATACAACATAGAGTACAAGATCGATATTGAAGAAAAAAAATGAATTTACAATCATTTTTTGGAAGAAAACTGCGCTTGGAGTAAAATTGAATGTTAACCCCTTTGAATTCACGCGAAAATTTGAATTGTTTGAAAATTCTCGAAAACTTACGTATGGCTACATAATACATATACAACATGGAATACAAGATCAATCTTGAAGAAAAATGAATTTACGGTCATTGTTTGGAAGAAAACTGCGTTTTGAGTAAAGTCAAAGGCTTACCGCTTTGAATTCATGCG
This sequence comes from Tuctoria greenei, assembly GCA_036927565.1. Classification (NCBI taxonomy): domain Eukaryota; kingdom Viridiplantae; phylum Streptophyta; class Magnoliopsida; order Poales; family Poaceae; genus Tuctoria; species Tuctoria greenei. Next base: position 71,214,485 of record JAYESD010000004.1, on the reverse strand, counting down.
GAACTTTGTATTTTTTGAAAATTCCCAAAAACTTACATATGGGTATGTAATGCATATAAAACATGGAATACAAGCTCAATCTCGAGGAAAAATGAATTTACGGTCATTTTTAGGAGAAAACTGCATTTTGATTAAAATCAAAGGCTAACTCCTTTGAATTCATGCAAAGATTTGATTTTTTTGAAAATTCCAGAAAACTGACGTATGGCTATGTAATATATGTACAACATTTCTCGAGTTCGTGTGCATGTGTGAGCGATCCTAGTTCTACATTAGGTTACTCAACAAGACTTATGAAGACAACCATAAACAAGGAGCATTTTGACATTTGACAAAAAATGGCAATACGATGACAATTTACACATTAAGGTTCTGAACCATTTATTCATTAACTTGCAATTTTAAGTAACATGAGTGAATCTATTGGGCGACACCTATGTAACCACAATAAAGGAACAACCACTACATGAGAAAGGCTTATTCGAGACGCGCTGGACGAAGAACGGAGACGAGAAAACAGCGCATCTCCGTCTCCTTTACTTTATTAATATGAGTCACGCTCTAGTTACGCTCGTCTCCCTTTTGTTAGAGAAGCGGACGCGTCTCTGATACTTACTTAACTGCGATGCTCTTTAAAGTAGACTGTCTCTCCTTCTACCCTCAACTGAGCCACTATAGGAAACGCGATCATTTGCGACGGTCGACCATCGCAAATAGAGTCATTTGCGATGGCCCGCACTCGGCCGTCACAGAAGTAAGCAATTTGCGATGGCCGGCCCATAAGCCATCACAAATAACAGAACCATCGCAAATGGGTCCTTATTTCCGATGGCCAAGTACAACTCCATTGCAAGTTAATTACATTGCGATGGCCAACCCTAGGGCCGTTGCAATTTATACAGCCATCGCAAATAAAAGCGATATACCCCGACCCACTCGGCCCGACTCACACTCACTCGAAACTCGCTCCCACCGCCGCCATGTCGCGCTCCCGCCGCCGCTCCCGCCCGCACTCTAGCCGGCCCGTCGCCCATCGCCTGGTGCCGCCTCCTTGACGTGGCCGCCCGTCGCCCATCACCGCCTCCCCTATCGACTACCTCCCCGGTGCAGCCGTTCGTCGCCCGTCACCGCACTTCCGGCACAACCACCTCCAAGGTACGAGACTCTCCCCCACTACTCGCACTCTCTCATCGCCTCCACGACCGCCCCCACCCTAGCGCCTGCCATGGTGCCGCCCCCTCCCCAACCACTATGCTCGTGCCTCCTTCTTGCCGCTCTAGCGCCCCCACCTCACCACCCTCCACTGTGGCGCCACCCACTCCCTCCCCCGGTCGGCCTCCTCTTCCCCACTCCCAAAATCCGAGCTCCAGTGGCCATGACATTGGCATTTTTTTTGCTTAATGTGTTGAATTAGTTAGGTTAATTGTTGATTAGTGCATTGAATTGTGTAATTTGTTGGTTAAATTGGTGATTAGTTGATTGAATTGTATAATTTGTTGATTAAATTGTTGATTAGTGGAATAATTGTTGTATTTGTTTATGAAATTGGTGATTATTTTTTAAAATGTTTAATTAGTGGATTAAAATTTTGTATTAGTTGAATAATTATATTTTGTTCATTAAATTGTGTATAAGTGAATTAAACTTTGCATTAGTTCAATGATTGTTTAATTTGTTGATTAAGTTGTTGATTTATTGCTAAAATGTTTACTTTGTGGAATAAATTTTGCATTGCTTGTATAATAGGTTTATTAGTTGTTTTATTATTTATTTATTATGCTAACATGTATATATTTAGCTCTATGTTAATTGTTCCTTTAATTGCTTAAGTTTTTAAGTGCTATATATAAATGGGTTTCATGCCGGATAGAATCGTCAGAACCCGTTTAGAGCACGACATCAACAAGGCCCATTTAGTTGTAAGGTAAAGGAAGCGTCTAGATGGGCACGGAGGCGAACGAGGACGGTGAGGATGAAAAGGACTCGCAACATACTTATTCTTTTCTCCTTCTCTCTCTCTCTTGTTCTTTCCTCTCTCTCTTAAATGACTGAAAAATGAAAGAAAACATAACCTATAGTATATGCATCACTCATTTCGAACCGGCTCGTTTCACATGCGTTAAGCATGTGAAACGTGTTGGTTTGGAATTGTCCCTTTTTGGACAGCTTGGGATTGACCAAGGGGGCGTGTCTTGTGACGAGATGCGGGTTTGGATCTGCAGGAGATTTCGATGGCATAAACTTGTTCTTCTCTATTGCAACATTTTTGGGCGTGCAGTTGGAGAATAGCGGGGTTATGCTGCCAAAATTTTGTCCGGATCCAGACCGCGAGTCTCATCATGAGCATGCTCTGCTCGATCACTCTTGGGTGGGTTTAGGACCTATCCTGGACAATAGACATAGTGCTGTTGCATTAAACAAAGTACGAAGTGACCATAACTTCTCTGGATATATACTACAGATCACTCAAACATGGGTGAAGACCGCATTTGGCTGTATACTGGTTGGAAGAGAAGAACCGGTGATCACTCAGATGAGTGGTTCACGAAGTTAAAACAATTTCTGGATCGAGCATTTTTGTTGTCAACGGATGATAAAGTTCGATGCCCATGTACAAAATGCCAGAACACCAAGTTTTTGAACATAATGGAACTTTCGTTTTACTTATATCAAAACGATTTCACGCCACATTATGAGGTGAGGACCTTCCATGGTGACACTAAATTTTGAGTTGTAGAAGAATTGCATGAGGATGATGATAGCACATCGGTTGATAGGATGGATGAGATACTAGAAGCTATGGAAGCAGAGAATCCTCTTACAATAGAGGCAGACAAGTTTTTCGAGCAGCTCAAGGCATTAGAACAACCATTGCATGAACACACGAATGTGTCCATCCTTGCTTTCATGATCATATTTTTGGCAATTAAGTCTAAGTACTTCTTTTTCATCAATTGCTACAACGATCTCATGAAATTGATTTGCGATATTCTTCCATAGTATCACAAAGCGCCTAAAGATACGTATCAGTCAAAGAAATTGATATTTGGTCTCGGTATGGACTATGAGAAATTTGATGTTTTCCTAGACAACTGCATGCTATTATGGAAAGAGCACACCAACGAGAACTGGTGCTTAAAATGTGGTAAATTGAGGTATGTCTGTAAGTGCATCTAGGCATTCCCTTGTAGGTTTTGGACGATTGATGACAAACAAATGAGATCCTTCTGAATTAGTTGAGATGAATGCAGGTCTACAAAGACTAGAACTTGTGGTGCACTCAAAATGGTGAAAATGAGGAGTGAGAAAAGTAAAAGCCCAAATGATCAAGGAAGCGCAAAGTAGGTATCAATGTATTGGATGTGTGTGAGAGACACATCCCGAGGGATTATATCTTTACGTAGAGGGTAAGGGCTAAAATCAAATAATTAAGCCATTCACTGAAGCACCGAACATGTTTGTCACCGGCGGACTAGTCCGATCAACTTTATGTTCTCACATGGACAAGTACGGAACAACACCAGACTAGTGCTTTCAACTCACTGACCCCACTCGGACAAGTCCAAACATATGCTAGACAAGTTCATTCAACTTTCTGATGTCAACCCAACACATATCACCATGCACCGGACACGTCTGTCCAGATGCGGACAAGTCCGATTCAGTCTCTGGACCTATCACAGACTAGTCTAAATAACTTTCTGTTCCAATACGGACAAGTTTGGTACACCTCACACAAATTAGGGTTTCAGGTGTGCTGTACAATTCACGCAAGTTTTACACAACACAACGGGCTAGTTCGGTACCCAAAGCGGACTAGTCCGGCCTTTGGGATCCCTAACGGTAAGTTTTTTAGAAACTCTATAAATAGGTGATCCACGACCCCACAAAATAGTAACCGTACACAACAGTGAACAACAAAGAATCCTAGCGCCACACCTTGTCCCAAGAGCACAGAACACCTCTCCCCACACATCTAAAGCCCTTAAAAGTTAAATCTTTTGGGAATCCAGATCTGGGATAGGGAGATTGTCCTCTACGCATTGCTAAGCTCTTGGGGTTTGATTTCTTATACACTCTTGCATCTATTGTAAATCTTTCAAGTGTGTTTGATCGCTTTTCTCCTTGTAATTTTGTGGGAACCCTCAACGTGTGAGGTTGCCCCACCGACTTGGTAATTGAGACCCGGATCTGTGTGGGCTCTTCAACAAGGACGTAGATCTCTTTGGTGAGATCGAACCTCGATAAAAATCCTTGTCTTTTGTGTTCTTATTACTTACTTTTTCAATCATCATCATCATCATCTTGGTAATAGGGTTGATTAATCTTGCAACTTATACTAATCTTGTATTCCACGTTCAAATCAATCATCCTAAAACATACACAAGTTTTTAGGATAGTTTATTTATTCCGCTGTTATAAAATTTTATGGTAATACATTAGACACTCTATCTTTTCGTATGTATAACTAGCATACCGGACTAGTCTGTACCTACGCCGGACTAGTCTGACTCTCCTGTATTTGACGAATCTATTAAGTATTACAGGAAATGATGAGTACATCACAACAGCAGAGACGCGCATTGAACTGCAAGGACCAATCAAAAGAGCACGGGCACGGTTATTGAATCAGCAGGTGAATTCGTTCTTAACTTCTTTTGCATGTGAGTTTGAGAATAGATTGCTATGTGATGATTTAATTGTTATTAGGAATAATGGAAAAGATCAACAAGTGAAGGAAGGAGGCCTTGGGAGCGTGGAGAACCACCTGGGACGTCCACAAGTAGATGGGAACAGTTTACAACTCGGACTCGAGTTCAACTCGGAGTCCAGGAGCAGTCCACCTTAAAACAGACGCCCATGAGGCATACGGACTCCGTTTTCGACGTTCTACATATGCATGGAAAGAGGAGAAGATAAAATTTCCAATGGTTCTGGTCCCACCTCAAAATTCCTCCGGAGTCATTGGGAATCGTCGAAACAAGTCGAGTCCAGATTTCTGTCCGGTGCTGCGCCACCGAATCGGGCCTTTGGGCCTTGTATCCCGTAAGAGTCCATTAGGGACGCGTCTAATCATGTTTTGGTCGAACCCTAGCCTATAAATACTGCAGCCGCCGGTCATATTCGGTGGGTTTTGCTTAGATCAATAAAATCGCCGTTCTACGGTTTGTGAGACCCCAATTTCGCGATTTCCAATCGTGTCTTCTACGTTCTTGCTCGTGTTCTCGATTGCACTTGCAGGGGTTAGCCTTCTTGGCGAGGTCAAGCATGTGCAGCACGGTTGATAACTAACGGAGCCGTGGTGTAGTGATTGCAGGGGTACTCGAACCGCTCGAGTGCCGCGGATCATCAACGTCGAGTTCTCCACCCCAATCGACATACCTTTCGGAAGATCGGGCCTAAACCTACTCATCAATTGGTATCAGATTTCCAGGTTGCCCGTGAGGTATCTTTGTTTTCCTTCCTTCCATTAGATCGATTTTGTTTCGTACCTAGAGTCCACAAAAAAAATTAGATCGTTTTTACCGCTTCCCAGACTATAGTGCCTGCAGTTTCGTTTTTCAGTTTGCATTGTTGAGTTTGCATTCGTGTGGTTGAGTCTTGTTGCTGGTTTAGCTTTGTGTTTTTTTGATCCTAGTTATCGTGTTTCGTCCTCGTTTTCTTGCTATTCGACACCTATTCCACAATCCCTAAATAACAAACCGATCCGCCACGTTCATCAGTTTGCCCTAGCTAGCCGCCTTGCATGAACTCCCGCATCGCCAGCCCTAGATTAGGTGACAAATCTTTGTGCCATTCATCCTTGAATCATCACACACCACCCCATTAGTTGCTGTGCAAATTCCCGATCGTTTTCGTATCCGTTTGCGAGTTCTGTTCTCAAACCGAGTTAGAATCAACATAAAAAAAACGTAACTCGGACAGCCTACCTTAAAACGGCCATAACTTTCGCATACGAACTCGAAATCGGGCGAATTTTTTTTTTTCAAATTCATCTATGCGAAATTTCGCATCTTATTTTCTGCAGCGTAGCCGCTTTCGGCGAAATTAGATTGCCCAAATTCCCCTCGGAAGATAGGCTATCTGGCCTCCGAAGTTTCAGCACGAATTTTAAAGAACCTTCTTGATTTTCTGTAGGCCGCATATTACATCCAATTGAGATGCAAATTTGTGTGCTTCCTATATTTGTGCTACTGAGTAAAGAAAAATTATCAAAAAAATATTACAAAAAAGAAAAAAAATAGTGAAGAGCACGCATATTAAAGCAATTGGCCTATACCACTTGGTGCTGTTTGTTTGGTTATATCATTCTGTCTTTCTTTTGCCTTGATACTTCCTTGTGTTGTGCTAGGCTCTAGGGCACTCAGTTGACCAGCAACAGTTTCCTACATTGAATACTTATTCAACTTTGTTTAGCTGTTAATGATTTTCTGCTTATTAGCCACCATATTGTGCCATCCAAGCTCCACCTTTCTCTTGAGCATAACAGGTACCTTTGCAATCACCCCACGCTTCATTGGTTCATCTCACCGTCCACACCACCTGCTGTGTCGGTAAGAACACTTGTAAGAGCGTGGTAAGACGCTTGAGCGAGAGAGATTGTTTCCTTCCACCTTCCACATTGTCACTGTAGTTGATAGGGATAACATTTTTTTTGTTGTCTTTTGTTTCCTACTAACAATGGCAGGAGAAGAAAATAATGACGAATGTGTTCAACATGTTGAGTTACGTGATATGTTCGCCAAATACAACGCATCAACGGAGGAGTCATTGGCGAACTTGACTCGCAAACTGGATGACCTTGCTCTTCGGATGAATACTTTTGAGGCTCGGTTGCCTCTCGCTGGAAGACAAGAAGACAATGCTTATGATGAACTAGAAGATCACAGTAATCAGCCAAGACTGCCACTTTATCGTCGAGGTATAGGAGGTAATAATCATAACAATTATAACCGCCCTCCTGATGATCCTTTTGCTAAAGTGAAATTTACTATACCCTCTTTTTCTGGTGCTTATGATGCTGAGGCTTATATTGATTGGGAGATGACAGTGGAGCAAAAATTTAATTCCCATCTTGTTCCTGAACAACATAGAGTTCGTCAAGCCACTAGTGAGTTTAAGGACTTTGCTATCATATGGTGGAATGAACTTGTTAAAACTAGAACTGATCCTCCAACATGGGATAGATTAAAGGAAGCTATGCGTGTTCGATTTGTTCCTCCATCTTTTCAGCGGGACCTTCGCAAAAAATTGCAGCGTTTAGACCAAGGTAACATGTCCGTAGAGGAGTATTATCAAGAGTTACAAAAGGGTAAGCTGCGTTGTGGGGTAGTAGAGGACATGGATGATAAAATAGCTCGTTTTTATGGGGGGTTGAGCCGTGAAATTCAGGACATTGTTGATTACAAAGAATATGATACTGTTAACAGATTGTTTCAGCTTGCTATGTTGGCAGAAAAAGAATTGCAGGGCCGACAACAACAGCAACGACGCACGAGGAGCAACTTCACGCCGCGTGCAGCAACTACACCATCCAAAACAGCACCATCTTCGGCCCCCCATGCAGCGACTACACCACCCAATGGCGGCCAACGAACTATACCTGCTGCTCCACCTTCTCGCGTGCCGGAAGGCAGCAAGGCAACATCATTCAAGCCTTCGTCGTCCACTCCTTCTATGGGTCGTACTTCCGACATTAAGTGTCACCGCTGCCAGGGACTTGGTCATATGATGAGAGATTGCCCGAGCAAACGAGCATACATAGCACGCGACGATGGCGGGTATGATAGTACTTCGGATGTTGAAGATGAATATTCTCTTGCTACTGACTTTACAGATCCAAATGACGAACACACCGAAGAAGAGGTACTTGGTACAGTGGCGACGGAGAACTATAGGAGCATCATTGTGCAGCGTGCCTTGAGCTCCAAAGTGGAGACCGACGACAAGCTACAACGACACAACCTCTTCCACATGTTTCTCGTCGTCAAGGACTGCCGTGTACACACTATAATTGATGGAGGTAGCTGCAATAACTTGGTAAACACGGACGTCGTTAAGAAACTCGGTTTGACAACAAGAGCACACCCTCATCCGTACCACATTCAATGGTTCAACAACAGCAGTAAGGTTCGGGTAACACAAACAGCGAGAATCCATTTTTCAATTGGTTCATACCATGATTTTGCTGATTTTGATGTTGTTCCTATGGATGCTTGTTCTCTTTTATTGGGTCGTCCTTGGGAATTTGATACAGATGCTATTCATCATGGTAGAACCAATAAATATACTCTCATGCATAAGGGAAAGAAAATCACTTTGCTCCCCATGACTCCTGCTGAAATTGTGCATTTTGAGAAGAGTAAAATTCGTGAGGGCAAAACAACTAAATTAGAATCTGAAAAACAGCAAGTTATTAAGTTAAAATCACCATCATTGCTCGCAACTAAATCTGAACTTGCTGATTTATTCGATGCTAAGGGGATGTGCTATGCTTTAGTTTGCAAAGAAGCCATGTTTTCACTTCATGAATTGTCTATTGCATTGCCCCCTGCTGTTGCTAACCTTTTGCAGGAGTTTGAGGATGTGTTTCCCTCCGAGATACCCCCTGGTTTACCACCGATGAGAGGCATTGAACACAAGATCGATTTGATTCCAGGAGCAAGTTTGCCAAATCGTGCAGCATACAGGGCGAATCCACAAGAAACTAAGGAAATTCAGCGACAAGTCCAAGATCTTTTGGACCGCGGGTACATTCGTGAAAGCCTTAGCCCTTGTTCTGTTCCTGTTCTTTTGGTTCCTAAGAAAGATGGTAGTTGGCGCATGTGTGTTGATTGTCGAGCGATTAATAACATCACCATTCGATATCGTTATCCTATTCCTCGATTAGATGACATGCTTGATGAATTGAGTGGAGCTATCATCTTCACAAAAATTGACTTGCGTAGTGGTTACCACCAAATTAGAATGGCACTAGGAGATGAATGGAAAACTGCATTTAAAACCAAGTTTGGACTTTATGAGTGGTTAGTCATGCCTTTTGGTTTAACTAATGCACCCAGCACCTTTATGCGATTAATGAACGAGGTTTTACGTGCTTTCATTGGACAATTTGTGGTGGTTTACTTCGATGATATCCTCATTTACAGCAAGTCATATGATGAACATCTTGATCAATTACGTGCTGTTTTTACTGTTTTGAGAGATGCACGTTTGTTTGGTAACCTCGAAAAGTGCGTTTTTTACACCAATCGAGTCTCGTTTCTTGGCTATGTCATTTCCTCGCAGGGAATTGAGATGGATGAGGCAAAAATTGAAGCAATCACCAGCTGGCCAGCCCCAACTACCGTCACACAGGTTCGTAGTTTTCTTGGTCTTGCAAGATTTTATCGGCGCTTTGTGCGGGATTTCAGCACCATTGCAGCACCTCTACATGAGCTAACGAAGAAGGGAGTTCCATTTCGATGGGGCGAACAGCAGCAACAAGCTTTTGATGCTCTCAAATCGAAGCTTACACAAGCACCATTACTACAACTTCCTGATTTTGACAAGACCTTTGAGCTAGAATGCGATGCAAGCGGCATTGGTATTGGAGGCGTTCTCATACAAGGAGGTAAACCCGTTGCTTTCTTTAGTGAAAAACTTCATGGTCCTTCTCTGAATTATTCCACTTATGATAAGGAATTGTATGCCTTAGTCCGTGTATTACAAACTTGGCAACATTATCTTTGGTCTAAGGAGTTTGTCATACATTCCGATCATGAATCATTGAAGTATCTTAAGTGTCAAACCAATCTGAATAAACGACATGCTAAATGGATTGAGTTCATAGAGTCGTTTCCATACATCATTAAGCATACGAAAGGGAAGGAAAATATCATTGCCGATGCATTATCTAGGCGTTATACCATGCTGTCCCAACTTGATCATAAAATCTTTGGTTTGGAAATAATTAAAGCATTATATCCTACTGATTTGGACTTCAAACATGCTTTTGAAAATTGTAGAGAAGGAAGAACTTGGAATAAATATGTGCTGCGAGAGGGTCTCCTCTATCGTGCTAACAAGCTATGCGTTCCAGCTAGCTCCGTTCGTCTATTGCTTTTGCAGGAAGCACATGGAGGAGGTTTGATGGGACATTTTGGAGTGAAGAAAACTGAATACGTGCTGTCCACACACTTCTTTTGGCCAAAGATGAGGCGTGATGTCGAGCGCTACGTGTCACGATGCACTACTTGCAACAAAGCTAAGTCTCGCCTTAACCCACATGGTCTTTATATGCCTCTTCCTGTTCCTAGTGTACCTTGGGAGGATATTTCTATGGACTTTGTTTTGGGATTGCCTAGGACTAAGAGGGGGAGGGATAGTATTTTTGTAGTTCTTGATCGTTTTTCCAAAATGGCACACTTTATACCTTGTCATAAGAATGATAATGCCCCACACATTGCTGATTTATTTATGACGGAAATTGTTCGTTTACATGGTGTGCCAAATACCATTGTTTCTGATCGTGATGCAAAATTTTTAAGTCATTTTTGGAGAACTTTGTGGTATAAATTGGGAACCAAGTTGCTGTTTTCAACTACATGTCACCCACAAACGGATGGACAGACCGAGGTAGTTAATCGTACTTTATCCACTATGTTACGGGCTGTCTTGAAAACAAATTTGAAGTTGTGGGAGGAGTGTTTACCACATATAGAATTTGCTTACAACAGATCCGTTCACTCCACGACAAAGGTAAGTCCATTCCAGGTAGTGTATGGTTTCAATCCCCGTGCTCCTATTGATTTACTACATTTGCCTCCTTCTGAAACTATAAATTTGGATGCTACACGACGATCTGAATTCATTCTTAAGATGCATGAAACTACAAAGAAAAATATTGAAATGATGAATGAGAAGTATAGGATTGCAGGTAGTAAAGGTACAAAAGAAGTAAAACTTGAACCGGGCGATTTGGTGTGGTTACATTTGAGAAAAGAGCGATTTCCCTACTTGAGAAAATCTAAACTTATGCCACGAGCTGCTGGTCCTTTTAAGATCGTTGAAAAGATTAATGATAATGCATATAAGCTTGAATTGCCTCCCGATTTTGGGGTTAGTCCTACATTTAACATTTCAGATTTGCGACCGTACTTGCGAGAAGAAGATGAACTTTAGTCGAGGACGACTCCAATTCAAGAGGGGGAGGATGATGAGGACATCACAACAGCAGAGACGCGCAATGAACTGCAAGGACCAATCACAAGAGCACGGGCACGGTTATTAAATCAGCAGGTGAATTCGTTCTTAACTTCTTTTGCATGTGAGTTTGAGAATAGATTGCTATGTGATGATTTAATTGTTATTAGGAATAATGGAAAAGATCAACAAGTGAAGGAAGGAGGCCTTGGGAGCGTGGAGAACCACCTGGGACGTCCACAAGTAGATGGGAACAGTTTACAACTCGGACTCGAGTTCAACTCGGAGTCCAGGAGCAGTCCACCTTAAAACAGACGCCCAGGAGGCATACGGACTCCATTTTCGACGTTCTACATATGCACGGAAAGAGGAGAAGATAAACTTTCCAATGGTTCTGGTCCCACCTCAAAATTCCTCCGGAGTCATTGGGAATCGTCGAAACAAGTCGAGTCCAGATTTCTGTCCGGTGCTGCGCCACCGAATCGGGCCTTTGGGCCTTGTATCCCGTAAGAGTCCATTAGGGACGCGTCTAATCATGTTTTGGTCGAACCCTAGCCTATAAATACTGCAGCCGCCGGTAATATTCGGTGGGTTTTTCTTAGATCAATAAAATCGCCGTTCTACGGTTTGTGAGACCCCAATTTCGCGATTTCCAATCGTGTCTTCTACGTTCTTGCTCGTGTTCTCGATTGCACTTGCAGGGGTTAGCCTTCTTGGCGAGGTCAAGCGTGTGCAGCACGGTTGATAACCAACGGAGCCGTGGTGTAGTGATTGCAGGGGTACTCGAACCGCTTGAGGGCCGCAGATCATCAACGTCGAGTTCTCCACCCCAATCGACATACCTTTCGGAAGATCGGGCCTAAACCTACTCATCAGGAAAAGCTTTGAATGCCTATTCACCCCCTGTAGGCCACATTCAATTGGTATTAGAGCAAGGCTCTCCTTTTACGAGACTCAACGCTCATAGAGACAAATAGCCACTGACAAGACCAACGAGATCCCGTAAATGCCCATCATTGGAGATGAACAAGTCACCAAGACATTCGATGTGCTCAAGGATCATGAACACGATGATGAAGAAGTGCGTGAACTCAAGGCGCTTCAAAGGAAGAATCTTTAAGCCGGAAGGGCAAAAAGGAAGATGAAAAACCAAAAGGGGGTAGTCATCAAGACTACTCTCGATATCCATTTAATTATGAGGATCTTAACAACTAAAATCACTACCTTTCTATTCCTATGGGAAGACCTCCACAGTTTGATGGCAAAGATTACTCAATGTGGAAATACAATATGAAGATGCATCTTATCTCACTTAATCCTAGTCTTTGGCATATAGTTTGTACATGTATAGATATCCCAGACACCAACGATGAACTCCCCCCAGAGCAAGAACAAGCAATTCAGCGCAATTCACAAGCCATTTGTGATCACTTCGTCCATGAGCAGAAATGAGTTCAACAATGTGGATGGACTTGAAGTTGCCAAAGACATTTGGGATACACTCAAGACTGCTCATGAAGGGAACTGCGCCGTCCGCGAAGCGAAGATTGAGATGCTTGAGGGAGAATTGGGAAGATTGGCCATGGAATATGGTGAATATCCTCAAAATATGTACAACCACTTGAAGACACTCATCAATAAGATCCATGCTTATAGAAGCAAGAAGTGGACTGATCATGGGGTTGTGAAGAGAATGATAAGAGCCTTTATGCCTCGTAATGTCACATTGTGTTCCATGATACGAGAAAGCCCAGGGTTTCACAAAATAACTCCCGATGAAGTCCATGGCAAAATTATCAATAACGAGGTGATGGAGAAAGAAGCTAAAATGTCAAAGACTTAGCTGAACTTACCTCATCCAAGAAGAATGGGGTTGCACTCAAGGCAACCTGCAAGCCCAAAGGGAAGGAGACTCGTGAGACACAGGAAGAAGAAGACACTGACGATGTAAGCACAAATATGGATGATGAAGAGATGGTGCTCTTCTTGAAAAGATTCAAGCGCATGATGTGAAAAAGAAGAGGCGGCAACTCAAACGAAGGAAAGAATAAGGAAAAAGGAAAATCTAAGGCTCGATGTACTTGCTAACTGTGGCGAATGCAGACACTTTATGGTTGACTGTCCATATGAGGAAAATAATAAGAAGAAAGAAGTGAAGTAGCAAGAGAATAAAACTTTCAAGAAAAATAAGCAAGCACATCAAGCGCATATCAACAAGGAGTGGGACTCAAATGATGAGTCCTCCTCGGATGATGAAGATGAGATGGCAACAATTGCCATCAAGAAGCCGACCAAGAAGTCTACACTCTTTCCAAACATGGGAGGAAGAGAGAACCACAACAAAACTTGCCTCATGGCTAAGGAACGCAAGAAGAAGGTTCGACTTACACCCCCTCCTTTCATTCCTCTAATGGTGATTTTGATAGTTATAGTGAAAATGAGGAATTGCTTAAAGGACTGAGCAAAACTGCACTAAGGAGAATGAAGATGTTGTTGGATGAAATCTTTGAGAAGGAGGAGCTTGTCAAGCGCCAAGAAGATATGCTCATCCGTGAAAGGAAGAAATATCAAGAAGTTGAAAAACTTATTGAGCTTGAAAAGGAGAAAAGTAAGGCACTTGAGCTTGAGCTAGCTTTGAGTAAGGAAACTTACTCAAAACTAGAAGACTCACACATTGTAGTCAAGGACGAACTTGCTAACTTGACAAAAGTTAACAAAATCCTTGAAATGCAAGTGTAGTCACTCGAGCAAAGTGGACATTCCTCCTCTAAAAACTCACCTTCTCAAGATGTCAAGTTTACAACTATTAAAACTTGCATATGCTCTAGTCAGAAGGCTAATGTAAAAGTTGAATCCAATGTTACACATGTTAATCATCCATCCCAAAGTGGCATCTTTGACAAGGAAAAGATCAAATATGCACATAGTGCATATATGGTCACAAGACCTCCTAATGTAAAAGATGGTCTTGGGTATACAGAAGGTAAAAAGTTGTCCATTAATGCTCAACATAAGGATCATATTTCCTTTGTTAAAGAAAAATCACATGAATCTAAACAGCAAACATTATTTCACACTTTTGATCCATCTTATGTCCTTATGAATAAATTTGGATATGTTTATGCTAAATATGCAGGGCCATGCCACAAGAGACCCAAAGCTCATGTGCGGGTGCCTAGAACACTTGTGACTAACCTTCGAAGACCCAAGCAATTGGGTACCAAAAACCAAGACAGAAATCTGTTTTGTAGACATACTCCTCCGGTGAATTAAAATGGGTACTAGACAGTGGATGCACCAACCACATGACCGGATATAGGAGAATATTTGCATAGTATGAGTGAAATGCGAATCCAAGCGAATGAATTTATTTCAGAGACAACAACTAAGGAAAAGTCATTGGCAACGGTAAAAATTGAAATTTCCTCTCAACACACTCTTTCCAATGTTTTACATGTTGATTCTTTAGATTATAGTCTTTTGTCCATATCTCAGCTATCTGACAAAGGATACAATTGTTTATTCACTAACGAGGGTGTGACAGTCTTTAAAAGAAGCATAACTCAATTACATTCAAGGGAATGTTGAAGGGAAAACATTATCTTGTTGATTTCAACAAAGATAAATCCAAACCCAACACTTTCTTGGTTGCAAAAACTAACATGAGATGGCTGTGGCATAGACGGGTAGCTCATGTTAGGATGAGAAATATGCAGAAACTTCTAAAGGGTGGTCACATCCGAGGTTTGAAAGATGTTGTGTTTGGGAAAGTCATGCCATGTAGCGCATGCCAGGCGGGTAAACAAGTTGGAGCACCACACCCTACAAAGACCGTGATGACTACATCAAAACCGCTGCAATTTCTTCATATGGACCTCTTTGATCCAATTGCTTATATAAGAATCAATGATAACAAATACGATTTAGTCATTGTTGATGATTTTTCTAGATTTACCTGTGTATTTTTCTTGTATGATAAATCAGAGACCCATGGGATCCTCAAGAAGTTCTTGAAGAGAGCACAGAATGAAATCTCCTCAACCATCAAGAATATTAGGAGTGACAATGGAACGAAGTTCAAAAATACTCAAGTTGAGGAGTACCTAGATGAATAAGGAATAAAACATGAGTTTTTGGCACCCTACTCCCCTCAACAAAATGGGGTGGCCGAAAGGAAGAACATAACGCTCATTGAGATGGAAAGGAAAATTCTAGATGAATACAAGACTTCGGACCGGTTTTGAGCTGATGTGATAAACACTGCTTGTCACGCCACGAACCGGCTATATCTTCACTGACTTCTACAGAAAACGCCATATGAGCTCCTCACTGGTAACAATCCAGATGTCTCATATTTCAGAGTATTTGGAAGTAAATGCTTTATTTTGAACAAGAAATTGAGGAATTCGAAGTTCGCTTCAAAATCTACGAAGGGTTATTGCTTTGTTATGATTTGAACGCCTGCTCCTATCGTGTTTTCAAAAAAGTCACTGGCATTGTTGAAGTGGCACGCGACGTAGTGTTCAATGAGACTAATGGCTCCCAAGTGGAGCAAGTTGATAAGTGTGTGCTAGATCAAGAAGAAGTCCCATTTCAATCATTGAGGAGGATGGCACTAGGTGAAATTCGACCTCAAGAGCAATCACAAGACTCAAGTGCTCAAAATGTACCTCAACAGGAGAGCAATGTTCAAGGGGAGCTTTCGCACAAGATCAACATCAACAAGATCAAGATGTAGGATCGAAGAGCATGTAAAAAGCTACCAGAGGGGGTCGAATGGTAGATAACAACTTTTTAAGCAGAAGCAACAAAAACCCCTCGGCAGAAAATTGATCTGTTAAAGAAATCGTGTGTACGACTAATATAAACATGTTCAACTGTGATAAAAGTTGTAGATATTATATAGTATTAAGTCACGAAGACACAACAACAAGAATCATTGAAATCCGTCGAGAAAAACTCAAGTTACGATCAAATGATTGAACAAAGATCAATCTGTTCTACCTGAAAAAAACCAGATCTGCAACACTGCAATGAAACTCGTGTAGGTCCAAAACCACCAATCCAATGACCGTGAAATTTCCACAGATGATAGATAATCAAGTTTTTAAGACAACCAAAAAATAATTATGTCGACTGGATATGTAAAACTCGAGTTATGATAAAACCATCGAAGCAAGGTAGTGCTGTGCAGAAACTCGATGAGAATGACTTGACGAACAAGTAAGACGAACAAGGCACACAAGTTCCTTCAAACTACCAATTTTATTGATCAAAACACAAGAGGAACAGCCCCAAATTCGTGAACCATGAGCTCTGGCTCCCTTGTTTATATAACCAGCCCAAAAACAAACTCAACTTAAACTAGGACTCTAATCCTACTCAATTCACGAATCGAAACTTTCCATAACTGCTCAAGCCTCTTTTATACCCAGATAGAATCAATCTTAATACTTCCAAACACCTTAGAAATGTTTTCCTAAAACAATCCAACTTCGTGACCCACATGAAATCCTATCGTAACCAACTCAAATCTTTCCATATCTGAGTCAAACCCGACTCAGTCGCATCCTGAGTCCATAACCTAGTCAGTTGGACCTTCCCGACCAATTCTTTACGTCCACATCTCTTCGTCACGTCTTGAAACCATGTAGCCACGTCCATGCACTCCTTGCACACATGAAAACACCCTTCAATGACGTCCACAATACCTTCATATGCATTGTTCTTGATCCAAACATGCTGCGCAACCTCCCGATCAACTCAACCACAATTCCTCCCGAACTTGGTTGTTGAACTCACCTTCTACCTAAGACTAGTCCAATGGATCCTGTCACCAGCCATGTCTTCAACTAAAGCAACACCTGCACATGAATAAACAACTGATACTTCTGAGCACAAGTCCTCGACATGACTCTAGTTAGTTTCGAAACCACAACACCTTACGTGAGCACCTCACATAAGCATGTTGCAAACCTTAGCAAAAAAATATCAACCATAACCACCAAATCATACAAAAAACTTAGTAAAAGAATACTAAACAAACTTTCCATAATCCAAAAAACAAGTTCAAAACATTGCAAGTTAAAAGCAGAACCACTACGATCAAGCTCCGAACCTTGTCAAAACTAAACGAACCTTGAACCGGAGCTTGCCAAAGCAGGCAGGACCTAGCGCCGGAACTTACCAAAGATAGCAGGACCTAGCGCCAAAACTTACCAAAGATAGAAGGACCTAGCGCCAAAACTTACCAAATCTAGTAGGACCTAACGCCCGAGCTTACTAAAACTAGTCGGACCTAGCTAGTGCTGGAGCTAACAAAAGCTAGATGAACCTTGCGTCGGGCCTAGTAAAAACATGTCGAACCTAGCCACAACAAGTCGGACCTATCCAAAAAAAGTAAAAGTGGTCGGACCTAGCCAAAATAAGTCGGACCTTGCATCAGACCTTGCAGGAGCTACCCAAAACAAGCCGGACCTATCGTCGGACCTTGCAGGAGCTCGAACCTAGAGTCAGACCTTGTTAAAAAGGTGTTTTGGTAGTATTCAAAACTTTTATCGTCAAATCCAATGTATTCAGCACAAATAGGTCTCACAATCTCCCCCTTGAAGAATGCATTGGCAACACTACTTAAAATCCGAACATTGGCTTATTCACATAAAAAGTTTTGAAAACAAAATTCTCCCCCTATACATATTTCTCCCCCTTGCATACTTCTCCCCCTTTGACAATGTATTTAGCAAGGTTCAAAAGAGAAATTTTAATTGCTATGAGCATATGATAGCTTATACATATAAAATAAGGCCCATTGAAGTCATACTATCAAATAACTTACACTATCACATCAATGAGATACATAAAGTAGTGTAAGCCATGCTAGAGATCAAATATAATTTTCAATTTAAGCAATTCATGATCTCACAAACTTAACTATTTCAAAACCTGAAAGCATGACACTTGTTTCTGCATTTTTCATTTTTCAATATCATTCAAAGCTCAAATTTTGATCATATAACATTTGCAAGAGCGCATCTGCCTTACTCTAACCAACCAAGCCAAGCCTATGTCATTTGACAATTACAAGCTTAAGAACAGTATTTTAGTCATACACAACTTCTTCCAAGTTCATATCTAAGTGCAATGATAAGCCAATGCAATGCATGCATATTCTCTTGATCTTTTCTCAATTTATATTTGATCATAAAACTCAACATGTGAGTTGATTACTTGATGAATTCTTTATGATTAAAAGAACTTGTGAGCATGCAACAAGTTCAAAATAGCAAGAAAGTTCGA
Source organism: Tuctoria greenei (assembly GCA_036927565.1). NCBI lineage: Eukaryota > Viridiplantae > Streptophyta > Magnoliopsida > Poales > Poaceae > Tuctoria > Tuctoria greenei. The sequence continues at coordinate 71,196,005 of JAYESD010000004.1, read as the reverse complement.
TCATGACCAAATTTAGTGTATGTAATTATTTCAATTACTAGTCATGGAAAAAACTACAAAATGTATAACATGAGTAATGTAGTAAGAACTTTCGTCATGCAAAAGGAATCACAAAGTCATATATGTATGAAATACTATGCTCATATTATTTTAATTTCAGATTCATACATAGACCTCCCAAGTTTAAAAACTCCCCCTCAATTTAAGCCATGAGGATGCATAAACCCTATTTCACTACGAATGAAACAAAAACGAGTGAAATCCAAAGGTTTTGTAAAAATATCAACCAATTGTTGTTCAGTATCTATATGGTGAAGCACAATGTTTCCTTTTTTCAACATTATCACGGAGAAAGTGATACCTAATGTTAATGTGCTTTGTTCTCGAATGTTGCACGGAATTTTTAGCAATGCAAATGGCACTAGTGTTATCACAAAATAGTAGAACACAATCTAGATCAATCCCATAGTCCTCAAGTGTTTGAACAATCTAAAGAATTTGTGAGCAAGGGCTAGCAGCAGCTACATATTCCGATTCGGCTGTAGATTGTGTGACTAAGTTTTGTTTTTTATAGGACCAAGCAACAAGAGAATTACCAAGAAAATGACAAGCACCCGAAGTACTTTTCCTATCACTCCTACAACCCCCAAAATCAGCATCCGAAAAAGCTTTCAAAGTAACGGTTGAGGAAGAAGGAAGAAAAATGCCAAATTCTTGAATTCCATGTAAGTACTTGAGAATTCTTTTGACGACTTGACGATGTGAAGCACGTGGAGAATCTTGAAACCGTGCACAAAGACATACGCTGAATTGTATATCCGGTCTTGATGCTGTAAGGTACAAAAGTGATCTGATCATGCTTCTATATTCTTTTTGATCCACGAGTTCACCATCTTCATCAAGATCAAGTGTCGTTGCTGTACCCATTGGTGTTTGAAGAGGCTTGCTTTTGTCCATGTTGAAGCGCTGAAGATGGTCTCTTGTATACTTTGTTTGATGCACAAAGGTACCATCCTTGGTTTGCTTGATTTGCAGCCCCAAAAAGTACGTAAGTTCTCCCACCGTACCCATCTCAAATTCTGAACTCATCATAGCTGAAAACTTGGAGACAAGATCATGAGAAGCACAACCAAAGATAATATCATCCACGTACACTTGATGGAATAATGAGTCATTGCCATGCTTAAGCACAAAAAGAGTTTTATCAACCTTGCCCATGGTGATCCCTTTTTCAAGTAAGAATATTTTTAACCTATCATACCATGCTTTAGGGGCTTTTTTGAGACTGTACAAGGCTTTGGACAGTTTGTAAACATGATTAGGAAAATCTGGATTTTCAAAACCCGGTGGTTGCTTGACATAAATCTCCTCATCTATGTAGTCATTAAGAAAAGCACTTTTAACATCCATTTGATATAACTTGAAACCTATAAATGCAGCAAAAGCTAACAAAATTCTTATGGCTTCTAATCTAGCAACAGGAGCAACAGTTTCATCAAAATCTAGACCTTCAACTTGTGTGAAACCTTGAACAACCAACCTAGCCTTGTTCCTAACCACAATCCCATCCTCACTTTGTTTATTTTTAAACACGCATTTAGTTCCGATTAGAGAATGACCTTGAGGTGGAGGTACAAGTTTACAAACATTATTTCTTTCAAAATTTTCTAACTCTTCTTGCATGGCAATAATCCAAGATTCATTAGTGAGTGTGTGTGATATATCTTTGGGTTCAAAAGAAGTAACAAAAGCAGAATGAGCGTGAGAGTTTGGATTGCAAAACCTGAACTGTGTGACTCGTTCGTGCAAGCTTCCAATAATTTGTTGTGGAGGATGATTTTTTAGAACCAGGAAGGGAGTGGACACTTTACAAGCTTCTTCTTCTTCATGTTCATCACAAATTGATGAGCTTGTGACTTGAGGATGATCTGGACTAGCAATGGTGGTCGTCGGTGCTGGTTGTCAATCAAAATCAGGAGCTGGAACAATGTCATTAGCTGTTGAATATTTTGGTAGCAACACCTCTTCCTCCTCATCTACAACAAAAATACTGTCCCCTGTGGATATGGATCCGGACCTGCAATATTTGAGCTAGTACCTAGGCTAGCTTCATCAAAAGAAAACTCACAAGTCTCCACAATTTTGTTGGTGTCAAGTAAAAGCACACGGTAGCCTCTAGTATGAGATGGGTAACCAAGAAACATGCCATCAACAGATCTAGCTTCAAATTTATCAAGGCTACCATGTTTCTTAACAATGCATTTACAACCAAAGACCTAAAAGTGTGTGACACTAGGACTATGTCCAAACCGAAGTTCATATGATATTTTTCCTATCCTAGCACGCAAGAAAACATGATTTGAGACATAACAAGCAGTTGCAATTGCATCTGCCCAAAACTTTCTACGAGTTTGATATTCATCAAGCATAGTCCTTGCCATCTCAACTAAGGTTCTGTTCTTTCTCTCTACTACACCGTTTTGTTGAGGTACATATGGTGAAGAAAATTGATGATCTATTCCTTTTTTAGCACAAAAATGATCAAAAGATTGATTTTTAAATTCAGTTCCATTATCACTTCTTATTGCTCTTAAAGATCCTGAGTGATCAATTGATAATCTAAGAAATAAAGTTCTAAAGTGACAAAAGCTTCATTCTTAGATGCCATAAAATAAACCCAAGAGTATCCAGAATAGTCATCAACAATTACAAGAATATACCATGTACCTTCGAAGGATTGAACACGTGAAGGTCCTAGGGTGTCAAGATGCAAAAGTTGACCCAGTTCAGTTGTCATGGTCATTGTGAGAGGAGCATGTGAACCTGCAACCATCTTAGCGTGTCTACAAGAAGAGCACATAATTTCTTTGTCCCATTTAAGCTTAGGCAGCCCACATATTCGTTCAAGAGCACTAACACGCGTTAGATGATCAAAGCCTATGTGATCAAGTCTACTATGCAAAAAATATAAGTCCTTTAAATCATTAGCAACTAGACACCTATGCTTAGAAGAAGACATATCAAAATCAGCTTTAAAAACTCTTCCAGACTGAGACATGTTAAAAATAAGCTCACTATTTGAATCTACAACTTTGCAGCATTTTTTAGTAAAAATAATTTCCAAATTTTCATCTAGCAATTGTGAAACAGAAAGCAAGTTGTATTTCAAATTTATAACAAGGTCCACATCTTTCAAAGTGTAGTGATCATTTACTTTAACCAAACCTTTAGCACTTATAGGAGTTGAAGAACTATCGACAAAAGTAACATTCTCTACACGTGACACAAAAGAGAGGGAGTAGAACCATTCTTTGTTACCGGTCACGTGGTGTGAGCAACTTGAATCCACAATACAAATGTTCTCCTTCCTCAAGTGTGTAACCTACATAGAAGCACAATACGTCAATGACTCAATACTGGGGTTAGTCAAAAGGCATTTAGGAGTCCAGTACTGAGTCACACGACGTCTAGCAGGAACAACACGCAACAGCTGAGATAAAACAGCAGGTTTATGAGTCAAAGTTTAAGATTTTTTTCTTAACTACTGACCTATGAGGTGTTACTTGTGCAGCACCAAATTCAGTAGCTCCGGGGGCAAAAATAGAAGGTCCAGAGGTAACAACAGAAGGTTCGGAGGTAAAAACTGATGCTCCGGAGGTAAACTTTGAATGTTTTTTACTCATAACAGCAGGTTGCATGTTCCTGCCATTCAGTTTAGTATGTGCAGCAAATTTTGCATGAGAGTTATAAGATCTTGCTTGCATTCTTTCCTTCTAATGTTGTTTAGCTAGTCTACAACAAGAATCTATGACATGACCATCTCTACCACAATAGGTACAATAAAATTTAACTTTGTGTTCATGTCTAGATGAGCATGCAATATGTTTATTTGAACTCAAATGTGACAACACTCCTGCAGATTAAAAAAAACCACCTCTTTTGGTTTATGAACTGTTTTAATCAAACCACTTCCTAATGACTTTACAATTTTAGGTGGATGTGCTGTAGCATGAGCATGGGAATCAAAACCTAAACCAATTTTATCATTGCAAGCTTTGGATGAATTCAACAACAAGTTTAGATTTTTGTTCCCAAAAAAAAAACTGCTCTAGTGTCCTATTCATGTCATCAAGTTTCTTATACAATTCTAGGCAGTTTTCACATGAATCTTTTCATTTTAGTTTGCAATTAGAACAATATTTAACTTCATGAGCACGTAAAGCATTGTTCAGTATTGAAATTTCATTCATAGCACCTTTTAGTTTCTTTTCAAGATCAATACAGGTAGAAAATTGCAAATCATTTGTAGAACAAGAAGCATCTTTTAGTTTCTTTTCAAGATCATTACTGGTAGAACAATGCAAATCTATTGTAGAACAAAAAGTATCTTTTATGTTTTTGTCATTAAGTGCAGCAAGCTTTTGTCGGGACCGAGATCCCGACCTCCAAGGATCTCATTGGGTGGTGTTGTGCGATGCGACACCCAATAGTATACAAGAAAGGAACGAGAATAGATTACAATACCAAGACTTTATTTAAAAGAACAGTGGAAGTTTTACAATACTAAACGAAAGGAAAGAGAACTAGACATCATAGCTACGCTCTCGACACTAGCTATGCAAAAGCAAAGTCATCCATGCCCTGGATACTTCGCACTAGAAACACCAAACTTACGGTGGCGTGCAGGGTTCCCACTTAGCTGTAAACCCTTGAGGGGGTGCAGCCTCGTCATTGAACTCGTCATCAGTCGTATAATCTGCAAAAACTTATTAACTGCAAAAGTGAGCTTAAGGCTAAGCAAGACTAACCCGTCTCACTAGACATATGCAGGGTGATTACTAAGCATAGGTAAGGAATAGCATAAAGGACTTGCCTACAAGTGGATCCTTATCTTCATATTTTAAGAAGCACATGATATTCTTCAGGCACGGCACATCATAGACTCCACAATCAAACAAGAAATGCTTTGCCGATGATATGACATGCACAAGACACATAATGCTATTACAGGTAAAGTATGGGGAAACTGTAAACTTTTAATTGTATTATCTCTAAGCCATACAAGGTTGCAAAGCAATTGTAATCCAATACATCATATTCTCCTGACTTCTTCAGTATTTACTACGTCACAGCGCAGTGAACAAGTGGTACTCTATTACCGCGAGGGACGGTGATTGCAATCAGGACACACCCGGAACAACACAACACATACACACTTTCGGAAATGTCAGCGGGTACTTACAACAATACCTATGTAACAATTCAATACTAGTCGTATATGGCCACTTTTCACTAAACACTCGAATGTCGAGCCTGTCGATCTGTCACGAGCAGGAGGTCACTGCGTGGGGCGTACTCTGACGTGCCCACCAGCTGATTTACACCTTGCCGCCCTCAACCCACGCCTATAAAACAAAACAGAATGCCTCGACAAACTAGTATCAAGCTACGTCAGTTTACTGGAGCCCATTTCTCCAGTATGTCGCCGGTACAATTCAAGCTTGTCCAGCAGGGCTGCACATGAAACGGTCCTCAATCGACACAAGCAGGGCTACACACGTGAGACCACGTCTCACTGCATCGTACCCGCTGCTCGGTCTCAGTTTCATGTTCATAAACCATTTCTTTATTAAATCCATCCCGTGTGATAAAATTCCTATCTCGTGAGTAGATGCCAACTACTCGACTTCTACCGAATTCCTATGAGCATAAGCATAGCAGTTTCTACTCAACGAGTTGTAGACCTACCAAGACTCCATGGGATTTATGGGTCATGCAAGTGGATGTCAAAAACCTTAAACGTAATGCACAAACATCCGAAGATGTAAGGTGAATGAAAACCGCAAAGACATTGTAAGGAACTTAAATGTAAACCAGGGCTTGCCTGAATGCGAGTCTGAGTCTAAGTTAGTCTCCGGCAGCTGGACTTCCAAGGCTTCCAGCTGCTCCTCGACTTCAGTTACTACACGATATGCATATACTATATATGAATGACTTTGAAAATAAAATTATGTTTAAGGTCACAAGCTAATATCTCGTGATCAAAATAAGATAATGATCTTTGTTGGCATTGGGATTTTTATGATAGATAGTAGGGAATGAATTCTATAAGCATTTGCATATCTGAATTATGGAGAAATTTCTATGGAATTTCATACAAATCCAAGTGCACCACTGGAAAGTGTTCTTCATGCTGTTTCTAACAAAATTTATTTGGGAATTTTTGGACAATTCTACTGGGAGTTATGGATTTCCAAGTTTGGTTAAACTCTGGAATTATTTTCCAAAGGGAAACATTTAAATAAATCAGCCGGGCCCACTGGTTTAAAATCAACCAATCGCAACAGGGCCGCATCGGGGGCTACGGGGTTAATCCTCGCAGCCGCACTGGATCCCCGGCCACAACCGGATCCTGCAGTGACTGACAAGTGGGCTCCACGGCTTTCTTCAACCTCGGGCTGGCACCCGCGGTGGTAGTTTGCCGGCGATCTCGCCGCTGGCCAAACTGCTGCGCCAAACTGACAAAGACTCACCACCTGGGGGTTTTCGGAGGCGTTGAGCACGTCGGTGAGGTCGGCATCGGCTGAAACGGACCGGAACAAAGCGTGCGATGGCGGCGGCGGCGGTGAGAGCTCGGGCATTCTTGAACTCACCCAACTCAAGCTCAAACAACTCGGGAACTTCTCCAAAAGCTTCCTGGGACCTCAAGGATCAATAATCTGGACTAGGGAAGAGTGGAAACACCCGCAGGATATGAGCTCGACGGTGAAGTACGGTCTTTCAACTGGCGGCCGCGAAATCTCAAAATCTAAGGTGCTCAGTGGATAACTTTTGGGGCTTTTGGACAGGGAGCTGCGCTAGGATATAGAGCTATCTTCTAACCAGATTAAAGAATGATTGCAAGAATGAAACGAATTTAAGCATGAAGTCTTGATGTTCTATCGAACAATGATTCGGTTATCGAATAAATACTCGAGTTACAGTTCATGTCATGGGCTTAAATTTGGTGAGCATAAACTAGAGAGGATTGCAAACCTTTTTGCTTCAAGGATCGAGACTGGAAACAGCCTAGAACCGGAGCTCGATGGTGAAGTAGTGAAGGTTCCTAGCAGCTTCCTCGACGGCGATCGGAAAACATCGAAATACTTCAAGTAGAAGCCATGTCATGAACAATGACCAAATAGAACATGTAGAGGATGATGTGACAAGACTTTTTCTACTTACAGCTCAGTGAGGAATGGCTTCAATCTCTGGCGAAAGCTCAGCGAACAGAGGCAACGGCTATGGCGCGAACAGAGATGGAGCTCGACGCCGACGGCCAAGGGATGGTATTTATAGGCATAGAGGGACGAGGGGAGCTAGCCACGGTGCAAGCAAGCAGGCAGCTCGGTGGCTTGCATGCCGTGTCGCGGTCGAAAGCGCTGCCGGCGACAATCGGCGGGGACAGCCGTATACAGAGCACGGCCGTCGGTTCAACCGAGTTTGTGAGGCTGACAGTGGGTCCCACCTCCCCTTATCCTCTTCCCTTCTCTGCAACTTCAATTCTCATAACAAACTTGATCCAAAAATTGCAGATATTTGTGGAAAGGCTCAAATAAATATCTGGAACTTGTTTCTGAAATTGGATTTCTAATTTGATCAAGTGTAATTTGAATTTTAAATTTGAATTTGAAATTGAATGAAATTCAATGGGGTCACTGAATTAAATAGCAATTTAGTTCCAAAAATTGTGAAACTTTGGGAATAAGTCACGCAAGTCATGCTGACTATGATTGTGTGTTCAAATCTGATGTTCAAATAAGTTCAACATAATTCAAAATTTGAACTCCCAATATGGTCTGAATTTGCTAAGCATCTCAAATAAAATAGCAAATGGATTTCAAAACTCATGAAACTTTGCAAGGAGCCTACTTGTAATTTTAGAAGACTATAGAAAAATTTATAGCCTCAGATTTGAATATTTTTTACAGGGCCTTATTGTACAGTGCTATATTCAAAAGAATTTGAATATATTTAGTATTGCATAGTAATTTGCCCTAGAAATTTTTATTCAATAAATTTCAAAACTTGTAGAAAGGCCACTTAAATTATTCTCAGGTCATTGATGAAGTTCATCCCTTATGTTAATAAAATTTAAGAATAAGTGAAACGAAAATTCTTAATGATATCAAGTTCAAATTCAAAACTATGCGGACCGGAATCCCGACATCCAAGGGTCTCATTGGGTGGTGCCGTGCGATGCGACACCCAACAGTATACAAGAAAAGAATGAGAATAAAATACAATTCTAAGTCTTTGATGTATAAACATAGCGGAAGTCTTACAATATGTAATGTAGGAAAGAAGTATATACATCATACTACGCTCTCAGCACTAGCTATGCATGAGTAAAGCTGTCCATGCCCTCGGACGTTTTTGCAGGGCTCTTACTTAGCCGTGAACCCTAAAGGTTATAAGGTGTCATCATTAGGCCCTTCATCAACAGTATAACCTGCAAAAACTTGTTAACTGCAAACGTGAGCATAAGGCTCAGCAAGACTGACCCGTGTCACTAGACATATGCAAGGTAAAGACTAAACATAGGTAAGGAATAGCATAAATAGACTCGCCTACAAGTGGATCCTTATAATCATGTTTTAAGTAGCAAATGACATTCTTCAGGCACGGCACATCATAGACTCCACAATCAAACAAGAAATGCTTGCCGATGATATGACATGCCCAAAGCACATAATGCTATTACAGGTAAAGTATGGGGGAACTGTAAACTTTTAATTGTGCTATCTCTAAGCCACACAAGGTTGTAAAGCAATTATAATTCAATACATCATATTTTTCTGGCTTCTTTAGTATTTACTATGTCACGACAACGACAGACAAGTGTTACTCAAATAATGGCGAGGGATGGTGATTGCAATCAGGACACACCCGGACTGCACGACACGTACACCCGCGTGGGAGACACATACATGCTCTCTTCCCCGCGTTATACGTGGCCACCTTTCACCCAAGCCCCCAATGTCGACAAAACTCTTCATCCTGAGCAAAAGGTCCCCTACACGGATACGTCAAAACGTTCCGCTAGGAGATTTACACCTTTCTGCCTTCGCATCTCCATTCAAGGACAACCGAGAAGTCTCCACACTACAGTCTAGAGTTACATCAGTTTATTGGGCCCATATCCCATTATGCAACCGGTACAGTTCAAGCTTGCCCAACGGTGCCGCATACGACACGGTCCTCAAGCGACACAGGCAGGGCTATGCGCCCGAGACTACATCTAGAACAGGGGATTTTGATGGCGTCCACATGTTCCCACCTCAAAGCTGGACCAAACTTCAATATTTTTGTGGGGATAGATTCCATGGAGAAAAGGACACCCGTGGGACACCATGGTGACAGCCGGCGGCGAGTAGAACCTCGCCGGCGTCGGCAACCGCGACAGTCTTGGCATGGCCGATGGTGATCTCGCAGGGGAATGCACCAAATGATGCACTGCGATGTCCAGGAGCATATTAGTGCTCTAAGGAACAAGGAAATGGCCACCAATCGATAGAAAACTAGGCGTAAGGGGGTTCTCGACGGTGCACCGAGCCTTTTTTAATAGCGGTGGGGAAAACATCGATTTCTCGACTGTTGCTTGATTATTTTTTAATCTTCTTGGTTCGATGTGCACATTAGAAGTTGGTGAACACAATTGCAAGCTATTTCCAAGAATTATTACATGTAGAAAACGAATTGATCTCAAGATCTAATGGCGAAGGTATGAACTAGCATCGGTAAATTAATAGTTTCTCATGACATAGTGAATGAAATGAGGAGAGGTTTTTACCGAGAATAAAATGGCAGGATGGCAATACTTTTCTATGTGGGAGTCGAAGCTTGACAAGGCTTGTGTGGAGCTGTCCACGGTGGAGCAAAAGAGCTCCTTCCCGGCGGCCGAAAATCGACTGTGGAAAACTGCAATTTAACGAGCGCACGGTTGAGGAAATGACGAACCAATTGGACTGGATTGTGGAGAGGAAAGTGGTGCGCAACTTTGCTGTGGAGCTCGAGATCAAACCTCGGCTTGCTGCGAGCTGCAGCAGGAACGGCAAGGAAACGTTGCTGCGCTCGGTTTTGCACGCGTTGGTGCGATGGGGACCGACAGAGAGAGAGAGAGCTGGGAGAGAGAGAGAGAGCAAGGGGGGGTATTTGTAGGGCTCAAATAGGGAGCAGCTCGCTGCTGTCGCGCTGGAGCATGCATGCCGGGAGGTGTCGTCGCTACGGTGAGTTGAAGCAGGGTATTCACGTATTGGTTCCTCTGACTAGTGGGTCCCACTGTCTCTTCAATTCACTCCTCTCTGTTAACCAAAATATCCAACCAACTGATGTCGAAAAATCATAAAAACTTATGGGTAGGCTCAAATAAATATCTGGAATGTGATTCTGAAGTTGGATTTCGAATTGTAACAAGTTTCATTTGAAATTCAAATTTGAATTTGAATGAAATTCAATGGGGCCACTGAATTAAATAGCAAATGAGTTTCAAAAATTGTGAAACATGGGGAATAAGTCAAGCAAGTTATGCTGACCATGATGGTGTGTTCAAATCTTGATGTGCAAAAAGTTTGAACAGAATTGAAAATTTGAATTCTAATATGGCTGGAGTCTGCTAAGCGTCTCAAATAAAATAGCAAATGGAGTTCGTAATTTCTAAAACTTTGCAGGAAGTCTATTTGGAATATTAGTAAACCATAGAAAAATTTATGGTCTCCGAGTTGAATAATTTTGACAGGGCCAAATATACAGTAGTATATTCAATTTGCAATTAATTTGAATATATATTTGGTACTGCATATTAATTTGACCTAGGACCCTCCATTCAAATAATTCCGAACTTTGAAGAGGGGTCAAAGAATTAATCTAAGATTATTGGTGAAGTCCATTCCCCATGTTAATAAAATTTAAGCATGAGTGGAAGAAATTATTTGATGAGATCAAGTTCATAATCATAGTTATAATTGGTCTCCATTAGGGTTGAAAACCAACTTACAACTGAACCTCATATGAAGGAAAATGTGGGATTTTACATTCCTCCCCCCTTAAAAGAATCTCGTCCTGAGATTACAAAAGGAAGGATAAAAAAAAAGATCCAATGAATGTATAACGTTAACAAGTCCGGATAGTTCGATCTAAGAAAATCCTCGCTTTCCCAAGTCGCTTCATCAGCAGTATGGTTGTTCCACAAGACTTTGTAAAAGTGCAAAGTGCGGTTTCTTGTGGTGCGAGTCTTGTCATTGATGATCTTGACCGGATGCTCAGAATAAGTGAGATCGGTCCGTAGAGCGTCAAGATCTTTCGAGCGGACCTCAACTGGGGATTTGAGAAACATCCGCAACTGAGAGATGTGGAATACATTATGAATTCCAGAGAGATACGGAGGTAACTGCAGACGATAGGCCACAGGTCCGCATTTCTCAGTGATAGCGAACGGCCCGATGAATCGTGGAGCCAACTTTCCCTTCACTCCAAAATGATGAATCCCTTTCATTGGAGATACATGAAGGTAAACATGATCCCCAATGTCGAAGTGAAGAGATCGACATCGTTTATCTGCATAACTCTTCTGTCGAGATTGAGCAACCTTGTGATTGGCTTGGATTACTCGCACTCGATGTTCAGCTTCGTTGACCAGATCAATGCCATATGTCACTCTTTCACTAGACTCACACACATTCAATGGTGTGCGACACTTCATGCCATAGAGAGCTTCATATGGTGCCATCTGGATACTAGCTTGATAGCCATTGTTATATGAAAACTTCGCCAATGGTAGATGATCATCCCAATTTTTACCATGGTGGATGGCACAAGCTCGTAGCATGTCCTAAAGGACTTGATTTACTCGCTCCGTCTGACCATCTGTCTGCGGATGATAAGAAGAGCTTCGAATCAACTTGGTACCCAATGATGCGTGGAGCTGCTCCCAAAATCGAGCGAAAAATAGGGCTCCACGATCTGAAATTATAGTGTGGGGTACTCCATGTAGGCACATGACCCTTGTGATATACAACTCTGCATACTTGGGAGCATGATGGTTGGTGTTGACAGGGATAAAATGAGCTGACTTGGTCAACCGATCAACTATCACCCAAATCGAATCATGCTTACAGAAAGTGAGGGGTAACCCTACGATGAAATCCATGCTGATGTCTTCCCACTTCCATGTCGGTATGTTCAAGGGTTGTAACTATCAGGCTTGCCTCTAATGGTCAGCTTTCACTCGCCGACATGTATCACATTTGGATACATACTTTGCTATCTCTTGCTTCATCCGAGACCACCAAAATTTCTTCTTCAGATCCTGGTACATCTTGTTGCTACCCGGATGAATAGAGTACTTGGATAAGTGTGCTTCATCCAAGACCTTCTTTTGGAGCTCCATGTCATGGGGTACAACTATACGATCTTTAAACCAAATAGTACCATGATCATCACATCGAAAGCATTTCATCTCCCCCTTCTTCATTCTTCGTTGAATGTGCGACATTCCCTTGTCTTCCTTCTGAGCCTCTACAATATCTTCCCTGATGGTAGGGATGAGGGCTAGATTGTAGAGTGCTCCATATGAAACTAAGTATAAACTCGGCTCATCCTCTTCCATTGAAATGATCGACAGATGATTGACATGAGACTTGCGCCTCAGCTCATCTGCAACCACATTTGCTTTGCCAGGATGGTAGTGGATCTCAATCTCATAGTCTTTGATCAATTCCAACCATCTTCGCTGTCGCATATTCAAGTCTTTCTGGGTGAAAATGTACTTCAAACTCTTGTGATCAGTGTAGAGATGAACTAGATTGCCTAATAGATAGTGCCTCCACATCTTCAATGCAAGCACCACGGCAGCGAGCTCAAGATCATGAGTCAGATAATGTTGTTCATGATTCCAAAGCTGTCAGGATCCATACGTGATCACTCTTCTATCTTGCATGAGTACACAACCAAGACCAATGCCAGATGCATCATAATAGACATCAAATGGTTTGGTTGTGTCCGGCTGAGCCAACACCGGTGTTGTTGTGAGGTGTTTCACCAAAGCTTGAAATGCTTCTTCACATTCTTTAATCCATACATATCTCGTTCCCTTCTTCAGTAGTTCCGTCATTGATTTAGCTATCTTTGGGAAACTCAGAATGAACCTCCGATAATAGCCAGCCAAGCCAAGGAAACTACGAACTTCATGTACGGACTTGGGAGATTTCCACTTCAGGACTTGTATAATTTTGCTTGGATCAACGACAATACCATTAGCCGAGATGATGTGCCCTAGAAATGGCACTTGGCGGATCCAAAACTCACACTTGCTGATCTTTGCATACAGTTTGTGATCCCTTAACTGTTGCAACACAATATGCAAGTGTTTAGCGTGTTATTCTTCAAATTTAGAATACACCAAGATGTCGTCAATGAATACCACGACAAACTTGTCCAACTCCGGCATAAACACCGAATTCATGAGATACGTGAAGTGTGCTGGTGCATTGGTCAACCCAAAGGACATGACACGGTACTCATACAACCAATACCTCGTAGAGAATGCGGTTTTTGGAATGTCCTCAAGTCGAATCTTAATCTGATGATAACCTGAATGGTCCATCTTTGAGAATAGCTTAGCACCCACTAGTTGATCGAATAAGATATCAATGTGTGGTAGTGAATACTTGTTCTTGATGGTGACCGCATTCAGTGGACGATAGTCCACACACAACCTCAAAGTCTCATCCTTCTTCTTCACAAACAATGCGGAACAACCCCAAGATGATGAACTTGGGCGAATAAAACCCTTGCTCAATAAGTCATTCAGCTGCTCCTTCAATTCCGCAAGTTCCTTCGGTGCCATCCTATACGACTTCCTTGATATTGGCATGGTTCCTGGCGTAAGTTCAATCTTGAACTCGACGTCATGTTCTGGTGGCATGCCCGGAAAATTGTTAGGAAACACGTCTGGATATTCACACAATACGGGGATATCCTCAATCTTCTTGGCACTTGTGTGATGCACCGCTGAGACTCTTGGTGCGGTATCCAAAAGATTTAAAGTGTTTCTACCATGGAATCGAGAATTCAGTTGGACAGTCTGCAAGCTGATATCAAAGATAGCTCCATGATGTGTGAACCATGACATCCCCAAGATGAGGTCAATCTGCTGACCTTCCAAAATGATGAGGTTCACCAGATAGATACTTCCACCCATGCACAAAGGTACTCGAGAACAACCTCATTAGCTGAAATATTGCCTCCAGGTGAACTGACACAAAAAGGATGTGAGACAGTCACAATTGGCACTTGATGTTTTAGCAAAAAAGACTTGCTCACAAAGTTATGAGTATCTCCAGAGTCAAACAGAACGACTACTGGTTGATCATGTAAAGTAAACATGCCTGCTAAAACAGGTTCTCCTTCTGGAATGTCCTCAATCACAACATAATTAACACTGGCAGACTTCGATGAGGTCTTCTTTTTAAGTTTATGGTGCTGATCAGAATTCTTGGAAAAGGACAATTGGACACGGTCACATTCCGTCTTGCGATGTTCCCGTGCTAAATGCATTATGTGCTTTCCACTAAATTGGGGTGGACTGACAACATGCACATCTTGCAGAGATTGGGCTGCAAGAGTGAGATCATACTGCTGCGGTGGAGAACCAGGACACACTTGCACGCTTTGTTGAGGTGCAAGTAAGGTCTCCACTGGATAGGAGTGATACCGAACCTGTTGTAGTTGCTCACTCGACCAAAGCTCTTGACCGGACGGTAAGCAATATACCGCTCGATCCTCCTGAGGAACATCACTGATAATCTTCAGTGATGTCTTCCTCTTCCTCTTCTCTGCCTGATAGCAAAGAGTTGCATCGTCTTTAACAATAGCAGCACCAACCAAGTCATTGTAGTTGCCGTTATTGAATAACACCAGTCGAGCTCGAAGTTTGACGTTTAGTCCTCGAAAGAAGCAATCACACTTCAACGCCTTAGTATTCACATACTCAGGCGCATATTGAGCCAAATGATTGAACGCCTTGGAGAATTCATAAGCACTCATTTATTCTTGCTTCAACTCCACAAACTCCTCCAACTTGGTTTTAATCATCCCTGTAGAAATGTGGCGTGCATGAAAAGCATCACGGAACTCCGGCCAGGTCACACGATGATCGTCAGGGAGAGTGCTGAGATATTCAGACCACCAAGCTCCTGCGGATCCGTGAAGTTGTTGAGCGGCAAATAAAGCCTTCTGATACTCATCACACTAGAGTAACTCAAACTTGGCTTCAATCACCCGGAGCCAATGTTCCGACTCCAATGGTTCCCAAGCTTCTGTGAAAACTGGTGGTTGAGTTGCCAAGAAATCCAGATGTGTTACTTGAGGTTGATCAAGTGGTCGAGCCTCAGGTTGTACACTCGGCTATACCAATGTCTGCGGAGACTCGATCATCCTTGCTAAGACTTATGCCAATCCGGTTGATGATGACACTGGTGGTAGAGTTGAGTCATCTCCACCATGAGCAGAATTACCCGGTTCACCCTCAAAATGAGTGTGATCCATGCTACAAGAGTGAGCATTACGGTTAAGATCCAAAGTTGCAATACCAACTGGAATCATGATAAAGACCGTAATATGCATCACGTTACAATGCAGTAAGCAAGGTGTAAATAAAGATTAGAACATTGAACTTGACCCAAATAAGTGATACTGCTTACCAATAACTTAACATGGT
The DNA here is from genome assembly GCA_036927565.1 of Tuctoria greenei. Classification (NCBI taxonomy): domain Eukaryota; kingdom Viridiplantae; phylum Streptophyta; class Magnoliopsida; order Poales; family Poaceae; genus Tuctoria; species Tuctoria greenei. The sequence goes on along the minus strand of JAYESD010000004.1, from coordinate 71,180,248 downwards.
GTTTCAACTTTATGTTAATCAATCATGTGGAGTAATCACCCCTAGACCTGATGAGTGACATTAGAAGGTGAAACTAAAACGATTTGAGTTGATAATATCGCATACTGGTATGCCGTCCAGTTTCTGGTCCATCAGACCAGTCTGTAGAAATGTAATTATTTCTCACAGTTAAATGCAGAATTTGGTCTGGAGTTCAACTACTAATTTATAGTAAACTCAAAAATCTTTCCAGAATGTATTGCTTTGTCCCCATTGCAATTCTGGAATGCAAGATATAGAAGATTGATTAATGGTTACAAGACAGTTCAAATCTGGAATATGAACTTCAGTTCTGTTCCAGCGGACCATCCTGTAGAAATTCGAAATTTGCTCCCAGTAAATGGCAGGAATAGGATTTGAGTTGAATACAAAAGTTTTATAGCACCTCATAACATTTCCAGATTGTACTTGAACACCTCCAGGTGAGCTCTGAATTAAAAGTTATACAGGTCTGAATTTGACAAAAATTTTCTGGAAATTTTGACAGAACCTCCCCTGTATATGTGGGTTTTTGTCCACGGTTTATACAGGTATATAAAAACAATATCTTGAGTTAATGACAAAATAAACATGGTACCAAATCATGTTAATATTCCAGAAATAGATTTGGTTCAGGCTTACGAAGTCGTTATACAGGTCAAAGCTCGCAAATTCCAACTATGCACAAATGATTTCTGCTCCTGGACTGCCAGAACAGCGTTTGCGACAATTGGAATTGGGCTCTGATAATGAAAGATTCAGACCAGGAGTTGAATAGAAAGTTGATAGAGGAATTCCTAAGCTTTCCAGAAATGTATATATATTACTATGTCAAGTTTTAATATTAGGAGATATGACTGTCTAAAGTTGACAGATGAGTTGACTGGTTTTCTGCCAGCAGACCTGCAGTGTACCAGTTTCAACCTGGGATTTGGATTGGTTCAGTGTCGAATTAGAAAACACATCAATTTACAAAGTTGTAGTGATGCTTCTGCCCTCTCCAGATATGTATCAAAATAGAGCAGAAGATTTTTTTTCTACAAGAAGTTATGGTGAAAATACAGAGACGGTGTAATTGGGTAAGACATTTGTAGTAGTTTTTGTGGAGTTCAGTTTACACCAAGGTAGGATCATTTTCAGTCCTAAAGACCAAAATAGACTTTGTAGTGGACTTGATGATATTTGTATCCATATATCATATCCTTATGTTATTTTTCAACTAACCAAGATTACGACCTGGCGAAGTTGAGCAAACTTCTGCCAGAAATAAGGAACCTTGATTCTTCATGAGTTATGAGTGATATTCACCTTGCAATGTCCAAAACTTACCAGCAACTGGTAGTCGGAATTTCCAAAAATGTAATGCAACCATTCTGACATTGGGGATGGTCAAGTATCAAAGTTGATACTGACGGTACTACGTGCCTCACCAAAGAAAATTCTAACCGATATATCCGTATACGTTTATAGGTGGTCCTAGTATCGTTCACTCGCAAACTTGTGCTACACGGGTCGCTACCGTAGTCAATGCTGCAAAAGACAAACAATCCCCTTTCACACATTCACACCTCAAGGGTGGCACGGGGAAACATGACAGGCAGTCACAATAATATATACAAAAGTAAATGCATACAACTTTGGTGTGAGTTGCCCTCGAGCGATGTCATGTCTCAAGGTACATGGCTGTAATACGTCTGTACAGCAAAGACTCTCGTACGAACTGGCTTATACACGCTCGGGCATACGTGTTTTGCATGCTCCCATAGAATATGAATGATTCTAGAGAGGCATACTATCGGGTTATACACCACCCGACGGGTGCTCCCACTAACTTTGAAGCACGCTCGGGTACCGCGTGTCATAGGTTCTCAGAAACATAGAAAGCTTCAGAGACTCCTAGTAACATTTCCGTGTCAAGCCACGAAAAGACTTCCATGCTACCTCTCGCATGGTGAGCTTACCGCAATTGATGCGCTTACGGTGGCGTACATTTCCTCTTACCTGACGTCAGAGCGTCGTTACAGAATTAATAGCATATAAGTTATTTTACCACCTTTATATCTTATACTAATAATATTCCTTATAAGGGCATATAACTAATTCCTCACTCAAATCCTAATTTTTGAAAATATGCTCTTTTCATGTACACTGTTCCCAACGATGCTTTGATAACATGCCTATGGGGACCGGAATCCCGACATCCAAGTGTCTCATTGGGTAGTGCGGTGCGATGCGACACCCAACAATATACAAGAAAAGAATGAGAATAAAATACAATTCTAAGTCTTTGATTTATAAACACATTGAAAGTTTTACAATATGTAACGTAGGAAAGAAGTATATACATCATACTACGCTCTCAGCACTAGCTATGCATGAGTAAAGCTGTCCATGCCCTCGGACGCTTTACAGTAGCAACACTCACAGATTTCGGCGGCGTGCAGGGCTCTTACTCAGCCGTGAACCCTAAAGGGTATAAGGCATCGTCGTTAGGCCCTTCATCAACGGTACAACCTGCAAAAACTCGTTAACTGCAAATGTGAGTATAAGGCTCAGCAAGACTGACCCGTCTCACTAGACATGCAAGGTAAAGACTAAACATAGGTAATGAATAGCATAAATAGACTCGCCTACAAGTGGATCCTTATAATCATGTTTTAAGTAGCAAATGACATTTTTCAGGCACGACACATCATAGACTCCACAATCAAACAAGAAACGCTTGCCGATGATATGACATGCCCAAAGCACATAATGCTATTACAGCTAAAGTATGGAGAAACTATAAACTTTTAATTGTGCTATCTCTAAGCCACACAAGTTTGCAAAGCAATTATAATTCAATATATCATATTCTTCTAGCTTCTTTAGTATTTACTACGTCACATCAGCGACAGACAAGTGGTACTCAAATAATCGCGAGGGATGGTGATTGCAATCAGGACACACCCGGAATGCACGACACGCACACCCACGTGGGAGACACATACGTTCTCTCCTCCCCACGTTATACGTGGCCACCTTTCACCCAAGACCCCAATGTCGACAAACCTCTTCATCCCGAGCAAAAGGTCCCCTACACGAACACGTCAAAACATTCCGCTAGGAGATTTACACCTTTCTGCCTTCGCAACTCCATTCAAGGACAACCGAGGAGTCTCCACACTACAGTTTGGAGGTACATCAGTTTATTGGGGCCATATCCCATTATGCAACCGGTACAGTTCAAGCTTGCCCAATGGTGCCGCATACGGCTCAATCCTCAAGCGACACAGGAAGGGCTATGCGCCCGAGACTCCCTCTCGTCGACTCCTATTTCCCCTGCTCGGTCTCGTCATTTGATAATCCATTATTTCATCTTTCACCCTCTTATGAACTCTTATTCCTATCTCGCAAGTAGATTCTAACTACTCGACTTCTACCGGTATATCTACAACATTAGCATTGGTAGTTCTACACGTCAAGCTGTAAACCTTTCCAACCCTCCCATAGGATTTGTGGATATGCAAGTGGAGTATAAAACACCTTATACGTAATGCACAATATCAACTGAAGACGTAAATGAATAAAACTGAAAAAACTTTGAAAAGCTCTTAAACGCAAACCAGGGCCTGCCTTAGTTTGCAACTCGATTAAATGTCAATTGTTAGTGGTCCTTCTGTAAAGACTCCACCAAGGACTTCAAGTGGACACCCTGGCCTTCTCCTCCAAGCGACACTTCTCATAAATATCGATCACCACAGGACGTGCATATATGAATGTTAGTAAATTATAATGTATATAGTTCATAAGCTTCTAACTATGGTTTTAGTGAGTGAATGATCTTCTTTGGCTTTGGGATTTTTATGGTACATGTTAGGGACTACAAGGGATACTCTTGCAAAGAACAGGAGATGATCAAAGAAGTTTGTTGTTACTAAAAATTATGGTAAGTAATAACCTTCTCTAAATTTTGATTGAAATTTTGGAGACGTATCATGGCTACCAGTGGTGGTATCATGTAGAGGGGGTATCACTTGTTATTGGAAAATTGGTTTTACAATTTTCTAAGTTTCTGTGAAAGAGATATTAAATTCTTAAGTTGCTAGGAATTTCTGGAATTATTTTATAACTGAATTTAGTTTCTCAATTAATATTCAGATTGGGAATTGAATTTGGGCCAGGATATTAGGTCTAATAACGCTGAAATTTTTATAGGAGCTAGTATATAACTAAGGAAAGGTTCAAATCAAATTTGGGACATAACAAAGCAACTGAACATCTGTAATAATTCAATGAAGAAAAAGGCAATTGAATTATACAGAAAGTCATACATGTTTCCATACCAAAGTAACTGTACAACTTGAAAGTTTAGATCATAAGGGTTATACAGGATTTTACTTGAGATTTTTAGAGCAAGGATACTAAGAGAAATTGAATTTAGAAGTTTGATTAAATTCCTGATTACAGTTCTATTTTATAACTGAACAGCAGAAAGGGGTTTGGAATTTGATTAGGTTATACAGGTTCAATGGCTCCCAAGCACTTTCTGGTAACCAAGAACAGGACAAAGTATTTTATGTGAACTTTGGGGATTTTTTTTCCAGTGGATTTATTTGCTGTGAAAATTCCAGGAGTGTTTGGAGAAGGATTATTATCCATAAATGAAAACGTTTTTTTATGGATCTTAATTGGTACTAACAGAAACTAGCACTCAAGGGCTTTCAAACAAAAAAATTTTGAAGATTTTTGGATGACTCTACAGAGAGTTATGGATTTTCTAAGTTTGATTAAAATCTGGAATTTATTTTCTAATGGGAAAGTTTAAATAAATCAACCCGGGCCCACGGTTTTAAAATGAGCCAATCGGGCTGAAGCAACACCAAGGCCCACTGATTTAACTGCGTAGCCGCACTGGATCACTGGCCACACCAGATCCGGGCGCGCCTTCCTCTCTCTGACGAATGGGCCCCACAGGTCAGGTTCGTCTTGAACCTCGGTTCACCCCGATCCAGAACAGGGGATTGCGATGGCGTCCCCACGTTCCCACCTCAAAGCTAGACCAAACTTCAATCTTTTTGTGGGGATAGATTCCATGGAGCAAAGGACACCCGTGGGACACCATGGTGACGGCCGGCGGCGAGCAGAACCTCACCGGCGTCGGCAATCGCGGCAGTCTTGGCATGGCCGACGGTGATCTCGCAGGGGAATGCACCAAATGATGCGCTGCGATGTCCAGGAGCATATTGGTGCTCCAAGGAACAAGGAAATGGCCACCAATCGATAGAAAACTAGGCGTAAGGGGGTTCTCAACGGTGCACCGAGCCTTTTTTAATAGCGGTGGGGAAAACTTTGATTTCTCAACCGTTGCTTGATTATTTCTTAATCTTCTTGGTTCGATGTGCACGTGAGGAGTTGGTGAACACAATTGCAAGCTATTTCCAAGAATTATTACACATAGAAAACGAATTGAGCTCGAGATATAATGGCGAAGGTATGAACTAGCTTCGGTAAATTAATAGTTTCGCATGACATAGTGAATGAAATGAGGAGAGGTTTTTACCGAGAGTAAAAGGGAAGGATGGCAATCCTTTTCTATGTGGGAGTCGAAGCTTGACAAGGCTTGTGTGGAGCTGTCCGTGGTGGAGCAAAAGAGCTCCTTCCCGGCGGCCAAAAATCGACGGTGGAAAACTGCAATTTAACGAGCGCATGGTTGAGGAAATGACGAACCAATTGGACTGGATGGTGGAGAGGAAAGTGGTGCGCAACTTTTCTGTGGAGCTCGGGACCAAACCTCGGATTGCTTGCAAGCTGCGGTAGGAACGGCGAGGAAACGTCGCTGCACTCGGTTCTGCACGCGTGGGCGCGATGGGGACCGAGAGAGAGAGAGCTGGGAGAGAGAGAGAGCAAGGGGGGGGGGGGTATTTGTACGGCTCAAACAAGGAGCAGCTTGCTGCTGTCTCGCTGGAGCATGCATGCCGGGAGGTGTCGTCGCTACAGTGACTTGAAGCAGGGTATTCACGTATTGGTTCCTCTGACTAGTGGGTCCCACTGTCTCTTCAATTCACTCCTCTCCATTAACCGAAATATCCTACCAACTGATGTCCAAAAATCATAAGAACTTATGGATAGGCTCAAATAAATATCTGGAATGTGATTATGAAGTTGGATTTCGAATTGGAACAAGTTTCATTTGAAATTCAAATTTGAATTTGAATGAAATTTCAATGGGGCCACTGAATTAAATAGCACATTAGTTTCAAAAATTGTGAAACTTGGGGAATAAGTCAAGCAAGTTATGCTGACCATGATGGCGTGTTCAAATCTTGATGTGCAAAAAGTTTGAACAGAATTTAAAATTTGAATTCTAATATGGCTGGACTCTGCTAAGCGTCTCAAATAAAATAGTAAATGGAGTTCATAATTTCTGAAACTTTGCAGGAAGTCTATTTGGAATATTAGTAAACCATAGAAAAAATTACGGTCTCTGAGTTGAATAATTTTCACAGGGCCAAATATACAGTAGTATATTCAATTTGCAATTAATTTGATTATATATCGTGTACTGCATATTAATTTGACCTAGGATCCTCCATTCAAATAATTCCAAACTTTGAAGAGAGGTCAAACAATTAATCTAATATTATTGGTGAAGTCCATTCCTCATGTTAATAAAATTTAAGCATGAGTGGAAGAAATTATTTGATGAGATCAAGTTCATAAGCATAGTTATAATTGGTCTCCATTAGGGTTCATAACCAACTTACAACTAAACCTCATATGAAGGAAAATGTGGGATTTTACAACAACCACATTTTATCTCCACTATGGTTGAAAATCAACTGATAGTTGAACTTCATATTATGGAAAAAACTGGGATTTTACATTCCTCCCCCTTAAATGAATCTAGTCCCGAGATTACAAAAGAAAGGATAAAAGAAAAAGATCTAATGAACATATGCCGCTAAAAAGTCCGGATAGTTTGTTCTAAGATATTCCTCGCTTTCCCACATTGCTTCTTCAGTAGTGTGGTTTCCCCACAAGACCTTATAGAAATGCAAGGTGCAGTTTCTTGTGGTACGAGTCTTCTCAACGACTATCTAGGTTGGATGCTCAGAGTAAGTAAGATATGGTTGGAGAGCTTCCAAATCCTCCATACGGACTTCAGCTGGGGCCTTGAGACATTTCCGCAACTGTGAAATGTGAAATACAATGTGGACCCCTGAAAGTGACGCTGGCAGCTCTAGACGATAGGCCACAGGTCCGCATTGTTCAATTATTGTGAATGGCCCAATCAAATGTGGAGCTAGCTTCCCTTTTACTCCGAAGGGATGAATCCCTTTCATCGGGGATACACGGAGATAAACGTGATCCCCGACATAGAAGTGAATGGGTGGATGCCGTTTGTCTGCATAGCTTTTCTGACAAGACTGAGCAGCCTTGAGGTTTGATAGAATAACTCGTACTCGTTCTTCAGCTTCATTCACCAAGTCTATACCATATATTACTCTTTCACCGGATTCACACCAGTTCAATGGTGTGCGGCACTTCCGGCCATAAAGCGCTTCGTATGGTGCCATCTGGATGCCAGCTTGATAACCATTGTTGTATGAAAACTCCGCCAAGGGTAGATGATCATCCAAATTATTACCATGGTGAATGGCACAGGCGCAGAGCATATCCTCTAGCACTTGGTTTACTCATTCCGTTTGACCATCAGTCTGTGGATGGTAAGATGAGCTTCAAATCAACTTGGTACCCAGAGATGCGTGGAGCTGCTCCCAAAATCGAGCAACGAACAAGGTTCCATGATCTGATATGATAGTGCGGGGTACTCTGTGTAGGCACAGGATCTTGGCAATATACAATTCTGCATATTGTCGTGCCACATATTTGCATTGACTGGAATAAAGTGAGCCAACTTGGTAAGTCGGTCGACTACCACCCAAATCGAGTCATGCTTGTGAAAGGTGAGAGGCAATCCAATAATGAAATCCATGCTGATGTCCTCCAATTTCCAGGCCGGTATGCTTAAAGGTTGTAGTTGTCCGGCAGTCCTCAAATGATCAGCTTTCACTCGCCGACATGTATCGCATTCTGATATATATTTTGCTATTTCACGCTTCATCCGGGACCACCAGAATTTCTTCTTCAAGTCCTGGTACATTTTGTTACTTCCTGGATGAATAGAATACTTAAACAAATGAACTTCGTCCAATATCTTCTTCGGATGTTCTATATTATGGGGCACCACGATGCGGTCTTTGAACCAGATGGTACCCTCATGGTCACATCAAAAACACTTCATCTCCCCCTTCTTCATTCTTTGGCGAATGTGTAACATGCCCTTGTCTTTCCTCTGAGCCTCTACAATATCTTCCCTTATGGTAGGAATCAGAGCTAGATTGTAGAGCGTCCCATATGGAACCAAGTAAAGACTCGGTTCTTCCTCTTCCATCGAGGTGATGGAAGGAGTATTGGCATGGGACTTGTGACTCAGCGCATCTGCAACTACATTTGCCTTCCCAGGGTGGTAGTGGATCTCAATCTCATAGTCTTTGATGAATTCCAACCATCTTCGCTGCCACATATTCAAGTCCTTTTGGGTGAAGATGTACTTCAAGCTTTTTTGAGTGGTGTAGAGATGTACTAGGTTGCCCAATAAATAGTGTCTCCACATCCTCAATACAAGTATCACGGCAGCGAGCTCAAGATCATGAGTCGAATAATGCTGCTCATGGTTCCGAATCTGCCGTGATCCATAAGTGATCACCCTTTTGTCTTGCATTAATACGCAACCCAACCCAATCCCAAATGCATCACAATAAACATCAAAGGACTTTGTTGTGCCTAGTTGGGCTAATACCAGCACTGTTGTGAGGTGTTTCACTAATGCTTGAAAACCTTCCTCACATTCCTTTGTCCATACATACTTCTTCCCTTTCTTTAGATGTTCCGTCATTGGTTTAGCTATCTTTGAAAAACATGGAAGGAACCTCCGATAATACCCTGCTAAACCCGGGAAGCTTTGAACTTCATGTACAAACTTTGGAGACTCCCATTTGAGTACTAGCTTAATCTTGCTTGGATCAACTGCAATCCCCTCGACAGAGATGATGTGCCCTAGAAATGGCACTTGGTTGATCCAGAACTCACATTTGCTGAACTTGGCATACAGCTTGTGGTCTCGCAATCGTCGAAGCATGATGCGCAAATGTTGAGCATGTTCTTTATCGGATTTTGAATACACAAGGATGTCGTCAATGAAAACCACGACAAACTTGTCCAATTCTAGCATGAACACCGAATTCATGAGATACATGAAATGGGCCGGTGCACTGGTCAATCCGAAGGACATGACAAGGTACTCATACAATCAATACCTCATTGAGAATGTCGTCTCAGGTATATCCTCTGGTCGAATCCTGATCTAATGATACCCAGAGCGAAGATCCATCTTTGAAAATACCCTAGCACCCACCAATTGATCGAACAAAATATCGATGTGTGGTAGTGGATACTTATTCTTGATCGTGACAGCATTGAGTGGACGATAGTCCATACATAGTCTCAACATTTTATCCTTCTTTTCCACGAACAATACAGAACAACCCCAAGGTGATGAACTTGGACGAATGAAATCCTTGTCCATAAGTTTCTTCAGTTGCTCTTTTAGTTCTACAAGTTCCTTAGGTGCCATCTTATACGACTTTCTCGACATCGGCACTGTTCCCGGTACAAGTTCAATCTTAAACTCGACATCTCTTTCTGGTGGCATACCAGGAAGATCTTCGAGAAATACGTCCGGATAGTCACATACCACGGGAATGTCTTCAATTTTACAGTCCTCAGTGTTATAAGTAGTTGGAGTCACGTGGATATTACTCTCAAGAGTGAGAGTTTGGGAAGAGTGGACTGGAGAATTTCGATATATCCTCTGAGGAATGATATCAATAATAGCACAGTTGTATTGCGACCACGCCATCCCTAAGATGACATCTAACTTCTGATGCTCTAGTATAATGAGAGAGATAGGGTATATGTTCCCACCTAGATTAAGAGGTACCCTACAAACCATCTTATCTGCTACTACATTCCAACCCGGAGAACAAATCACATATGGGGTTTTTGTGGAAATGATAGGCAACTTATATTGAATGACATAAGACTTGCTAATAAAGTTATGGGAAGCACCGGAGTCAAAGAGGATGACTACGGGATGACCAAGAAGAGGGAACGTACCCGTGAGTATGGGTGCGCCTTTTGGAACATCCTCGATGGCGAGGTGGTGGATGTTGCCGGTTCTGGTGGCTGGCTTCTTGGGCTGGTTGAGGGGCTGGTTTGCCCCCTAGCACGATGACTATCCTCTACTCTGTAGGCAGTCTTTGGCGAAATGCCCCGTACGACCACACGTGAAACACGTGTACGGGGTCTGACCGGCATGGAAAGGAGGACGGAATCCCGGTGCACGCGGTGGAGGTAGAGGTGCATGCGGAATCATCCCCTAATGCTGCTGTGGACGAAAGCTGGCGTTATTGAACAGGCGACCATGAAACATCAGTGGTCACGATGGCGGCTGCCATCTCTGGCCGGATGGTGATCGATACACCATTCGATACTTTTGAGGAGCACCCCCTCCGCTGCCCTGCAGAGCACTCCTTTTCTTCTTGTCGGAGAACATCTCCCTAGTAGCGTCCTCCTACATGATCGCGACATTGACCATGTTGTTAAAGCTGCCGCTGTTGAACAAGGCAAGGTTATCCTTCATCTTGGGGTTCAAACCCCGATAGAAGCATTCACGCTTCCGATCTTCAGTACTCACTTGGTCCTGAGCATACTGGGCCAAGAGGTTGAATGCCTTTGAGTACTCGTAAGCACTCCTTCCTCCTTGCTTCAGCTCCAAGAACTCTTGAAGCTTCCTCCTCATAACACTGGGAGGTATGTGATAGGCGCGAAACGCCTCCCTGAACTCCTCCCAGCTCACGGCATAGCCGACTGGTCGTGCAGCAAGATAATTTGCCCACCACGCACCAGCAAACCCTTGTAACTATTGGGCCGCGAACAGGGTCTTCTGATTTTCGGTCATTCATAGCAAACTGAACTTTCCTTTGATGGAGCGGAGCAAGTTGTCCGCCTCCAACGGTTCATTGGCATCCATGAAGACCGGCGGGTGCGTTGACATGATGTTCGAGTATGAACTCAGAGAAGGCTGTCGTGGACCCGCATCTGGTCACCCCCCTTGACGGGATGAATGTTGAACCAAAGTTCGCAGTAAATCGGTTTGCTCGTTGCACGAGCCGAGTACTGCGGCGAGAACCTCCGCTAGACTCCTCGGAAGTTCAGGAGGTGGTGGTGGAACTTGTTGCTGCGGTGTCGCAGCTGGCTCCTGGGTCAGAGATTCGTCCTCACGACCACGACTTGAACCTCCCATTTCAGGCGTCAAACGCGTACGCACCATTCTGCATCCATATGACTTAAAATCTGCACATGTTTACTTTTCCTTCATCCATTTCATATTGCAGTAGTGCGAATATTGACCAAGGAATAAGTGCATAATATTTGCATATATTGATAAAGCACAAACTTTACACAAGATATATTATCTTGTGACCAAGTTTACAGTAGCGAACTCCAAAACAACGGACTCCCACTACGGAAGTGCATCTCTAACATACTTGGTCCCCATGAGATGTCATACACATCTTGTCATCTTATACATACCCACTGCTATTCTTAATATGACACAAACATGGCCACAAAATAAACACGAGCAACTACTAAGCTATATGTTGCCCTGTGATGGCAGAAGTGCTGCCCCATCCCCCTTCGATATGTCCTATTCGACGTACTCGAGTTCCTCGGGATCTTCTTCTTCCCTTTTGTCATTCGAAGGCACTTGTTCACGCATATTCAGTGGTATATCATGGGTCGGTGGATACATCACTGGTTACAATTGTGCTTCAGCCTCAATCACATTATCCTGAAGTTGTTCTGCCTCATACTCCCAATTTTGAGCTGTCTTAATGTCCGTTTCTCGCTCTTTAGTGACTACCAACAGCTGCTCCTGCTATTGTTGCACCTCTAACTGACTCGCTTGCAACTCACCACGAGCTTGTTGCAGTTCATTGCGAGTTTGCCATTGTTCGGCATGAGCGTTCCTTAGTCTAATGCGAGCGTAATGCAGCTGACTATCACACTTATTCAGCCGGTAATTTGTTGGAGCCAGGAACGAATGTAGGCCCTCATTGATATAATCAAGAGTATCACCCTGTTCAGTCGCTTGCCGCAAGGCTTCGACTTGCTCCAATATAATTGCACCTTGTGTAGAAACCACCATATTGGACGCAGCCGCATACATCCAAAGTGTTGTCGAGGTTGTGTCGTCATACGGTGTATAGGCAACAACCATACGACGCTGCCACTCAAAACCAGCCACACCACAGACCGGAAGAAGAGCAAATTGAGTCCCAGCCATGGCATCTTGATGAAACCCGCAAAGCTTCATAAGCGCTTCTCCCGCTGCAGTTGCCCAAGTGTCCTCTAAATGAGCTCCCTCGATAGTGACCGAAAAAGGATTCCACGTTCGTGGCAAATAGTATGGTATTGCAATGGTTTAACGTATTGCGACGATTTAACATATTGCAATGAATAGAACGTTATTTGCAACGATTTCACATCTGTGGCGATAAGTACAGTATCGTGACGATTTCATACTCGTGGCGAATAGTACGGTATCGCGACAATTTCATACTCGCGGCGAATAGTATGGTATCGCGATGTTTTCACATTCGCGGTGAATAGTACGGTGTTGTAATGATTTCACATCCGTAGCGAATAGTACGGTATGTCAACGTTTTTACATTCGTGGCAAATAGTATGGTGTTGAAACGATTTCACATCCGTGGTGAATAGTACGGTATCGCGACGATTTCACACTCGTGGCGAATAATATGGTATTGCAACGTTTTCACATCCACGGCGAATAGTACGGTATCGCGACGATTTCACACTCGTGGCGAATAATATCGTATCGCGACGTTTTCACATTCGTGGTGAATACTACGATGTTGCAACGATTTCACTTCCGTGGCGAATAGTACGGTATCGGGACGATTTCACACTCGTGGCGAATAATATGGTATCGCGACGACTTCAAAACCGTGGCCAGTAATACGGTATTGCAACGATTTCACGTTCATGGCGAATAGTACGGTATTGCAATGATTTCAAAACCGTGGCAACAGTATTGTATTGCAACGATTTCTGATGTGTGGCAATAGGTTCGTAATGCAACATATTCAAATCTGTTGCAACAGGGTCGTAATGCGACATTATCTGGGTGGTGGCAATAGCAGTCTAGTGCAACACTTTTTTGGTCGTAGCCAAATGTTTGTAGTGCAACGTTTTATAATTTGTGGCAATAGCCAAAATAAACTGTAGTGCAACAGTTTAATTCGTCGCAATAATCTGTTAATGCCAGGTTTTATAATTAGCGGCACTAGAATCCTAATGCACCAGGTTTGAAAATTAGTGGCAACAGAATCAATTTATTCACACACGATACGTCTGTCGACTTAACAACAAACATCCAGCAATTGATCCAACGCTCAAGGACCCTTGCGTCATTGTGAGACGATGTTATTTACAGTTTTTTCAGTTTGCAACATTGCACCCATTAAAATAGCATCTTGACGAGTTGTAGTACTAGGAATAGTTTCTTGAACATCTAGCTTCGACTTGGTGCGAGCAGGAGGCTTTTGTGGAGTTGCTGCTAGTCGTTGTTGATTTTGCAAGCTCTCCATCATTTTGCGCATGTTTGCTAGCTCCTTTTCTTGTCGTGCAGAATTGGCTGCCATCTGATCATGTAAAGCCCGAACTTCCTGGTTGAGCTGTTCATTTGCCTGGACGAAGCCATCCATTTGGGAGGTCATATTGTCATTTCTTCCTTCCAACTCTTGCACCTGAGAGCTGAGGTCTTCATTTCTATTTTGCAAGGATCAAACTTGTTGGCCGAGCTAGTCAGACATCTGGATACGCAGTCTTTCAGAAACATTAGGTTTAGCCATATAACCACGCCCCCAAAACTGTGATCCTCTAGAACCGGTTGCGGATATATAAGTAAGCTGGAAGATGTTGTTTCTTTCCTCATCTGGGATTGGGACTCCCAGCTCAGCTTCCTTGATGTTGATTTGGGCACGTGCCTGGGTCTATATACAAAAAGAAAAGTCACATGTACATTGCAAATATTTATTTAAATGGGGATTGTTTGAAGTGTTTCTCACATGTATAGCTTCTGCCTGCTCGTTTGCCCATTGACCGTTCTTCACATGGCTTGCCTCCCACAGTTCTATGTCATCGGGTTCTTTTCCGGTCTCTGGGTCTCGCTACATCAAATACAAGTAAAATTTGATTGAATGATTGCAGTGCAAAGTAAAAGCATGATTTAGTTTTCATACCTTCTCGTAACTAAGTTGGGCGTAGGATTTCGAGCCAAGCAAGTGTTTTGTCTTTTGAGTACTTCGATTTCGTGAATTGGTTCTTCTTATTGACTGCAATTCTAAGAATTAAGTTCACAAATGGGTGTTATCAAATAGTTTTTGTAGGATATGAAGGTATTAGAAAGCTAGCTGACCTTGAATCGCTTGGACCCAAAATAGTCCATAAGCGTCAACCAATCAGAATCTGCTATGTCAACAGGCTTGTTTTGTATACGTTCCTCATCGGTCGATTACTTCTTATAGGTGGCATGCAATGTTGATCGCCACCCCTTGTAGTGCTCACTAGCAATCTTCAATATTTTCTTCTGGTATCATCTGTGTCCTCCAAGTCCCAGACATTCTGTACATCGTATATCACACTGTTATAAACGTACAAGATGGAGGTCGCTAGAAAAAATACTTATGTGGGGTGTCACAACACTAACCAGGATGTCTCTCACTATATCGCTCTTCGAAGTATCGCCAACCTCTGCCCACTTCCTTACACCAGCAAGGGGTGCATTTTTTTTGTTGTAATAACCACATCATCGACAAAGTGCCGCTGATTAGGACCAACCGCAGCACCCAACCTATCGGACCACTCAATTTTTCGCTTCCGATTCTGATCATTCGTTCTATTTGCAGATGATAGATAGCGCAATTTAGCAACCTTAAGTCCTTTAGCCACCCCTCTTCCAAACTTCTTTCCTTCTGTTAGTGTCATTTAAACATTAAACATTTAAAGAAAATTAGCAACTGACCAGACCTAGTATCATGTACAAATAGTGTGAAAGAAGAAGAAGTTTGATGTTTTACCATATTCAGGATGAGTGCGGCAAAAACGAGTGTGGGAACACCGCGTCGCAACAGCATTTTGCTCCATATTGGGCGACGCATCGACTTGTTGACTTCTTTGTTGCTGTTCATACCCTACAATCAGGCATCAGGCTAGTCAGTGGCGCGACAGCACCTGTAGTACTGCAGGGGATTTTCAGTCCAGCTGCGAAGCAGGCAAGATAGTAGCTGGCAATGCTAGAGAAAGAGAGGGTTCGTCGGGTGCTCATCCTCTGCAGTACTGCCGGTTCGGTCTGACCGACATCAGCAGGAGCACGTCTCGAGGCGAATTGGTGGCAGGACGAGTCATGGACGTCAGCGGTATTAGCACGTAGAGGATGCAAGACAGATGAGGCGGGCAGCTTGCGACGTTTAACAAAGCTAGGGTTCGGTCTAGCAGTGCAGTGACCACATTTAAGTCAGAGGATCGACATCCAGATCACACTGGTGATCTCACGTGACTTACATTTTTACTGCAGGCGATGCAGTAAAGATCCAACGGTGTGATTCTGTTGGATCTTTACTGCATCGCGTCTAGTAAAAACGTATAAGTCAGGTGATCTGCGTCCATTGATATCACCCCAGAGCAAGTCTCGAGGCTAGGAGGATAGTGTGGCGGATCTAGGAATTAAATTTAGGTGGATTGCATTCTGATATTTTGCTCTGCATGTTAGCATCTCGCCCTAAAGTGCTACTAGAACGGATACATGAATATAATCTTGCGTTAATTACCAGACATCAGCAGCGCATTTGGCAGTGTAAAAAACGGAATTGAGATCATATAAGCAGCAATGAACCCTCATGTACATGCATCTCTAAACTATATAATACTAACATTTCTTAGTGGACATGGGTTAATGATATTGGACTATTTTTTCCAGGGTATGCCATGCCATATGGGGCATAGCATGTAGGTACGCCGTAATGGCCAGGGGTTTGAGGGCGGCGGGGTCATCATGGCATGCGAATGATGGGACGTGGAGACGGAGGGAGACGCGTCGTGGAGGACAGTGAAGTGACCACCAGCAGGTCGTGGGCTTCGGCCGGTGCCGGAGTGACCGGCGGCGACATGGGTTTGCGGGCGGCAGGGTCATCATGACACACGAAGGATGGGACATGGCGAAGGTCAAGGGAGACGCGTTTCTGAGGACACTGAAGTGAGCAGCAGCAGGGCGTGGTCGCCGGTGCCAGAGTGGCGGCGGCGAGAGAGCCCAGCGTGCGCGTGTAGGCATCAATAAATCACGCCATCACATATACTCACCAGCAGGGCGTGGGCGCCGGCCAGTGCCGGAGTGATCGATGGTGACAGGGGTTTGCAGGCGGCGGGGTCATCATGACACGCGAAGGATGGGACGTGGCGATGGTGGAGGGAGATGCGTCGGGGAGGACACTGAAGTGAGCAGCACCAGGGTGTGGTCGCCGGTGCCGGAGTGGCCGGCGGCGAGAGAGCCCATCATGCGTGTGTAGGCATTAATAAATCATGCCATCACATATACTGATTAACTGTTAACTGGGACTAGGAAACTACAATCGCAATGCTAAAATATTTAGTAGAGCTCGGTACATATTTATACTCGTAGTACCAGCGTGGGATGACGAATCTCGGGGTTCCTGAGCATCAGGTGCTGCAATATTCTCTGCATACGATGCAAAGGAATTAACGTGTTATAAATATGTGTATTTTGATAGTAAACACATTTATAGTTATACCAGGTGCTTGTTGCCCATCACGATTACTTGTAGACGACATGACGGTTTGGTGTCTTGTTCCTAAAGTAAAGAGTATATATAGTAAGTAACAGTGATAATGTCATATTACATGAGGATGTGTATTTTAGCCGGGCGGTGTGATTGCTATGAACTGAAAATGTTTGTTTTGAACAGAGGAATTAGAAACGAAAGAGTAGGAAAAATGTAAGACCTATGTGTGCTGAATACATTGGCTTGTAGTGAATACACTTGCTTTGACGATAAAAGTTTTGAATATCACCAAAACACCTTTTTATTAAGGTCCTGCTAGTTTTGTAAGCTCCAGCGGGGAGCTTGGTTATACTAGTTTTGGTAAGTTCCGGTGCTAGGTTTTACTAGCTTTTGTTAGCTCCGGCTCAAGGTCCGGGTTGCTCTGGCAAGGTCCGGAACTTGATTGCAATGTTCTAGCTTTTAATGTGAAATATTTCGAACATGCTTTACATCTCTAGAAATATTTCTTAGTATTCATTTGCTAAGTCTTTGGTGTGTTTTTGGTTGACGAGGATGATATTGTGTTACTGTGGTTTTGCAACATGCTTATGTGAGGTTCTCACGTAAGGTGTTGTGTTCGGAACTAACTTGAGTCAAG
This sequence comes from Tuctoria greenei, assembly GCA_036927565.1. Lineage (NCBI taxonomy): Eukaryota > Viridiplantae > Streptophyta > Magnoliopsida > Poales > Poaceae > Tuctoria > Tuctoria greenei. The sequence continues at coordinate 71,162,602 of JAYESD010000004.1, read as the reverse complement.
TTGAGGACTTGGGCTCGTATGGGGATTGGTTTTTTATTCATGTGCAGGTGTTGCTTGAGTTCAAGACATGGCTGGTGATGGGATCCATTGGACTAGTCTCAGGGAGGAGATGAGGTTCCAACAACCGAATTCAGGAGGAATTGTGGTTGAGCTGATCAGGAGGTTGCGCAACATGATTGAATCAAGAACAATGCATGTGAAGGTATCGTGGACGTCATTGGAAGGTGTTTGCACGTGTGCAAAGATTGAATGGACGTGGCTACATGGTTCCAAGACGTGATGAAGAGATGTGGACGTAAAGAGTTGGTCGGAAAGGTCCAACCGACTAGGTTATGGACTCAGGCTGTGGCTGAGTCGGGTTTGACTCAAATATGGAAAGATTTGAGTTGGTTATGATAGGATTTCGTGTGGGTCACGAATTTGAGTTGTTTAGGAATGTGGGATACATTCCTAAGGTGTTTAGAAGTCTTAATATTGCTTCTATTTGTGTATAGAAGAATCCTAAGCAGTTATGGAAAGTTAAGATTCGTGAACAGAGTAGGATTAGGTTCCTGATCTGAGTTGAGCTGGCTTTCGAGCTGGTTATATAAGCAAGGGAGCCCAGAGCTCGTGGTGCACGACTTTGAGGCTGTTTCCTCTTGTGTTCTATTGAATAAAATTCGTAGTTTGAAGGAACTTTTGTGCCTTGTTCGTCCGACTTGTTCCAGACAAGTTTTACTCGTCGAGTTTCTGGACAGAACTACCTTTCGTTGGTGGTTATCATAACTCGAGTTTTACAGATCCAATTGACGTTATTATTTTTGGGTTGTCTTCACAACTTGATTATCTATCATCTATCCAAATTTCACGGTCATTGGATTTGTGGTCTATGGTCTACACGAGTTTTTTTTGCAGCGTTCCAGAACTGTTTTTTTCTCGGGTAGGGCAGATTGACCTTTGTTTGATCTTTCGATCATAACTTGAGTTTTTCTCGACGGATTTGAGTGATTCTTGTTGTGCTGTCTCCATGACATGATTCTCTCTGATATCTATCACTTTTGTCATGGTGAACCACATTTACATTAGTCTCACACATGATTTCTTTAACAGATCATTTTTCTTCCGAAGGGGTTGGGGTTTAATTGTTTCCGCTGCGTAAGATATTTAAATCTGCCATTCACCCCCCCCTCTGGTAGATTTTCACGTGCTCTTCGATCCTACAATTGGTATCAGAGCCACGGTGCTCTAATCTTTGTGATTTGCACGTGTTTTTGACTAATCATCATGGAGAAGTACTCCGCCAAACCTTGTGTGATTGCTGGTATTGATTTTCAGGTTTGGAAGGCATGCATGGAGTCTTTCATCCAGGCACAAGGCTTTGCAATATGGGAGAAGGTATACAAGCCTTACGAAGTGCCATCAAACGATCAAGTTACAACTACAAATCTGAGGGATGTCGACAACAACAACAAGGCTCGGAACTTGATCATACAAGTATTAACACAAAGCGACTTCGACCGTGTTGCACACCTCCGATCTGCATACGATGTGTGGAAAGCACTTTGTGACTACCACGAAGGATCCAAAACGATCAAAGAGGTAAGGCAAGACATGTTCAAGAAAGAATACATGCGCTTCGAGATGCATCCCGGTGAGTCTATTGATGACCTTTTTGCTTGCTTTAATAAGATTCTCAGCAACTTGCGTAGTGTCAATGTTAATTTTTCAGATGCTGAAAATGCTAGGCAATTGCTAAGTGCATTAGATATGTCAATTTGGGAGATGAATGTCACATCTATTTGTGAATCTACTGTCATGAGTTCACTTACTTTAGATGTGCTATATTCCAAGTTAAAAACTCATGAAATTGACATAATCTCACGTAAGAACCCCAACAAGTCTATTGCTTTTGTTTCTCAACGTGACATGCCTAGTTCCGGTCAAACATCATCTTGTGGTACACTTGCTTTGCTGTCCTCTCTAACCCTTGAACAGATTGAGGAGTTTCCAGAAGAGGAGCTAGCGCTCATCTCTACCCGATTCTCAAAAGCATTGCAAAATGTGAGAAATAGAAGGAGAGGAAGCTCCGGACCTCAACGATGCTTTGAATGTGGTAAGACAGGACATTTTCGTTCAGATTGCCCTAACCTTTCAGGTCCTACTTCTCGAGATGAAAAGAAAACATGAACAAAGCACTCCTCTGCAAAAGATACGAAGAAAAAGAAGGGTTTTACAGGACGTCAATTGGTGAGCAGTTTTATCTCAGCACTCAAGGAACTTGACTCAAGCGACGTGGACATTGGAAGTGATGAAGATGAAGATGATTTGGCAAACTTGTGCTTCATGGCGGGCAAGTCAAGATCAAGTATGGAGGAGGCATAACACAATTGCGACAATGAAGAGGTATGTCCTACTTGCGAAGAAATGTATGATGCTATTTCTCATGCCACTGTTATTGTTAAGAAAAAGGACAAAAAGCTTAGGGACAATGCTGTTAAAATTGAGTCACTAGAATTTGGAATTAATCGTTTGAAATCCTTGATTCCTAGTGATGATTCTTGTTCCTCATGTGACTTAATATATGAACAATTGTCCTCCCTAAGAAGTGCACATACCTCCACACTTGATAAACTTGAACTTGAAATTGAAATGAACAAAAATCTTGCTACACTTAATATTGGAAACTTAAAAGATCCTTCTTGTTCTACAATTGATTTGCATTGTTCTAGTTGTGATGAACTTGATGAGAAACTGCAAGATGCTATGAATGAAATCTCTATATTGAACAATGCTTTACATTGTCATGAAGTTAAATATTGTTCCAATTGCAAATTAAAAGGAAAAACTTCATGTGAAAATTGCCTTGATCTGTCCAATAAACTTGATAACATGCATAAGACATTTGATCGGTTTTGTAATGGAAATAAGAACCTAAACTTGCTGCTGAATTCATCCAAGTCTTGCAATGATAAAACTGGTTTAGGTTTTGATTATCATGCTCATGCTAAGGGACATCCACCTAAAATTGTAAAGTCATTAGGAAGTGGTTTGATTCAAACAGTCCCTAAACAAAAAGAAGTGGTTTTCAAATCTACAGGAGTGTTGTCTCATTCAATTTCAAATAAAAATATTGTTTGCTCATCTAGGCATGAACACAAAGTTAAATTTCATTGTACATACTGTGGTAGAGATGGTCATGTCATATATTTTTGTTATATACTAGCTAAACAACAGAAAAGGGAAAGAATGGTTGCTAGATCTCATAACTTTCATGCCAAATTTGCTGCACATATTGAACCGAATGTACAACCTGCTGTTTTGAGTCAAAAACATTCAATGTTTACCTCCGAACCTTCTGTTTTTTCCTTCGGAGCTACTGATTATTTTGCTACACAAGTAACACCTTATAGGTCAGTAGTTAAGAATAAAAAATCTCAAACTTTGACTCATAAACCTGCTGTTTTGTCTCAGCTTTCGCGTGTTTTTCCTGCTGCACATCGCGTGACTCAGTACTGGATTCCTAAATGCCTTCTGACTAACCCCAATATTGAGTCATTGACGTATTGTGCTTCTATGTAGGTTACACGTTTGAGGAAGGAGAATATTTGGATTGTGGATTCAGGTTGCTCACGCCACATGACCAGTAACAAAGATTGGTTCTCCTCCCTCTCTTTTGTGTCATGTGTAAAGAATGTTACTTTTGCCGATAATTCTTCAACTCCTATAATTGCTAAGGGTTCAGTTAGAGTAAATAATCGCTACACTTTGAAGGATGTGGCAGTTGTCAAAAATTTGAAATACAACTTGCTTTCTGTCTCACAATTGCTAGATGAAAATCTGGAAACTATTTTTACTAAAAACTGCTGCACAGTTGTAAGTTCAAATAGTGAGCTTATTTTTAACATGTCTTGGTTTGGAAGAGTTTTTAAAGCTGATTTTGATATGTCTTCCTCTAAGCATAGGTGTCTAGTTGCTAATGATTCAAAGGACCTATATTTTTGGCATCGTAGACTTGGTTTAGGATCGAAGAGCACGTGAAAAGCTACCAAAGGGGGGGGGGGGGGGGGTGAATGGTAGATTTAAAAATCTTACGTAGCGGAAACTTGTAAACCCCAATCCCTTCGGTAGAAAAACGATCTGTTAAAGAAATCGTGTGTGAAACTAATCTAAACGTGTTTCACCGTGACAAAAAGTGATAGTTATCAGAGAGAATCAAGTCAAGAAAACAAGACAACAAGAATCACTCGGATCCGTCGAGAAAAACTCAAGTTATGATCAAAAGATCAAACAAAAGTCAATCTGCCCTACCCAAGAAAAAACAGTTCTGGAACGCTGCAAAGAAACTCGTGTAGATCATAGACCACAAATCCAATAACTGTGAAATTCTGACATATGATAGACAATCAAGTTGTGAAGACAACCCAAAAATAATCACACCAATTGGATCTGTAAAACTCGAGTTATGATAAAACCACCGACGAAAGGTAGTGCTGTCTAGAAACTCGACGAGTAAAACTTGTCTGGAACAAGTCGGACGAACAGGGCACAAAAGTTCCTTCAAACTACAAATTTTATTCAATAGAACACAAGAGGAACAGCCCCAAAGTCGTGCACCACGAGCTCTGGGCTCCCTTGCTTATGTAACCAGCCCTTAGGCCAACCCAATATCAACTAGGACTCCAATCCTACTCAGATCATGAATCGTAACTTTCCATACTGCTCAAGATTCTTCTATACGCAGATAGAAGCAATCTTAAGACTTCCAAACACCTTAGGAACGTATCCCACATTCCTAAACAACTCAAATTCGTGACACACAAGAAATCCTATCATAACCAACTCAAATCTTTCCATATTTGAGTCAAACCCGACTCAGCCGCAGCCTGAGTCCATAACCTAGTCGGTTGGACCTTTCCGACAAATTCTTTACGTCCACATCTCTTCATCACGTCTCGGAACCATGTAGCCACATCCATGCACTCTTTGCACACTTGCAAACATCTTCAAATGACGTCCACGATACCTTCATATGCATTGTTCTTGATTCAATCATGATGCGCAACCTCCTGATCAGCTCAACCACAATCCCTCCTGAATTTGGTTGTTGGAACCTCATCTCCTCCCTAAGACTAGTCCAATGGATCCCGTCACCAGCCATGTCTTGAACTCAAGCAACACCTGCACATGAATAAACAACCAATCCATACGAGCCCAAGTCCTCGACTTGACTCAAGTTAGTTCCGAACACAACACCCTATGTGAGAACCTCGCATAAGCATGTTGCAAAACCACAGTGACACGATATCATCCATATCAACCAAAATGCACCAAAAACTTAGCAAATGAATACTAAGCAATCTTTCCAACAATGTAAAGCAAGTACAAAACATTGCAAATGAAAAGCAGAAGCACTACGGTCAAGTTCCGGACCTTGCTAGATCAACCCGGACCTTGAGCCGGAGCTAACAAAAGCTAGTAGAACCTAGCACCGGAGCTTACCAAAACTAGTATAACCAAGCTCCCGCTGGAGCTTACAAAAGCTAGCAAGACCTAGCGCCGGAGCTTACCAAAAACTAGTCAAAACTAGTCAACCCAAAGCCGAAGCTAGACAAAGTACGTCGGAGCTTAGCAAAAGCATGTCGGAGCTATCAAATATATGCTGGTGCTATCAAATATATGTCGGAGCTATCAAATATATGTTGGAGCTATCAAAGACATGCCGCAGCTAAAAACAAACCTTCACCGGAGCTGACCAAAGCTAGTCGGACCTAGCATCGAATGTAACTGGAGCTACCCAAACCAAGCCGGACCTAACGTCGGACCTTTCTGTAGCTCGGAGCTAGAGTCGGACCTTGATAAAAAGGTGTTTTGGTGATATTCAAAACTTTTATCGTCAAAGCAAGTATATTCACTACGAGCCAATGTATTCAGCACACATAGGTCTTACAATCTCCCCCTTGATGAATGCATTGGCAACACCATTTAAAATCCGAACATTGGCTTATTCACATAAAAGTTTTGAAGACAATTTGTCCCCCTTTGTAAATCAAAAGTAAATGAGAAGAAAAATTATCCCATATCTCTCCCCCTTTATTATCTCTCCTTATGCACATATTTTCTCTCTCTTCATGCTTATCTCTCCCCCTTTGACAATGTATTCAGCAAGTCCTGAGATATAAACAAATTATCTCTCCCCCTTTAGTTGTTATGATCATATTATAACATATACATATAAACAAAGCTCATCCAAGTCATACTATCAAGTAACTTACACAATCACATCAATGAGATACATAAAGTAGTGTAAGCCATGCTAGATCATATGTAATTTTCAATTTAAGCAAGTCATGATCTCACAAACTTAACTGTTTCATAACTTGAAAGCATGACACTAGTTGCTGCATTTTATTATTTTTCAAAACACAAATTTAGATCATATGATATTTGCAAGGGATTATATGTGAATCTGCCTTATTCTAACCAACCAAGCCAAGCCTATGTCATTTGACAATCAGAAGCTTAAGGACAGGGTTTTAGTCATACACAACTTCTTCCAAGTTCAAATCTAAGTGCAATGATAAGCCATCTCAAAAGAAGAAGTGCGATGCATGCATATTCTCTTGATCTTTTCTCAATTTATATTTGTTCATAAAAACTCAAACATGTGAGTTGATTACTTGATTAATTCTTTATGATTAAAAGCACTTGTGAGCATGCAACAAGTTTAAAACAGCAAGAAAGTTCGACCATGACCAGATTTAGTGTAAGTAATTATTTCGATTACTAGACATGGCAAAAACTACAAAATGTATAACACGAGTAATGTAGTAAGAACTTTCAGCATGTAAAAGGAATCACAAAGTCATATATGTATGAAATACTATGCTCATATTATTTTAATTTTAGATTCACACATAGACTTCCGAAGTTTCAAAACTCCCCCTCAATTTAAGCCATGAGGATGCATAACCCCTATTTCACTACGAATGAAACAAAAACGAGTGAAATCCAAAGGTTTTGTAAAAATGTCAGCCAATTGTTGTTCGGTATCTACATGGTGAAGCACAATGTTTCCTTTTTCAACATTATCTCGGAGAAAGTGATACCTAATGTCAATGTGCTTAGTTCTAGAATGTTGCACGGAGTTTTTAGCAATGCAAATGGCACTAGTGTTATCACAGAACAGTGGAACACTATCTAGATCAACCCCATAGTCCTTAAGTGTTTGAACAATCCAAAGAATTTGTGAGCAAGCACTAGCAGCAGCTACATATTCAGATTCAGCTGTGGATTGTGCAACTGAATTTTGTTTTCTAGAGGACCAAGCAACAAGAGAATTACCAAGAAAATGACAAGCACCGGAAGTACTTTTCCTATACAAAAGTCTTGCTAGCTTTTGTAAGCTCCGGCGGGAGCTTGGTTATACTAGTTTTGGTAAGCTCCGGTGCTAGGTTCTACTAGCTTTTGTTAGCTCCGGCTCAAGGTACGGGTTGCTCTGGCAAGGTCCGGAACTTGATCGCAATGTTCTGGCTTTTAATGTGAAATATTTCGAACTTGCTTTACATCTCTGGAAAGATTGATTAGTATTCATTTGCTAAGTCTTTTGTGTGTTTTTGGTTGACAAGGATGATATCGTGTTACTGTGGTTTTGCAACATGCTTATGTGAGGTTCTCACGTAAGGTGTTGTGTTCGGAACTAACTTGAGTCAACTCGAGGACTTGGGCTCGTATGGATTGGTTGTTTATTCATGTGCAGGTGTTGCTTGAGTTCAAGACATGGCTGGTGATGGGATCCATTGGACTAGTCTCAGGGAGGAGATGAGGTTCCAACAACCAAATTCAGGAGGAATTGTGGTTGAGCTCATCAGGAGGTTGCGCAGCATGATTGAATCAAGAACAATGCATGTGAAGGTATCATGGACGTCATTGAAAGATGTTTGCACGTGTGCAAAGAGTGCATGGACGTGGCTACATGGTTCCGAGACGTGATAAAGAGATGTGGACGTAAAGAGTTGGTCGGAAAGGTCCAACCAACTAGGTTATGGACTCAGGCTGCGGGCTGAGTCGGGTTTGACTCAAATATGGAAAGATTTGAGTTGGTTATGATAGGATTTCATGTGGGTCACGAATTTGAGTTGTTTAGGAATGTGGGAAACGTTCCTACGGTGTTTGGAAGTCTTAAGATTGCTTCTATCTGCGTATAGAAGAATCCTAAGCAGTTATGGAAAGTTAAGATTCGTGAAAAGAGTAGGATTAGGTTCCTGATCTGAGTTGAGTTGGCTTTCGAGCTGGTTATATAAGCAAGGGAGTCCAGAGCTCGTGGTGCACGACTTTGGGGCTGTTCCTCTTGTGTTATATTGAATAAAATTCGTAGTTTTAAGGAACTTTTGTGCCTTGTTCGTCCAACTTGTTCTAGACAAGTTTTACTCGTTGAGTTTCTGGACAGCACTACCTTTCGTTGGTGGTTTTATCATAACTCGAGTTTTACAGATACAATTGACGTAATTCTTTTTGGGTTCTCTTCAAAACTTGATTATCTATCATCTGTCAAAATTTCACGGTCATTGGATTTGTGGTCTATGATCTACACGAGTTTCTTTGCAGCATTCCAGAACTGTTTTTTTCTCGTGTAGGGCAGATTGACCTTTGTTTGATATTTCGATCATAACTTGAATTTTTCTCGACGGATTTGAGTGATTATTGTTGTGTTGTCTTTGTGACTTGATTCTCTCTGATATATATCACTTTTGTCATGGTGAAACACATTTAGATTAGTCTCACACACGATTTCTTTAACAGATCGTTTTTTGCCGAAGGGGTTGGGGTTTAATTGTTTCCGCTGCGTAAGATTTTTAAATATACCATTCACCCCCCCTCTGGTAGCTTTTCCCGTGCTCTTCGATCCTACAAAAAAAACCGTACAATCCAAGAAAGAAAAACAAGAAAAACGTGCATAAACCATGGGAACTGAAATACAAGTTTGGAACAAAGGAATGAGAGTACAACATTGGGAGTGGTTGATAAGATAACCCTAGCGTCATTTACTTCTAAATCAAGAAATTACATAGTACATGCAGTTTTTAATAGTTATCTTTCCTGACATGGAAATGTACTAGAAATACACTACCATAAACTATCGGAGCGACATTTATTTTGGGGCAGAGGTGTAGTGTATTTTATATATGGAAACAAGTAGAATGCAATCAGATGCTAGGGTAAAATAAAAAGATGAATTGACTGTAGGATGCAGATCTAACGATTGAGGATAGTTGATTGCACGATTGCACCATTAATCAGATTTTATACTAGACATTCATGAAACATAAGAGCATATAAGGAGTTGGGACGACAACTAGGAATGAACTGGCTGCAGTTGTTGGGACGACAACTAAAGCGATAAGGAGGGAGTAGCTCTATAAAAAGACGGCATTGATCGTGTAGAACTTACGTAGCACAAAACTGGAGTCCGGGATATCGCAGGGCGGGGTCGACGACGAAGAGGTTCGGTAGAGCGCGTCAAACTTGGTCGCTCGACGTTGTACCCACAGTCACCACCACCACTCACACATGAATTTCTTAGGAATGCAAGTTTGGAACACAGCACTAAGAGAACATGTGTGCCGGGAACATAAGCCACTGGGGGATTAGAGGGAGACGCACATTTATATTCGTCGTGGCTAGCTAAAAATAAGTGGGACTGGAATTTTGAGCGCACGGAGTGAAGTTTCAATTGTGAAAATCTCAATTGTGCGCGCCAAGAAGAACGAAATTTTTTTCGAGGGACCGCTACCTGCCGTTCATCTTTGTTTTCATGGAGATGTAAAAGCAGTCATGTGGTAGTGGGACATTCCAAAAAAAATACGAACAAAAATATGAATCGCCAAATGTATCATTGTGCTAATGCAAACGACATGCAAATACAGATCACCCAAGTCCACGAAAGGAGGACGGCAAATCCATGGTCTAGTAAAAGGTAAACAATCAGCATTTTATATATAACATTCGTCGCAATGAAATGATAACATATACAGAGTATATACTACTACTACAAAAAAAACATTTTCCCTTGTGATGTCTAATCTTCAGGCCGTCGATCCAAAGCCGCATGTGATACGAGTATCACAGGTACAAATGATATATATATCAACAATGTCATCGGATATTAGTTACAACCGGATAAAGTACATTTCATGCACCTGTTGCATCAGGCGATGGACTAGTTAGCAATTTAGATAACTTAATTTCCTAATCAAGTTAATTATGTATCATGTCTGTTGTTAGTTCTATTACTTGTAAGGATAATGTTTACCGGATTTCATTCATTCAGCCACAAGAAATATAGACGGTCCCAAGTTACAAACATATAGGAGATGTTTTCGATAAAAGAAGTTTTTCGATACTGCATATATAGAACACATTGTTCATAAACATAAAGACATATTTCATTAACAAACAAGTAATAGGAAAACACGTAGTAGATAGCAAGAACAAGATAAATACACCTAATACTACTCTACTCAGAGATCATGAAATAGATAAACTACTCCTAATACTACTCTATTGGGAGAAAACCACGACCTCCTCCTCCGCCGCTGCTGTCTCCTCCGCCTCCGCCGCCGGTGCCGCCTCCTCCTCCTCCTCCGCCACTACCGTCGCTACTGCCACCTCCGCCTCCGCCTCCGCCGCCGCTGCCGCCTCCTCCTGCTCCTCCTCCGCCGCTGTCGCCGCCTCCATAGCCGCGCCCACCTCTGCCTCAAGAGACGCCTCCTGCTCTGCCTTCTCCGCTGCCGCCGCTGCCCAAGCCGCCTCATACTCCTCAACCTCTGTCACAGTCTGAAGCTTCCCGGTGACGCGGTGCTTAATCTTCAGGAGGCCCTCTACCCAGCAACCTCCACGATCGTCTCGTGAAGGGCATCGAGACGACCGGCCACAGTCATCAACCCGTAGCAGTAGTGGCCCGTGGTGTCATTGCTCATGTGGAGGGGAAGGGTCCCAAGACCCAGACGACGACACGAGCGATCTGTGTTGGAAAAGACCTTCCGCGCCACTGCGTTGAGCGCTAGTGCGCTATGAGCGGCAGCGGACTTGGCGTCGGTGGCCACCTTAAGGCGTCGATCGAGTTCGTCGATGCGGTCGGTGAGGAGTCTGAGAGTCTACTCAACCCAACCGGGATGAGGAAGTGCAGGCGTCGCGGGCGGAGACGCGGGCGCTGCAATCAGTTCCACCAGCATTGCCGGTGGCAATGGAAACGGAGAAGGTGGTTCAGAGGGCGTCGATGGCCTAGAGCGCTTCGGCGCGGGGCTACCCATTTGTGTGGCGACGGAGGTGCACAGAAAGAGCAAGAGGTAGTCGACGGTGGGCGGGGGAAAAGTTTAGAGGCTAGGATCTAAGGAGTGCTGTGGCGGAAAAGCAAGAGGACGGTGAGCCTTTATAGCGGGTCATCGTCTAAGCGAGTGTGTCGAGATGATCGGACGCTAGAGGAAACCGCGCTTAATTATGAACCGGTCGGTGGCCCAGGTTTCCTCGAAACTGCGGTTTGCATCCTCTCGGTCCCAATGGCTCGACGCATCCCATTAGGAGTAAATTTACACGCGAGGAAAAACAATTTTTTCGTTATATAAAAAAAATCCGTCCATACACGCCTAAGTCAACTTCGTGACCACGCGTCCGTGCCAGCGGACGCCTTGCAGCGAACATGGGCCTAGTCCTGCACGCATTACTTTCATTCGGATTTCTAACTGCAACTGTGCGCCATGCCTTATAACATCGGTGCACCAACCTCAACTTTCCGTGGTGGGACTAATCCTTCGCACCTGTTCCATATGTTCTTTTCTTCTCTGTCTATTGTCTAATACTATTTATGTTCTATGTTCAACATGCATGTGCGACCTCGATCCACGATCATGTTTCATGATGTTATACGTGTGTTTTCTCTTTTTGTTGAAAGATTGTCATGTACTGTTTGAGGTATATATATATGCATGCATGTTAGTGTTGTTAAACATGACCGAGGTATTTTGATTCTAGCTATGTCTAACATGCACGAACCGCAAATATGATCAACCAATTACACTACGTAAGAAACCCAAATAGGAGACAACAATGGGCGACAGATCGGATGTCCATCGATCACAAAGTGATGCGAGACGTGCTTAAAGTCATTGTTTGTCTCCTTTAGCTTTGCAATTACAAATCGAGACGAGCTTCAAACCCTAACATCTTTTGTTTTTGTCCAATTTGCTCGGTTCACATGTGACAGATTAACACATCACTAAACTTAGAGCACATTTACTTGATTGAAATCCATAAATTCTAACACACCAGTATTCATTGACACGAATGAACAAATATATATTACACAACACAAGAAATAAGTACAAGAACAGAATTGAAGCTAAACATGTACAAGAACTCCTAAAACTACAAAAGAAATATGTACAAGAACTCCTAAAACTACTCTGCCGGCCTCGCCTCCTCTGCCCTCTCCGCCAACTTCTCAAACCACGACAAGAGGTCCTCCTCCTCCTCGTCGTCATCGTCGTTGTGGTGGTGGTGGTCGCCGTCGTCGTCGCTATCGTCATCGTCGTCGTCATCATCGTCGTCGTCGTCGTCATCGTCGTCGTCGTCCTCCTCCTCCTCCTCCTCCTCCTCCTCCTCCTACTCCTCCTCCTCCTCCGGCGACGATGCAGCAGGAGAGTGGGCCTGCTGCTCTGGCTGAGCCGATTGCTCCGGCTGCACCGGTGGTTCTGGCTGCACCGGCGGTGGAACCCCGCCGCGACGGAAGTTCCTCTCCGTCGCCGCCACCAGGGCACTACAGCCCTCGGTGCCGAGCTCCTGGGCCATCGTCCCAGACAAGATGTCCAGGCGATCGGCCACACCCGTGAGGGCGTAGAGGTAGCGGCCGGTGCTATCCATTCCCGGATACTCGGGAAGGGTACCAAGACCCAAGGCGTCCAAGGCTCGAGACGTACTTTTGTATGCCTCTCGCGCCATAATGAGCTGCTGGTCGTCGTGCACCCTCTCGGGGGAGCTGCAGCATATTCGCTTGCAGGATGGCTGCCTCGGCAGGCTAGGAGGCGGAAGGTTGGCCATGGCTGTGGTGGTTCGTCGGCGCCAGGCTAGGAGGTGGAACAATGGAAAAAGAAGAAAGGGGTGCAAAAGTTTTGTGCTTGTACATAACCGACGACGCGCCTTATATATGCTCTGTGCAGAGTAGACGAGAGAGCGGTTTGTTTCCCGCGCATTGAACTCTTTGCAGACCTCGTGCGGCACAATTAAACCACTGTGGAAGACGATCTTCAGAGATCCTTTCGTCTCTCTTGTATCCATGTGGAACGTCGCGCACGCGTCCCTGCACCACGGCTTCTTAACTTCTCCACAGACCTCGTGCGGCGTCAGTTACTTGGCACACTGGAAAGGCCAGCAGCGAGATCTCCGGCGAGCCCCGCCACGGCGGCGCCGCGCGCGCGCCCTCGGCGCGAGGAGGAAGAAAGGGTCTGTGATGTTGTTTTTCTTGTTTCGTCATGTTGTTTTTCTTGTTTTGTAGTACTATTGTTTTATGTTAATAAACTCAATGTCATTGTTCCTCTATTCCATCTGTTATTTTGTTTTCCGTCTGTTATTTAATGAACTATCAGTTCTATATATTTGTATTCTCTGTTAATGAACGATCATCGCGTACGTGCATTTTTTTGTTGTCAAAGTTGGATTCGATAGGGTCATCCATGTTTTTGTATACTGGATCTCGATCCATACTAGTTGATGTTTCATTGGATGTACGACGATCAAAAAGTTTTTGTTTCGTAGGTTGGATTGGACCATCCATGTTGATATTTCATATGATAATATTTATTTATATATTAATTATTTATTAAACTAATGTATATTAATAATATACAAATAATAAATATGACGATCGTTTTTTCAACAAAAAGAGAAAACACTTGTATAACGCCATCAATTTAACATGATCGTGGATCGAGGTCTTGCACATGCATGTTACACATAGAAAACAAATACGGAGTACATAGTTTATTAGGCAACGGACAGAGAAGAAAATAACATATGGAATAGACGAACAACATTGACTTCAGTAACATAGAACATTATAAAACAAGAGAAATGTCATCATGAAACAAGAAAATCAACATCACAAATCCTCATCAACAAGTGATCAATCATGCATGAAACATGATGGAGACCTCGCTGGCTCTCTTTCAAAAGCATGCATGCATGTCTGGCCATCATACATGATCATGACAAAACATTAATGCTCGGATAGTCGGACGTGTGGCGTACACGTGTTAATTTTATCTTATGCCGACGGGACGCGTCGAGCCGTTGGGACCGTGTAGCATATATATCCGCCTGTGATAATTGTCTTATCAGAGGCGGGTCTTGCAACATAACTAACCGCCTGTAATAATGGTGTTATCACAGACGGATGTTTACCTACATCAAGCCGCCTGTGAAGACCTTTTACCGCAGCCGGTCTCTACCATAACAGTAACCGCCTGAGATAATTAGGTTATCACAGATGGTTCTTTACTTGTATCTAGCCGTCTCTGATAATTGTTTTTCACAGACATGTCTAGCCGTTGGTTAATAACCGCCTGTGATAAGGTATAACCTATGCAGTACTACTGCTGTTATTTCTAATTTCCAGGTCAATTCAATATAAACACAGAACAAAAATCAATAATATCATCACAGAACAAAAGTCAACAATATTATCATCACAGAAGTCAATGTCACTAAAACAATATACATATGTACAAGTTACAGATACAATTCATCTCAAAGTTTACATGTTTTCACTAAAAACTATTTCTATTGGCATAGTCGCAAAGTTCTGGCACATCAGTTGCTGCACCATCCTTATCAAAGAACTCCCCTCTTTTGTGCAAAATTTTGTGACGAATGAATTAATAGAGTTCAACAGCAATCCTGTCGGCCCCTCCACTAGGAATACTTCTACAAACCGGCCATTCTTCGTTCAGATTCTTCGTGTGCTGCAATATAACACATAACAAGGTTTAGAATGTATTGGTTTCAACAATCTCAAAGTATAGATCAAAGTGAGAGTATACAGGAATTTATTTGGTATTTTTGGAGCAGTTGTACTATGAGCAATTGAATTTTGAAGTTGGAATCAAAATATGAAAATATTGCTTCTGGTAATATTTAACAGCAGAGAATATAAGTATTAAACTATGCTAGTTACAATGAAAATGAAACACAAAAGTACAACAATAAGGTATCGACATTAAGAATAACTTACATCCTCACGATTCACTCTATATACGCCGGCAGTCCGAAGTACCTCGCATACATAATATCCGCATAAGACACTCCCAGTAGGCTGCTTCGGACAAGCATAATACGTTTTAATGTCCAATGCATTCGTATTGGAAGGTCTCTCACCGCCAAGCCATTCCGCGTAAAACCGCCAAGCGCTGTAATACAAGAAATGTCATATAAAACTTGTCAACACATTCTAAATGTGCGTAAATTAAAATTATTGAATAAACGTATAATTTCAAAATGGAAAGGAAATCTTTGTAACGATCTGGTGAGAAATCGGCCGAGTCCAAGACTGGTGCCATTCCCTGCGTTGGCTTGATGAAGATCATTATGTAGTGATTACTGCAAACATACAAACACACGTGTTAACAATTACCAATAATTTCCATTTCAATGTCATGTGTCGAACTTACTCGAAGTGGTACGGAGCCTTTACGAGGTCCTTGCCGTCTCTGACAAAGTTAAACATCGCATGTCCTATGTAAGCTGCAGCTTCTGTCCTTTTATCCTTCTTAAGTTTTGCGATTGCTTTTTCAAAATCCTTTTTTTTCATGTGTTTGAACTTTGCTGAGTCTCGATCCGCCTGGATGTCGAATATCACCTTTGCAATCCTAGTAGGGTCAAGGATACCTGTCTTGCACTCCAACTTTTCATTATCCATGTATTGCATCCTATTGAAGAAGTCCAAAATTGTTATAATCACATGAAATGCGTATGCATGTAGTAAGAAAAGCAAATACAAAATATTAGAGCACTTACAAGCACCAGACGAGCAGCAGGTTGATTTCGAGCATGCCCCGATGGAAAAGGGCACACAGCTCTTCAAATAAAATGACTCGTCTATCCACTCCAGTGCTCCAGAATGCTTCTTTTGAAATACGAAATGTGACGCAATTAAGACCATATTTTGTGCTGGCAAGGATGTACCACTCATGCATTCTTCTGAGCTGGACGGGTTGTTTGCTAAGTTGTACGGATGTCATGAACGGCTTCCCATTCTCAAATTTAGGAGGAACATCCTCAAGCTTGTATATTGGAACTCCTGGTTTAACTAATGCCGTCCGCCGATTATACATGACACTGTCTTCTTCCCACTCCTCGATATCTCCTAATGATGGCTCATGAGAAGAACGAGATGCACTCGATTTTATAATATTTTCCTTCATAGTTTCCAAATATTTTGACACTTCTGATGAAGGTTTCTTATTTTCATATGAGGGAACTTTGATAGGCACTGATGATCGAGGAGTAGTTGTCGGAAGTTGGACACTGGCTTGTTGTTGAACCTGTTGTTCAACTGATTGCTCTTTACTCCCAGCAATTGGCTCTAGTACTACTTCAAGCTGTTGCTCAACTGGTTGCTCTTTACTAGCAATAGCTTGCTCTGGTACTGCTAAGCTGTTGTCCAACTTGTTGCTCTTGGATATCATCCTTGCTGAGACATAGGGGGAGTGGATCTTCCATGACTGGGAGTGGATCTTCATGCACTTTCGCCTTAGAAGATGGGGTTGTAGTATTTGGAGATGCGATGGGGCTAGAAATTGGCTCATCTTCCAACACGATATCGCGTCAGTGCCAAAGGATTAATTGGTTGACAGCTTGCCCCAGAGTCGCAATCTCCTCAGGTGTGACGTGGTGTATTTCATAATCTTCATAATCATTTTCAATGATCTGAAGAACTTGCACCATAGCATAATACAACGGAAGTGGATTCCCGTTGAAGTCATGATCAGGCTTTGCCATAGCAGTGGCAACCTGTTTGGTTTTGTTCCCTGCTCTGCCTATCGGGACAAGAAGACGACAAGATTTTTCGTTAGCAATATCATCGACAGGGAACTTATGGGTTGACCCTGAGCCTGGCATGGAACCAACGCAGCTAGGGTTGGCAGTTGGAGATACTAATTGCTCCTTTTGCACCGGAACCATCACTGTACTCGGTGCCACTAATTGTCCTGACTGTCTAAGTTGTTCCATTATTTCTTGCATATTTTCTTTGACCTTTTGAGCAATCATTTCATCAAGTTTTTTCTTAAACTTCTCACGTCTTCTATATGTGTCTTTATTTTTGGGGAAACCATCTAGCCAAGACATTTGAGAAGAGACCACTCGAACCCGTCCGCTGTGTTCAGGGTTTCCTAACATAGCAGTAAGTTGGTCATTCTCCTTCTTCGGCTTGAAGAGACCCTTCTGTTGCTTTTCAATTACTTTTTTCATTTTATGCTCTACTTCATTTAGAGAGTTGGGCTTTTCAAGTTTGCCCTCGCTGGTCAAACCTGACTGAGCAAAGACCCAGCATTGAGTTCGCTCATCGCACCCTTCTAATGGGTGAGGATTGCCCTTACTGGTAATTTCGTCTAATATCTTATTCCATTTCTGGACTTTGGGGGCATGTCCGGCAGACCCCAAGCGATGATGGTATTTGTTCTTTTTTGCAAGTTTTGACCTAGTTGCACTTAGAGCTTTAGCATCAGGTGTGCTATTTTGATGAACAAACTCTTGCCACTGAGCTTGTGTGATTTTTCCCATCTTCCTCGGGCTAGGGACCTTATCGGCCTTAACATAAGCATTCATTTCACTCTTCCAACATCAAAACTTCTTGTCGCAAGAGACCAATGTTGCTTTCTTCACAGCTTCTTCTGTGCCTTTCGGAAACTTGAATTGTTTCTTCATCCTTTCCCACAACTCATTCTTGGTCTGCTCGGGTAATTTCCTCCAATTCTCGGTTGTGATCGGCACAACCTCCCTAACAAGAAAACCGCATGCATTATAGTACTTGGTAACTGAATCCAGTGGTTCTTGGGGAAGCCCACCTGGACCGACCCTTGTTATGTACATGATGCGGTCAAATGGACCCTTATTGGGACCTCGTTGCCCTCGTTTCCGCTTCAGTGAAGTTGAGGATTCATCCATTGGAGAACCTTCTGCGGTTTTAGGAGCCGATGTCACCTCATTATCTTCGCGATTAATCTAGGTAGAAAAAAAATTAAAAGACTTCGTATACTTGACAACCAACATTAACTTGAACTGCTGAAGTTAAGATTCGTGATCCATACCTCGTCGGCAGGATCGAATTTCGGGTCTAGATCCACTAAAGTCTTTTTAATTTTTATATTTGGAAAAGGATCCGATGGACTGTGATAGGAGCCTGAACTGCTGGAGTCAGTAAACTCCATATTGTCTTATTTATTGTTACTACCAGGACCAGTCTTCTTAGGGCTTTCCATGCTAGAACTAATAATACAAAAAATCTAACAAATGGCATATTAACTCTACATGAAGTGTTGCATGAAGAAAAAGATGGAAGCATTCTAGGATTTTGTCGGTACCCTGGGTACCATATACTCCTTGGGATTGCAAAGATCTCAAGGGAAAGTAATCTATTTGATTTGAAGACCTTCGGAGGCCCACATGTCAGACATAACCGGACCCGCTTCTCCAACATGGTTAGTCCCAGGGTCGCCACGTTTACTATCAAACCAGAGCTACTGCCCACAAGGGGAAGCTCTAGGCTATGTACCGAAATGGCACCCCCGAACCTAACCCTAGACCGAGGGAAGCTCCAGAACTGACACGTGTCGGGTAACACCGGACCTATCTGTTCCCCACAGTGTGCTCCGGCGCTGCCACGTGTCCAACCGTCGGATCTTTAGCCTCTAACCTCCGGAAGACTCCACAACGGCTCCAGATCTTCAAAGGGGAATCAAGGACTTCAAGAACCGATCAACTGTCATTAATACTATATTAATGACACACGATCGGACGACCTTAATTACCAGTAACGGTGCTGTCAAAGCCCATAACTCAGTCATTAAGGGCAATTAAACGTGTTGAATATGTATCAATATCAGTAACCGTCGGGGCCACATGTCGGGCCAGGCTAACTTGTAACGGCCTTAGGACAGGCCGACGATACATAGGACACACTCTCCGGAGACACGCTGACTTTACACTCTCAACTGACGTTGAGCTCATACATCCAATACTACACCAACACACCCCGTGGAGTAGGGTATTACGCTCAGGCGGCCCGAACCATGTAAATCTTCGTGCCCCTTGTGTCACTCCACATCTCACCTTCTGGAATCTCTGCACGCCCATACCGAACCTCAAACTCCTCTAACACTTTAGTAGTGTCGGAAGATCTGCCGGATCAAAACCACCGACAGATTTGATAAGACATTCTAGGGTTTAAGGCGACTGACCAAAAGGTTCCTATACATTGCGAGGGTAACAAGCATGTTAAAGTTGCTCACCAGCAATGACAATTTTATCTTCTTATTCTAAATAGGCTAGCTTCGTTCAGAGTGGCGACCACGTTCTTGAGGTTTACTAGGCGGCGCCTAGCTCCAGACCTATAACTGATCAAGCAAGGGACAAAGAGCAAATCTTCCAGCCTTTTTCTAGTATCAAGAATCGCAAAGTGTGGCACTTGGATTTGGATGGTGAGGTGAGGTGAGGCGAGGTAGCTGCAGGCGAGAAGAGACACTCTTTTTCAGCGATGAGGGCGTACCTGGAAGTGAAGAGGGCGAAGCTCGGCGGCGATGGCGAAGCTCGGCGGCGTACCTGGAAGTGATGAGGGCGGACACTTGGCGGCAAACGAAATTTTGGCAGCCTGACGGCGTCAAGTGTTTCGCGCGGGTTAGGTTTTTCCTATGCTGCCGAGGGGTATATATAAACTCCAATTTTCCTAGATGGATTTTAAGTACCGACCGCCTGAGAAGACGGTTATCTCAGGCGGGTTTTACTTACCAACCGTCTGAGAAGATATTTACTACATTGATATTTTTTTGAATCAATGTGTGTTCATAATTTGATGAATGCCTACATAAAGACCCCTCACCAACCGTCTATGAAGACGTGTCGACGACCGTGCGCTACCTTTCTTTTCCCGGAGGCGCGACCTTTCAATGCACGGTAAACCAACTGCTCCATCTTCCACTCCGTGCGGCCTTAAAGACGCGCTATCACCCGTTAGTTCTACACAAGCGCATCGCTCACTTTGAATCCTCTTCTTTTCTTCGTCTTCCTCCACTTCGACGACCCAACACCACTATGGCCGTCCTTCCGCCGCCAAGCCCTCCGAGGGAGCCACCTTGCAAGAAACCAAGTTGCAGCTCCCCCGAGAGGACCAACACCCAGCAGCGCCTCCTCATGGCGCGAGAGGCGTACAACAATACGTCTCGCGCCATGCGTGCCTTGGGGTTGGGTACCCTTCCAGAGTATCCTGGAATGGGTACCATCGGCCACTACCTCTACGCCCTCACGGGGGTGGATGATCGTCTCGACATTCTGTTCATGACGATGGCCCAGGTTCTTGGCCCTGAGGGCCGCAGAACGCTAGTGGAGGCGACGGCTAGAAACCTCGGGGTTGCATCGCTGGTGTAGCTGGTGCAACCGGCCCTGTCTCCTATTGCACCAGCGCCAGAGTCGCTGCCGGAGGACGAGGAGGAGGAGGAGGAGGAGGAAGAGGAGTAGGAGTAGGAGTAGGATTTAATTAGTTTTTCTTTGTTGTTTTTAGTTGCTTCTGTTTTGTAAATATTGTTAATGAATGAAATCTCTCTTTGTTCATCTATGTGATTGAATATTACTTGTGTATCTTGTGTGTTCTTGTGTAAATATTGTGTATCTTGTGTGTTCTTTTGTGAGATGTGTGATTGAATATTGTTAATGAATGAGTATCTTGTGTGTTCTTCAACTGTGTGAATGAATGAATGTGTAGTGTGTTCATCGTGTTCCTCAGACTCGGGTATCATAAGGTAATTATCTCAGGCGGTTGGTAATTCAAACTCGTCTGAGAAGAAGATTATCTCAGACGGTTGGTAAGTAATACCCGCCTGAGATAAACATCTTCTCAGGCGGTTATTAAGTACCAACCGCCTGTGATGATATTTACTTCTTCTTAATTAATATTCTTGATTAAAAGTGGGTACTTTAAAAAGGCAAATTTCCACATTCTTGTAATATTATTGATAAGTAAAGGTTACCATTAAATTTCACTTTATAAATCTTTTGAAATTGGTCAGAACATAAAAAACATACAACAAATGCTATTTTTCATTTTTCTATCTTGATGAATATAATGCCTTTTTCATTTATTTTTTCAGTGGACATTTTTACTCATCATACCAACCTCTATGAATTTTTTCAGATTTTTTTAAATTTTTTTGAACCAATGTGTGTTCATAATTTGATGAATGCCTCATATGTATATGAGCATTTAGTTAGAATGATGGATAATTTGAAGTTTGACATGTTGGAAAGCTTTTAAAAAAATTAACAAAATTCATACATGTATAAATGATACAAATATGTTCATACAAACAAATTTGAGTGGAGGATATTTTTTTATGTGATACACAAATGTGAATAATATGTGAGTAGAAATTAGTTTGATATTTACAAAAAACATTACAAAGTCAGCTATACAAGTTTTAAAATATTTTGTTCAGGTGGTAGATGTTAATTTTATACAAATGTAGAAGAAATAACCATCGAATTTGGACACAATTTGCAGAATCTAAACATGTTTGAGTATTTATATTGGAATCTAAATAAAAAAGAAGCAAGGGATAAGGAAACTGAAGAACAGTATCGGGCATTATCTCAGGCGGTTGGTAAGTAATACCCGCCTGAGATAAACATCTTCTCAGGTGGTTATTAAGTACCAACCGCCTGTGATGATATTTACTTCTTCTTAATTAATATTCTTGATTAAATGTGGATCCTTTAAAAAGGCAAAATTCCACTTTTTGTAATATTATTGATAAGTAAAGGTTACCATTAAATTTCACATCATAAATCTTTTGAAATTGGTCAGAACATAAAAAACATACAACAAATGCGCCGTAGCGGAGCATAGCGAGGACGTAGGCCGCCACCTTGTGGCCGTTCGCGGCCGCTCGGGCAAGGAACTGGGTGCCCCGCTGCGCCTGCGCGCGGCCTTAGTTGAAGACGAGGTCGAACCCGGTGACGTAGCACGCATGAGGGTTGCCCACGTTGGCCAGGCGCTCCACAAGGGCATCGTAGCTCCCGTTCCCCTGCCGTTGGAACCACTCCTAGCTGCTCTCCCGCTCCAGCGCCACGCGCCTGCCCATGGGATCACGGCATGCCGCGTGCATGGCCTTGCAGGTGGCGCGCAGACTGGAGAGGTCGTCCATGGGCTGGGTGGAGGTTGTGGCGACCCACCCCGTGATAAGGACCGCAATATCGTGCGGCAATGGGAACTCCATGTGCTTTGAAGGGAACCAATGAGTGCGCACGCAACAGAGAGGAAGAGTACACGCGGAGAAGAGGATGGTGTGTGTGGCGGAGTAGAGGATGGTGTGTCGTCTTACTACTCTTTATTAGTACACGCGGAGAAGACAATGAGACGCCCGGTGATTTTTAGTACGCTCGGAGAAGAGGGATGGTGGTGTGTGGGCAGTTATTTCTAGCCAATTTTTTTTTGTCCCAGCTCAACTTTACTTTCACTGTATGGTCATATCAGCTGTGTGCTCTGCACATTTTCAGCTACAGTCCTTTGTTGCCGTAGCAACTTGCTGGCATTGAATGGAAAGTGGGAGGATATGTATTGATGAAGGGTGTTTGGGTAATTTTATGTGTTGACTAATGTGCGATTTGAATCCTAAAAATAGAGTTCACTTGGGATGGAGGGAGTATAAGATGGTCACTCGCGCCATCGTCTTTTCCGCACAACGGTTCCAACATCCTCTCTTCTCTCCACAAAACCTAGCCACGGCTAGTATACAGCAAATGCTTTCGAGCTCGAGCAACCCTCCGCCACTGAGCACGCTGAGGGACCCGGCCGCCGGTAAGCGGCCGCGGCTGGACCCCCCCTTGCCGCCGCGCGTGAAGGATACCCTCCTATTCAACATGGCCCAAGATGTATTTACGGATACATCTCACTCCATGGAATGCCTTGGGCTCGGTACCCTTCCACAAAGTACTGGAATGGACACCACGGGCCACTGCTTCTTCGGCCTCTCGCATGTGGCCTCTCGTCTCGACTCCCTCTAGGAGACGGTGGTGGCCGAGCTCGGTGTCGCGGGTCGTCGCAACCTTGTCGTGGCGGGATCCTTGAGACTGGGTCACCTTCCGCCGCCGGAACCCGAGGCGCTAGAGGAGGGTCAGGAGCCCGAGGACCCACCCGAGGAGGAGGAGGTGGAGACTGAGTAGAGTAGTATTTAGGTGTTTTCTTTTCATGTTTTTAGTTGTAGTTTTTTGTTTCATGTTTTTAGTTGTAGTTTTTCGTTTCATGGTTTTAGTTGTAGTTTATCTTTTCTTGTGTTTGTAATATACTCCCTCCATCCAAAGCGACAAGTATTTTGGGACGGAGATACTCCCTACATCGAAAGGGACAAGAATTTTGGGACGGAGGGAGTAATGTTTTTAAGTTAAATGTACTTGGTGTTCTTGTTCATGGATGTACTATCTGTGAAAAATTAGTTCAAATTTTCCGATCGCCAAACCCTCCTTGTCCCCAAACCAGTTGATTTGCCAGGAGATCACCCGCAGCGGGGCCCGCAAAGTGGTCTGTAAAGTAGTAGTTACAGGAAAATGCAACAAGCTAGTAGCTAGGACTGGAAAGAAAAAAGTGAAGACAATACGAGGAAGAAAATGTTTGAAAAAGGAAGGACAACCAAAATGTTAAACAGGAAATCTTTTCACAGAAATTAATCCAGTCGTAATCCTCTCAAAGATAGGCTCCCTTTGAAGGATAGGATTTGTAAAGGATTTTTAGTTTCCATAGGAAACGTAACACATGAGTAGGACACTTTGGTAGCCATACTAAAAGAGC
Organism: Tuctoria greenei; assembly: GCA_036927565.1. Taxonomy (NCBI): domain Eukaryota; kingdom Viridiplantae; phylum Streptophyta; class Magnoliopsida; order Poales; family Poaceae; genus Tuctoria; species Tuctoria greenei. Next base: position 71,138,523 of record JAYESD010000004.1, on the reverse strand, counting down.
TGCTTATCCGCCTCATCCACTTCCCCACGCCGCCAGTAGAATCTCTTCGGCCGCGGGAAGGTGTCCCCCGAAGAGTTCGAGGACACCGAGGAGTGTCCGTTAGAAGAGTCGCCTGATGACAAGGAGGCCGGGGAGTTGGGATGGACCGGCGGCGTATAGTCGAGGTAGTGATCCAGGTGGATGATGAGCTCCATCGTGAGGCCGCCAGGCCGGACCACTGCAGCATGGTTGAAAGGTTCCGCCGGAGGCCCGCCGTCACTCCCAGTCTGGCCATCACTTCCTGCAAAGAAGGTGGCCATTTTGGCCCGAGGCAGGAGGCTTGGGTCTTTCATCCACCCAACGACTGTGGATAGGTCAGCACGCTCCCGGTGGTAAGTGGAAGCATTGAAGTGATCGAAGAGGAAGACGTCACCCAGAACCTGTCTGATGCCCTCCGCAGACCAGACATGCAGAGGGATGTTCTCGATGAAAACCTGCACGTGTAAGAACCACCCGACGATCAGCACACCGACGCCAAAGATCCATGGCCAGAAGTAGTGGTTATCATCCAGCATGGAGATGATTGCCGTCTCGATGGCGAGCTCCCGATAGTCATCACGGGTGAACCACACCAGGAACTCACCATCCCCAAACGTGGACAAGGTGAAAGCCCAATGCAGGATTTCAAGTTGGTGATGGATGGCCAGGGTGATCTCCATGGGCGTCGCCTCGCTGCGACATCCTCTGGGTCCCAAAACAGCTACTTGGAAGCGCAAACGGATAAACTTCATCGTCATGAGGCGGTTGTGGACCACCGTGCATTGCCCCTCATGAGGGTGCAGGGACGGTGAGCCTGTAGGTACCTGCTTGCGTCTAACATGGTTGCGAGGCATGTCGCTGCAACAATAGAGGCAAAGGACTTCTCAGGCAACACACGGGAGCATGGATGGGAATCAGTCGGGAACTTGAGCCTGGAAGCAATAGGGGGGGGGGGGGTGGTTTAAGAAGGTGAGGATGAAGAGGCCAAACATCGGAAACAGCGTCCCTTGAGGATCTCACGAAAATCCGGTGATAGGACCGGACCTTTCGAGGCCTTCGGCTCTGTGCGAGCGTCATGAATGCGCGAAGGCCCAGCTTGAATATAAAGTGAATCAGCGCAGTTTCAGCCCAAAAATAACAAGCGGCCTAGCTTTTTCGTCTTGCCTGCCTGCCTGCCTGCGGCAGGAAATTTTTGTCACGTTGAATGAAGAAGGAAAATAAGAAACGAAAATAATATTTTATTACGGTACCCTTCGACCCGCAACGCCGGACCCCTCTCCGCAACGCGCTTGTAGGAGCATCCGCCGGCCGCCACGATTTTAGGAGCATCGTCGAGTATGTTGCAGATCATCAGCGTCATTAGTCCAGCACTGAGTCGTCAGGGGAAAAAAGTAATGAACATTATTGATCAGCATTGCACCGAGGAGAACGCGGAAATTGCAGTTGGCCACGTCAAGTCGGTTTTATGATTTTATTAACGTTTCATTTGACTTCAAGTACCACGCCTATGCTTTGAAAATATGATTATACTAATCAAGCTCCGGTCTTTTACTGATTGATACTTAACCTCATTTGTTGCATTTGCCAAGGTCTGAGGCCAACAAGGGCTACTGCTTTGTCAACGTCACATCGCCAGATGCGGCGTTCTGGCTGTGGACAAAGCACCTGCATGGCTTCCGTTGGAAGGTGAACGACTCGCGGAAGATGTGTGAGGTCGACTATGCCAACATCCAGGTACGTCGCCGTCTGCTACCACCGTTTTCCATTGCGCCGTCGTTGCATGGTGTTCACCTGCCGCTGCTCGTCATCCTTTCGCAGGGTCAGGATGCGTTGGTGGCCCATTTCTCCAAGTCATGCTTCGACTGTGAAACCGAGGAGTTCCTGCTAGTGTGGTTCAGCTCGCCACGGAAGGTAACGACTCGCGGAAGATGTGCGAGGTCGACTACGCTAACATCCAGGTACGTCAACGTCCGCTGCCACCGTTTTCCATTGCGCCGCTGCTGCAACATGTTCACCTGCCGCTGCTCGTCATCCGTTTGCAGGGTCGGGATGTGTTGGTGGATGCGGCCAGATGGTTGCTCTTGCAGGTGTATGGTAATTACGTGAGTGTTTGGTCGGGTCATGTGGTTAGTCCACGATGCACCCTAAACCCGGTGTTGAGGCCGTGTATTTGTCATTTGTGCGTACACTATAGTAACATGTGACAAAGTGCTCAGTCATCAATTGCGTTTGGTTTGACATCGAAGTTCGATTGGGGATAGATCATCCATTTCATTATGTCTTGGATCATCCAAATTAACGTTTGGTTGGATGGACTGGACGATCCAATTTTTTGTTAGTAGGTTGGATGAAACTTGATTGAGATTATTGAATCATCAAAGTTGATAATTTCATAATATTATCCGTGCGCATGATGATCGATCGTGCACGCCGAGTTCCGAGTTATTCAGATCGCTGAGCAAAGTTCGGACGTGGAGTTCGTGTGTGCCCGTGCGCCCTGCAAGATTCGGTGCGCTCGCGTACGTGGCAATCATCAGGGCAGGGTGGTATAGTCGCGGGAATCGTGCAGTGTGCCCTTGGCTGTAAGATTTGGAGCGTGAATGTACGTGGCAACCATCGGGAGATGCAACTTTGGTGCTCCCGTTTGTGCTTCCATGCGTACTCCGCGCTTATGTGTCATCATCTAATTGGTTGAAGTTAAATCAGACATTATGTTAGGTAAATGAAAGGGCCAATAAAATCATGACACTTAAGTAGGAGCACACATGGAAGCACTGAATGGGATTATACAAGCCGTGTCCTCGGATGCAACTTCATGTAGCTCCATCCTAATGCAACGAATGTGTTTCATTGCATTAGTATCCTGACACCACGGAAAAGTGAATCGTGACCACACATCCTAATTGCTACGATTGAAGTCCGTGGCCATTGATACTAACGCCATGAACCAGAGTATCGTGGCAACACATCCTAATGCAACGATTATGTTCCGTGGCGATAGATACTGTAACGCCACGAACCATTAATTCGTAGCAACAGATCCTAATGCAACGATTGTGGTCCCGTGGCGATAGATCCTAACACCACGAACCAGTGAATCGTGGCAAGACATCCTAATGCAATGATTGTGTTTCGTTGCATTAGTATCCTGACGCCACAAAAAGTGAATCATGGCCACACATCCTAATTGCTACGATTGGGGTCTGTGTCCATTGATACTAACACCACGAACCAGAGTATCATGGCAACACATCCCAATGCAATGATTGTGTTCCGTGTTGATAGATCCTGTAACGCCGTGAACCAGTAACTCGTGGCAACAGATCCTAATGCAACGATTGTGGTCTGTTGCATTAGCATCCTGACGCCACGGACCAGTGGATCGTGGCAAGACATCCTAATGCAACGATTGTGTTTTGTTGCATTAGTATCCTGACACCACGAAAAAGTGAATTGTGGCCACACATCCTAATTGCTACGATTGGGGTACATGGCCATTGATACTAACGCCACGAACTAGAGTATCGTGGCAACACATCCTAATGCAACAATTTTGTTTCGTTGCATTACGGTCCAAATGCAACTGTTTGCTGATTCGTGGCAACAGATCCTAATGCAACAACTGTGTTCCGTGGCAATAAAGCTGTAACGCCACGATCCAGTAATTTGTGGCAACAGATCCTAATGCGTTGATTGTGTTTCGTGGCAATAAAGCTGTAACGCCACGAACCAGAGTATCGTGGCAACACATCCTAATGCAACGATTCTGTTTCGTTGCATTACGGTCCAAATGCAACTGTTTGCTGATTCGTAGCAAACTATCCTAATGCAACGACTGTGTTTCGTGGCAATAAAGTTGTAACACCATGAACCAGTAATTTGTGGCAACAGATCCTAATGCAACGATTGTGTTCCGTGGCAATAAAGTTGTAATGCCATGAACAAGTAATTCATGGAAACAGATCCTAATGCAACAATTGTGGTCCATGGCGATAGATCCTGTAACGCCACGAACAAGTAATTTGTGGCAACAGATCCTAATGCAACGATTGTGGTCCATTGCATTAGCATCCTGACGCCACGAACTAGTGATTCGTGGCAAAAGATCCTAATAAACAATTGTGTTTTGTTACATTAGCATCCTGACGCCACGAAAAAGTGAATCGTGGCCACACATCCTAATTGCTACGATTGGGTCCGTGGCCATTGATAATAACGCCACGAACCAGAGTATCGTGGCACCACATCCTAATGCAACGATTCTGTTTCGTTGCATTACGGTCCAAATGCAACTGTTTGCTGATTCATGGCAACAGATCCTAATGCAACGACTGTGTTCCGTGGCAATAAAGCTGTAATGCCACGAACCAGTAATCTGTGAAAATAGATCCTAATGTAACGATTGTGTTCCATGGCAATAAAGCTGTAACGCCACGAACCAGTAATTCGTGGCAATAGATCCTAATGCAACAATTGTGGTCCGTGGCGATAAATCTTGTAACGCCACGAATCAGTAATTCATGGCAACAGATCCTAATGCAACAATTGTGGTCCGTGGCGATAGATCCTGTAACGCCACGAACCAGTAATTCGTGGCAACAGATCCTAATACAACGACTGTGTTCTGGGGCATTAGCATCCTGACACCACGAACTAGTGATTCGTGGCAACAAATCCTAATGCAACGATTGTGGTCTGTTGCATTAGCATCCTGACGCCACGAACTAGTGATTCGTGGCAACAAATCCTAATGCAACGATTGTGTTCCGTTGCGATAGATCCTAGTGCCACAAACTAGTGAATCATGGCAAAAAGCCAAGCTTACTGCAACGATTTAGTATTCGTTGCAGTACAATCGTTGCAACAGGTCGGAATCCTTGTAGTGCGATGGCCTTCTTAGAAGGTGCGTCCCACAAATCGAAGGCACCAAAATTATAGAGAAATGACATGCTAGCCCCTATGGTGGTCATTACGGTGTTTATCGTACTCAGGCAAAGATCTGGCAGAGTGGATTCTATTGGCCTTCAATGTATGAAGATACCAAGGAATTCATTCGCAGATGTCGGAAATGCCAGAAGCATGGAGGAATCTCTGCTCGCAATGTGATGCCCCTAACATACAATCTCCAAGTGGAATTATTTGATGTATGGGGTATCGACTTCATTGGACCTTTTCCTAGGTCTTATGATTGCGAGTATATTCTGGTTGCCGTCGATTATGTGTCAAAATGGGTAGAAGCATTGCCATGCAAAAATGTTGATTCCAAGCAAGCAAGGAAAATGTTCCATCAGATCATTTTCCCATGCTTTGGAACTCCCTGTATGGTCATAAGTGATGGAGGGTCTCATTTCATAGATAAGACCTTCCGAAACTTTCTAAGGGAACTTGGAGTTCAGCATAACATTGCTACCCCATACCACCCACAGACAAGTGGTCAAGCAGAAACATCTAATAAGAAAATTAAGAATATTCTGCAAAAGATTGTCTTGGAAATGGGAACGGGATGGAAGCAAAAGCTACCCGATGCATTGTGGGCATATCGTACTACCTACAAGACACCTATCAGCATGTCTCCTTTCCAACTTTTCTATGGGAAGACTTGCCATCTTCCCGTAGAATTGGAACATAGAGCGTATTGGGCCATAAAGCGGTGGAACATGAATCTTAACGAAGCTGGAAATCACCGATTGAAGCAAATATCTGAGCTGGAGGAATGGAGAGATAAGGCGTACCACAATGCCAGAATTTATAAAGAGAGAACCAAAAGATGGCACGATAAGAGGATTACACCGAAAGAGTTCAAACCTGGAGATAAAGTTTTGCTCTTTAACTCTAGGGTTAAACTCTTTGGACATGGGAAGCTTAGAAGTAAATGGGAAGGACCCTTCACTGTAGTAGAGACTTCATCCCATGGAGCAATCACGCTCCAAGGTGATGACGGTCAACTATTCAAAGAGAATGGGCACCAACTCAAATTATTTCTCGATTCCCAAAAGGATACAGAAAAAGAATTTGACGTGGTAAATCTATTCGATTTCCATGCCATTTTTTTCAATTCTGTTTAAATCCTCCGCGTCCAACTAATGGGCCCATCCAATTTTTTTTCTATAAGGCCCATTTGATCGACCCAAGAAAATTTGGCCCAAACGAAGCCGAAAAGGGTTCGGCCGAACCCTAGGGTCGGTCGACCTTCTCTTCACGCCGTTCACGTTTTGTTTTCTCGTGTTTATCCTCCCCGATATCCTCCATAAAATCCTCGGTGAAACGTGTCGTTCCCGCCTATTTAAAGGACGGGAATAGAGAGGAAAGTTATACATCTCATTGAATCATCATCTTCCTCCCGTCCTCATCATGATCAACAAGGATGCTTACTACTTAGGATTTTTATTCTTTTCCAATCATTTGTTTTCCAAAGATAGGTTGAATAATGTAAGCATACCCATATTTTGATTTCAATAAAATGAACTTACCGGTTCATCTAACACCGGTAAAGTTCCCCCTTTAGTTTATTTTGTTGAATAAAGAATTCAGGAAACAAGTGTGGGGGAAACATGTCCCCAAGTCACAAAATCCCGACGTAAAATATTAACGTTGCATATCAAAACACGTCGCGACCGAAGAAACAAAACGGCCCGACAAAACAGAGCCACAGAAGAGCCACCAGGAGGTAGGCCGAACCCCCTAGTCGGCTGACTTGTGCTCTGCTCCGTACGACTCCGTTTTGCTCCAAAAAATCGGTTTGGATTTCCTATCCCCACTTTTATGCGCTACCCTGTTGTTTGATTTGATTTCATATTTTCCATTGCATAACTAAAATGAATCAACTCAACAAATTGAAATAAAATTTTGTAGTCAAGAATTTGCTTAAGCTGAAAATTTGAATACTTTATATTTCAATTTATTACCTTGTTTATGATTCCCATAATTCAATAGGAAAAACACATCATCTAGGTATTTGACTAGTGTGATATGGTAAATGAGTTCTTTAGAAATCATCCTTTTGCTTGAAATTGATTTTGACATTTGTAACTATTTGAAGTCTTGAACTTTGCCTAAACCTCTTATTGGAAATTTATATACCTACCAAGGCCATATGATACATTCATTGAAAACCACAAGCATATTCCACTTTGCTTTTCATTGAACTTCGTCAAACTCGTGACCCAATTGAGTGACATGCATGAACTTTTTGAATTGAAAACTCTTGTGCACTCCATTAAGCAAAATTTCTCACATTGAGAATTTGCATCCATCGATTACCCATCTGCCAAAAAGAAACTCCATGCAATAGAAATGAATGCCTCTCTAAATAAGGAGTAGAAGACATGGCTACAAGAAAAAAAAAAGCATCCACTCTTGAAAAAGAGTGAGAGTGCTAAAAAAAAGTAGCCATGTTTCATCCTTAAGTGAGAGCAAATTCATGGGAGTTATCACCTCACCCCTCCATCTCATTCATGTGCACAAGAATTTTCCCTTCACTTTGTTCATTGCATAGGTCTCTCATAGGATCAAGTTTTTGACTTAGTAACATATGAATTGCAAATGTGTGCCACATTCATCCCTACCAAGCTCCAGATATAGTCACTTTTAGTATAGGGACAATAATTGGCAAAACATGCCATGGTGAGGACTCAAACACTTTGAGAGATTTGAGAGATTCCAATCGAGAAGGCAAGGGCAAAAGTTCCTATGACTTTCAAATATAGCAATTGCCTAATCATTTCAGCAGGGAATGATCCAAGGGAACTTCATTCTAACCGTTCCACTTTTCAAACACCCAAGATTGATGTGGTAGCCACATACACAAAGGGAATCCATGAATTCAGGTATAAGTTGAAATATCTAGTATCCTTATTTTCTACCTTATAGCAATTTCATGACAGCATTCTAGTTCTTCTTGCCTTCACTCAAGGACGAGTAAAGGACTAAGTGTGGGGGAGTTTGTTGATGGTCCTTAAGTACCAAATTTTGACCGTCAATTCACCTAATAATGTGCATAAAAGAAACACCAAACATAGTGGTAGGGTTATACACTAACCCAATTCCACAAGTGTTGGTGACTATTTGTATGCAGGTGAATTATTACCCAAAATACCAAAACATGCAGGGATGAATCCATGAAAATGGATTTCAACGAATCAGGCGATGACACGTGGCAACACATGGATAAAATGGCCCACAAACAGAAGAATACGAGGAGATCCACTGGTGTTGCACCCATATATATCAAGAGGGCCCACCTGGAAGCCATCTGGAGGAAGCACTCCCTAAGGGGAGCCTTGACCAGGTCAGCCGAACCCCCTGGTCGGTCGACCTATTCCTGGCGCCAAACTCGGTCAGAGGACACGTGTTGGCTCCTCCTGACTCCCTGGAGTCAATGGTGACTGATTCACGCGTTAATTGTGGTGGTAACCGACCCTTCTCCATCTATAAATAGACCCCCTCACCTCACTTCTCACACACACCAAAAGTTGATAATAGTGCTACACTCCAAAGTTTTAGAGTAGTCCTAGAGGCTACCAAAGTAGAAGGAGAGTGTGGTGAAGAGTCTAGGATAAGGAGGCTTGGGCTTGTCAAGTCCATCTTCTACACTTGTACCCCTACAAACATTTTACTCAATCAAGTAAGCCTTTGTGAATTCAATACAAGTTTGATCTTTTATTCTTAGTAGTTTGCACAAGTAGTTACTTGTGGGTTCACTGCTTTAATTCATTAGAGACTCTAGTTGTAGCTTTGTGTTTGAAACAACTAGAGTAGTGATTTAGAACGTAAGCGTGGTGCTTAGGTTATAAATCATCAGTGGATCTCTTGTACACCCACGGATTGAAGAGGTAGGCAGTAGGTGGTGACAGCCCTATCTGTCCTTCATAATCCTCCACATTCGGCTATGCCATAGATTCTTGGTGGGAGTCGTCCTAGTATTGCTAGGAGTAAGGCCGTGACCGAAGCAAGCATCTACTGCAAACTACCTTGAATTAGGATCAATACTTTGAATTCCTCTTTGTTCCTTGCCTACCAAACAACTTTGTGTCCTTGGGTGAGCTAGTTCGAAGGATTAGCACACATGTTCTTTGGATTTGATACCCTTGGGAATACTCCTTAAGGGGAAGTGCTACAACGGTATTTCCGTGCGCTTGCGAATAACTCTGTGGTGTTAAGAAATACTAACACCTGTATAGGTTCATGGTCGTAGCCCATTACGGCTACCTGGTGTTGAAGATGCCAACTCCGACAGGCGTCCTCCGGATCCGACGCGATCGCACTGCTGGAGTAATAGTGCTTGAAGAACTTTATGCGCTCGCTACAGCACAAGAAGAAGGTCTATCAAGGAGCAAGCTGCTCAACCTTCGACCTCACGTTAGAGTGGCTCATCTTTTGCACCTCATGTGCAACCAAGAGGTGACACCAACATACCCGTCAAAGTCATCAAATTTGGTTCTGATGCAAATCAGACTACCCGTATATTGGGCGGCCTGGCTGACAAATAGGAACTCGCGCTCGTCACTTTCCTGTGGGCAAATGTTGACGTGTTTGCATGGCAACCGTCACAAATGCCTAGGATCCCCAGGGAGGTGATCGAGCGTCGTCTGAATATCTACCCCAACGCACGGCCAATACAACAGAAGCCCCGAAAGGAATCAGTTGAGCGGCACAACTTCATCAGGCAAGAAGTCAAGAAGCTGCTCAATGTTGGGTTCATCTGATAGGTTCATCATCCACAGTGGTTGTCAAACCCAGTTGTTGTACCAAAGACTAGTGGGAAGCTTTGATGTGCATCGAATACACCACCTTAAATAAGGCATGCCCAAAAGACCCATTTCCACTACCTAGAATACATCAGATAGTGGATTCTACCTCCGGGTGTGAGTTACTATGTTTCTTAGACGCCTATTCTGGTTATCATCAAATTCCAATGTCCGAGGAAGATGAAGAGCATACCGCCTTTATTACAGTAGATGGGTTGTACTGTTACATAGCCATGCCTTTTGGTCTTAAAAATGCCGCCTCAACTTTTGTGCGAGCTATGCACAAAACCTTTGGGGAGCTGATTAGGGACCTGGTGGAAGTCTACGTCGATGACATTGTCATCAAGATGAAGAATCAGGATTCGCTCCTGGACAATCTCCAAGGTGTCTTCGACAAGCTGTGCCTGACGCGCACAAAGCTCAACCCGGACAAGTGTGTCTTCGGGGTTAGCTCCGAGAAGCTCCTTGGTTTCTTGGTGACTCACCGAGGAATTGAGGCAAATCCGGCAAAAATTAGAGTCATTGAAGAGATGTGGCCTCCAGCCCGTATCAAGGACGTCGAAAAGCTAATTGGATGTCTAGCTTCACTTAGCCGATTAATCTCAATGCTGGCAGAGCGGGCGCTACCCTTCTTCAAGCTATTGATGAAGTCCGGACCATTCCATTGGTCTGAAGAAGCATAGAAGGCGTTCCAGGAGCTCAAGCAACTCCTCACGACACTACCAATCATGGTAGTTCCAGATCCTGGTGAGCCTCTTCAGCTTTACATTGCTGCAACTACGGAGGTTGTCAGCATGGTTCTGGTTGCAGAGAGACCAGGAACATCTTCAACTCAGGAGCCTAGACTCCTCCGGGAGGGTCTGGAGCTACATGAAGGCGAGTCTGGGTCCCAGCCCCAAGACACGGTTCCTAAAGTCAATATGCTAGTGGATCAACCTCCCTCATTTGAGGGAGTTTCTACTCAAGAAGAAGGGGAAGGTCCGGACCCCTCTGGGAGGGTCCAAGTTGATGAAGAAGAAGCTACGGACCCCTCCGGGAGGGTCCGAACAGTCCAACGGCCGGTGTACTTCATCAGGAAGTATTACACGACGCCAAGACTCATTATATTGAGGTACATAAGCTCCTGTACGTAGTGCTTATTGCCTCAAGGAAGCTTCATCACTACTTCCAAGCCCACAAGATTTCAATGTTAACTTCTTATCCACTACACACTATATTACATAATCCCAATTCTACAAGAAATATCGCCAAGTGGGTAGCAGAGTTGGCATAATTTGACCTCGAACTCCTGCCTTGACATGCGATCAAGAGTCAGGTGTTGGCTTACTTCGTAATGGAGTGGACACCTTATTCATCAACTCTAGGGGCCCTGATGAGCAGAAGCCATAACCTAAGGTCCCGGTCTTCACCGGGCCTCACTGGACTCTCTACTTTGACAGCTCCATGCAGAAGCAGGGGGCCGGAGTTGGAATACTTCTCCTTGCTCCAACCGGGGAGAAGGTCAAGTACATGGTGCGCCTCGACTTCAAGGCAACCAACAACATAGCAGAATATGATGCTCTCATCTTCGGACTCAAGGTGGCGCTATCATATGCGCCCGACAGCTCCTGGTGAAGGGTGATTTGCAACTCATCATCAAGCAAGTAAAAGATGAATGTAGTTGCAACAACCCCCCACTTGCTGCTTATTTACATGAAGTCCAGAAGCTGCAGAAGGAATTCCATGTCCTCGACCTCCACCATGTCCAGCATCTCAACAATGCGGAAGTCGATGATCTCTCGACGAAGGCTTCAACCGGGGCTCAAGCACCCGATGGGGTATTTGTCAAGAGATTGTCATCACCTGCCACTTAGCCTACCGAACTGAGTGATGGGGGCGAGACCAGCACCTTGAAGCTGGCGGTCCCGGTGGCCCTATTACCATAGCGTCCACCAAGGATCATAGGCGCTACAGGAAGCTCTGAGCAACCAAGCGCGCAAGATCCAGAAGCCAAGAAAGCTCTAATGCATGACTCTCAGAGATTTAGAGCTACTTGAAAGACAACATCCTTCCTGAAGATGGTGTATCCGCCGAGCGAATTGTCAGATTGGCTAAAATATACACGTTGGTAGAAGTGGTTCTCTACCGACATGGTGACAACGGAATTCTAATACGGTGCATTTCCCGAGAAGAAGGTCGCGAGCTGCTCGCGAAGATCCATGGAGGCAAGTGCGGGAACCATGCATCTTCTCGCATGTTGGTCGGTAAGGCATTTAGGCATGGCTTTTATTGGCCTACAACACTCCAAGAAGCAGTCAAGTTGGTCAAGAAGTGTGAAGCGTGCCAGTTTCACGTGAAGAAAATCCACACACTAGTTCAGTCACTGCAAATGATACCTCCCACATGGCCATTTGTTGTGTGGGGGATGCACATTTTGGGACCTTTCCCAAAAGTCGTCGGAGGTTACCGGTTCTTGTATGTCACCATCGACAAGTTCATGAAGAGGCCGGAAGCTACTCCAGTTGTGACTATCAATAAGCAATCAACCATCATGTTTTTGAAGTCCATTGTCTGTAGATTTGGAGTTCTGAACAGAGTCATCACTGACAAGGGGACCCAATTCACAAGTGCAGCATTCCAAGAGTAGTGCAAATATCTCGGCATACAAGTCAGCTATGCCTCAGTAGCACCTCCAGCAAATAATAGCCAAGCCGAGAGAGCAAACACAGAGGTACTCAAGGGACTCAAGACGCGCACTTATGAGCACTTGAAGAAGCATGGTGCCAACTAGATAGAGGAGCTCCCATCTGCTTTATGGGCGAGCCAAACTACACTAAGTCGGGCAACAGGGGAGACACCCTTCTTCTTGGTGTACGGAGCTACCAAGAGAAGTCTGTTTAGCAAGTAGGAAGCTACCAAGCTCCAACACCCCCCAGGGGGCCCGTCGTCGTCATAACAAAGGGTCCATGGAGATATCTGAGGCAAGTATCAGACCTTGGAGCTATCCTACTGGCTACGAGTTCGGAGCAAACAAGTTTTCAAGACATTGTCAAGTTCCTCATGGTAGATGTCCTCAATCAGTTGAACACATCTACTAGGGGGCCAACAAGATAAAATGGCAATGTATTGAAGACAAAAATGGAATTCGAAAGGATTTCATTCAGTCATTCAAAATTGGAGATTTACAAGTTCAAGGTAAAAAGAGGAATGTCCTAGCTATTGGAGTTCTTAACAAAGAACGAGGCAACTGTCTAGGCAGCTTCTTGGACGTTGGCCTTGGCAGCTTCCTCCTCCTTGACAATGGGTCCTTCGACCACCGGACCTAGAGACATCTTTGGGTCCCAGCTCTTGAAGCATGCCAGCATATACTTGGTGACGTTCTTGGCCATCGACTTTCCTTCTATCTCCAGTTGGTCGACGATTACGTCCCTCATAGCATCCAACTTGTTGCCAGCAGAGTTCAAAGATACCAGAGCCTTGTCCATGTCTAGCTTTCAGTCATCTGGACGAACAAGACTAAAGCCCAAAGACACAGGAGCTTCATTAGCTCACCCGAGGAAGTCCCAGACTTGTTGAGACTCAATTGTCCTTGAGCTTCGGAGCTCCTCCAGCAACCTCCTTGCATATGAAAGCTCCACAGAGCCCTCTTTTGAGAAGCGTTGAACCTCCTTAGCATGATGTTGAATTTGTTCAGCCAGCAGCTTCTCTTGATCAACAACTTGTTTCTATCGAAGGTGTACTCGGCTTTGCCTATTCACAAGGTCTTTCTACTTCGCCTTCATCTTGTCCTCCCGGGCAGAGACAATAATTTCTATTTCACTGACATCTTGGCCTGCCCGCCACAATCGGTGCCTCTCTTGTTCACACCTAGCTTCAAATTCCTTCACAAGGTTAGCCAAGTCTTGTACACCATGTGCTAGCTTCTGGGAGAGCCCATCCTCCCTCTAATGGATCTTATCTTCTTTTTCTTGGAGGCTAACGTCCTTATTATCGAGCTCCTCTCGACACTTGAGGAGAGTTTCCCTCAATTCCTTGAGATCTCTGAGTGGCTGTTAGCCATTTCACGGGCCTTCTGCACATGCTCATAGATCCCTTGAGTCTTCTTGTCGAGGGCCTTAATAGCGGCCTCTCACTCATCTAGCACCCTATTCAGGCGCGATTGTCGGGCTTTTTCCTTTTTCACCCACTCCTTCTGGTCCACAATCCTAGACTGCAACTGCTTTGTCTTGAAGAGCAGACTATTGCTCCAACGCCTCAGGGTATTGCACTCTTCTTCGAGAAACTTGCGGTTGTAGTTAAAAGCTAACTGGACCTGTCAGCGGCTTGAGCAGACGTTGTCGATTGACAACTCCAGGGGAATTGGCTCTGGGCCTGCCTAAGGTGCCTCTGCAGGCTCCAACGGGTCTTCTAAAATAACATTAGGAGCCCACAGCGCAAGCATGTTCTCCAGCAGCTCCACGTCACTGGGGCCGATCTCCTGGAGCTCGTCAATTACTGTCGCAGTAGAGGAAGGTCCTGCAACTAACAAGGAGGGTTCAGCCGCCAGATCTTCAATTCCCGGAGCAGGCGAGGAGGGATCCGCAGCCAGATCTTTAGCCGTCGGCTTAAAATTCGGAGCACCAAAGTCGGATCCTCTTGAGCAGGATCGGGCAAGATCACCTCTGGGTTTCCCACCTTCAGAGTTAGCACTGGAACATCTGTTGGGACTTCATCGATTTCTAGCGTTGATGCTGAAAGCTCCGCAACTAGCTTCAAACCGCCAGAGCTTGCTTGAGTACTTCTTCCACATGGTCCGACACTACCATGGGTTCTTCGGTTGCTGGTACTTGACTTGTCTACATGACAGCCGACGTCGGAGCCAGAGATGCCGTGTTGTCTGCCACAACCACTGGGGGAAGGGGTTGGAGCTGAGGCAGGAGCTTCAGCTTGCATAGCCTCTGCAGCTGCCACAGGTGCTAGAGCTGCAGCCTCCTTCCTTGATACCTTGGAATTATAACATAGAGAATTCAAGATAAATCAAGAAACAAAATCAAGACAAAAGCTGAAGGTTTGTCCCTTACTTGGGTATGTTGCCACTCCAATCGTCATGAATCTTTTTTCTTGGGTGCTTGAAGATAGATTCCTCCATCGTCGGTGTGGTGGATGCTCCAGAACCCGAACCAGGTGTTGAGGCGGCCGCCGGTGCTGCCACCTCTGGTACCTCCATCATCGAAGGATGCACTCCGGACCTGGAGCCATCAGCTGGCACCAGGATGGGAGTTAATTTTCCAAACCCAGCACCCTCTGTGGGCACTAGAGCCGAGAGACCAGCCAGAGCATGACCACCACAGACCTTAGTCGAGGCTGAGGGGTCACTTCTTTCGGAGCTTCCCTCACACTGCTTCCGTAACTTCTTGTCATATTCCGCTTGTGACTCGGAGCTTCGACGGGAGCTTTCTCCTTGCCTCGGCTTGAGGTTGATTTCTTGGGAGGTTAAGCTTCGGGACCTTTGCCTTTACCACTGACTGGCGTAGGTCCAAAGACTTCATGGGAGCAATGAGCTCCGGGGATCACAATCCCCGCTGGAGGAGTGCTACGATGCTTATCCACAAGGTTCAGATCATCAAGTGTTGGCATCTTCTTCTGCAGCTCCCTCCTGAACTCTGGAACCATATTCAGTGGCAGGAACTCCGCCGAAGGTGTCAGATCATCGGGGTGAATGGCTTAGTGGTGCAATTTTTGGAGATGAAGCTTCAAAGCATTTTCGTCCAAATTGGACCCAATACCAGTATCAACCCTAACGGTACCTGGTGAACCGGGTACCACTAGATACAAGAAAGGAGGCATGCTAGGTCCCACCGCTCGTGGGGACAGGACCCGATGTGGTCCCACGGTGTCGCGTGGCATGCGGCATAGCCATGGCTCTCCACTGAGGGAAGGCCCAACGTAGCCACGTGTCCTGCAGCTCTAGGTGCATCTCCCCCATGGAGGGAAGGTCCGACGCTGCCACATGTCCCACAGGTCTGGGTCCACCCCCTGTCAAGGAGAGGTCCATCATGCACACCAGGTCAGCGACCCCAGACCTGCCTCCCTACGGGAAGAAGGTACGGTGCAGCCACATGTCCGGAAGCTCCGGGCCCGACCACCTGGTGGAGGAAAGGACCGGACTCGCCACATAGCATGCAGCACCGCACCTAGCTCATCCTGTGATAGCGGCAATAAAGTGGGACGAGCCCAGTGCACCTAAACGGAAAAGACGCGCATGTTCCCTAGGTAAGTAAGAGCTCTCACTCATAAGTCAAAAGTCTTGTACCCAACCCGTCAGTAATAGGCTAGCGCCAAACTACTATGCACGACGGGCAAATGAGAGGCCGGGACAAGACGGACGAGACACCGCCAGCCAAGATGAGGGGTTGTGTGTAGCCCTGCAGCAAGGCATGGCCAGGTTGCACATTGAAGCCATTGTCAGAGGATAGCATTTACTCCTAGATCTTAGGAGGGATTTGGTACACCCGGGGCCACATGTCGGGCCCCAGGCCCCACTTGTAAGCTGCTCGGCCTTGGACTATAAAAGGACCGAGCGGCAATCGACTAACACACGTTCACTCAGACCCAGAGTTCTCTCAGACTCAAGCAATACAACACACAAACCACTGTGGAGTAGGGTATTACGCTCAGGTGGCAAAAACCATGTAAATCCCTCGCGTTCATCATTCTCTGAGCTTGATCTTGCTAGGACTAGCCCCCCAAAAACACATCGAACCTCTGCGGACCGCTCTCGAGTAGGTCCGGGGGAGGTGTTAGTTTAGACACCTCAACATTTGGCATGCCAGGTAGGGGGCTTTCTCCAGCAAGCATCTTCACCGACATCATGGTGAACGCACGCTCCAATGCAAGTTCCTCCAGGCCACAGCCCTGCCAGCAGGCGGCGGGAGAGGACCAAGCTTTGTCCCACCCCAGATCTAGGTCCCGCTCCAGGGTGGGAAGGTCTGGACCATCGTGGCACCGTGCAATCACCCCACTGACTGCAGGCCCGCATAACACGGCACGGCGAACGCCAGCCGCAACAGCTACTACGGCACCGCCAGCAGCAAGCCCAGAAAGTGCACTCCTAGCCGCAAGTGCGTTGCACCGCAACGCACCGACGAAAGGTGCATCCGAGGAAGCAACCCAGCAGTGGGTAAATGACATCGACCACCCGGTCGTTGCTGCGCTCCAAGCAACCCCACAAGGCAGGAGGCGAGCGGCAACAACGTTTGTTTCGCAGTCGCGAACACCCGCCGTCGACCGACAGACCACCGATAGCAGCTCAGCAAGGCTTTTGATGGCAGACTTGCAGGGTGAGCTGCAGCGCCATAGGGTAGGTGAGGACTGTCGGATTGTCATCGAACGACAGAGGGAGCAGTACCGCAACATTGAGGCGGACTACAGCCTGTCGGGCCCTGGACCCCAGGTGCACGGCGCTCTCCCGCCGCGATAGGGGTATGTGATGCCCCCCCGCGCAGCACCAGGCATACGTGGCACCTCCTCCACACTAGGCGTACGTCGCACCTCCTTCGCTCCAGGAATATGGTGTGCCTCCGCCACACCATGCATCTGCCGATGCGCCTCAACCCCAGGCGTACGCAGTGCCACCTGGCCATCAAGGTCACGCAACACCAAACATGTCGCCCGCAACTACCGGTGGAGGGTGCACAGCTCTAGCCCCGCACCTACGGAGAGTGGTCTGGCCTCACAAGTTTTGCCGCACACACCGGAGAAGTATGACAGGAGTGTCAACCCGAGTGAGTTTCTGCAGATCTACTCCAACTCCATCCTAGATACGGGGGGTGCTGAGGTCATCATGGCAAACTACTTCCCTGTGGTCCTGGCTGGTCTAGCGTAGTCATGGCTCATGAACCTGCCTCAGGGGTCTATCACCTCTTGGGAAGAGCTGTGCTGGCAGTTCGTGGCAAACTTTGGAAGTTCGTATGAGCGCGCTGGCACAGAGCTCGGCCTCCACGCTGTTAGATAGCGCTTGGGAGAGCTGCTGCAAGCATTCATCCAGCGATTCTCCCAGGTATAGAACACCATCCCACACATCTCGAATGCATCTGTCATAGTTGCATTCAAGCAGGGTGTGAGGGACAAGAAGATGCTCGAGAAGCTCGCCACGCATAACGTGTGCGATGTCTCCGAGCTGTTGGCCTCGGCAGACAGATGCGCCAAGGCTGCAGAGGGGCGTAACTGGCACGCCTGGCCCTCCTTGGAAAGTCGGGAGCCCTCACAGTCTAAAGCGGAGGCCACTACCAGAGGTGGTGGCAGGAAGAAGAAGAACGGGGGCCGCGACAGGAGTAAGCTGAGGCCCGGAGCTCCCATGGTGGCAGCTGCGGCAACTGGCAGAGCCCGGAGCTCGCGCCAGGAAAAGCGCCCGTGCCCATCACCTGAGGTTGATGACGCTGACTTCAAATGCTCGGTGCACCGGACCAACAGTCACAGTGCAAGTGAGTGCCGTGAAGTCAAGAAGCTCGTGGCACGTTTCCACGAGCAGCGTCAAGAGAGTGAGCCCTCTCGCAAGAGGGAGGGCAAGCAGAAGCTCGACCCTGCGAAGGACAAGGACGAAGACATGGGCTACCAGGAAGCCCACAGAGCAGTGAAAGCAGTGTTCACGAGTGCTGACTCAGACACTAGCAGCAACCAGGAGCGTCGGAAACTCCTCTGTCATCTACGGGGGGACTTGGACCCTGTGTCTTGAACCGCAGTGAAAGTCCTGCGACGGGCCGTGGTGGCAGTGGTCCCGGTGGCAAGCCCGGCTCCCCACAGCAAGTGGATGAGCACAGCTATCAGCTTCGACGCTTCGGACTGCCCGAAGAACATGGCAGGAGCTGGAGTGCTCCCGCTGCTCGTGGCCACAACCATCGCCAATGTGAGGCTCCATTATGTGCTGATCGATGGCGGTGCAGGCCTCAACCTCATCTCCACTGCAGCGTTCCGGAAGCTACAGATACCTATGTCTCGGCTCACACCTTCGAGCCCGTTCTCAGTGGTAGCATCCACCTCCCGGTAACCTTTGGTACGCTGGAAAACTACCGCACGGAGAATATTCTATTCGACGTGGCGGATGTTGACATTCCATTCAACGTCATCATCGGAAGGCCGACACTATACCAGTTCATGGCCGTAGCTCACTACGGCTATCTGGTCCTGAAGATGCCAACGCCATCCGGGGTCCTCAGGGTCCGGGGAGATTGCACCGTGGCAGTGTCAGCCTTGGAACAGCTCTAAGCACTCGCTGCAGGGCGGACCCCGAACCTGGATGATGCAAGGGAAGGCCGACCAAGTCAAGGCCCACCCCAACGGACCTCCACAGCAGCTCCGTGCGTGCTGCCCGCCGAAGACGATGTCCCAATAAAGGTCATCACGATCGGCTCCGAGGCTGCCCAGATGACCCGCATAGCGAGTAACCTGGACAGCAAATAGGAATTCACACTCGTAACCTTCCTCTGGGACAATGTCGATGTGTTTGCCCGCCAACCATCGAAGATGCCCGGGATCCGGAGGGATGTGATTGAGCACCATTTATAGATCTACCCCGACGCCCGTCCGGTACAACAAGAGGCCCCAAAAGCAGTCCGTTGAGCGCCAAAACTTCATCCGAGAGGAGATTAAGAAGTTGGTCGATGCCGGCTTCATCCGGGAGGTCCACCACCCTTGGTGGTTGTCTAATCCTGTTTTCGTCCCCAAAGCTGACGGGAAGCTTCGGATGTGCATCGACTACACCAACCTAAACAAGGCATGTCCAAAAGATACATTCCCACTTCCCAGGATAGGTCAAATTGTAGGCTCTACGTCAGGCTGTGATCTACTGTGTTTCCTAGATGCGTATTCTGGTTTCCATCAAATACCTATGTCTAGAGATGATGAAGAGCATACTGCTTTTGTAACAGTAGATGACCTGTATTGTTATGTCTCCATGCCTTATGGTCTTAAGAATGCTCT
Source organism: Tuctoria greenei (assembly GCA_036927565.1). Taxonomy (NCBI): domain Eukaryota; kingdom Viridiplantae; phylum Streptophyta; class Magnoliopsida; order Poales; family Poaceae; genus Tuctoria; species Tuctoria greenei. The sequence goes on along the minus strand of JAYESD010000004.1, from coordinate 71,118,823 downwards.
CCCTACCTTTGTACGTGCGATGCATAAAACATTTGGGGACCTCATTAGTGACCTGGTAGAGGTGTATGTCGATGACATCGTGGTCAAAATCAAAGACCGCACGTCCTTCCTGGACAACTTAGCGCAAGTCTTAAGCAGGCTACGCCATACATGCACGATGTTGAACCCCGAAAAGTGAGTCTTCGGGGTCTCTTCTGGGAAGCTGCTTGGATTCCTGGTTTCTCACTGTGGGATCGAAGCCAATCCAGAGAAGATCAAGGCGATAGAGCTTATGCGGCCCCCGACGCGTATCAAGGATGTGCAGAAGCTTGTAGGGTGCCTAGTGCCCTCATCCGCTTCATCTCGAGGCTGGCAGAACAGGCGCTTCCCTTCTTCAAGATCCTACGAAAGGCGGGTCCCATTGCATGGACAGAAGAGGCGGAAACGGCGTTTCAGGAGCTCAGGAGGCACCTAACGACCCTCCCAGTTATGGTGGCACCGGAGCCCGGTGAGCCCCTGCTGTTGTATGTTACTGCAACAACCGAAGTGGTTAGTATGGTCTTGGTCGAGGAGCGATCAGCCACATCAACAACATACACGAGAAGGAGCCCGTTAAGCAAACACCGAGCCTCCAGACTCAGAGCAAGCCATGGATCCCTCCCAGGGGGGCTCTGGGAACCAGGAAGTCATCGGGTCCCAGCCCCCAGAGGATGATGCGGGCCCTGGGAGCTAGGAGCCCCAGGACCTGGGTCCGATGCACCCTGCATCGGACCTCTTGGACGGAGTCTACTACATCAGCGATGTCCTCATGAGGCAAAAACAAGGTATCAGGAGATACATAAGTTGTTGTACGCTTTGTTGATAGCATCGAGGAAGCTCCAACACTATTTCCAAGGCCATATGATCTCGGTGGTCACCTCCTTCCCGCTGAGAGCGGTGCTCCACAGCCCTAATGCCACCGACAACATTGCCAAGTGGGCAGCCGAGCTAGCGGAGTTTGAAATTGAGTTCCTCCCTCGGCATGCAGTCAAAAGTCAAGCCCTGGCGAATTTCATGGCCGAATGGACTCCATCGCCTAGCAACCCAAAAAGCTCAGTCAGCGAGGACACAGTGTTCGGGGCACCGGTCTTCATTGAAACCCCGTGGACGCTTTACTTCGATGGTTCTGCCCAAAACCAGGGGGCTAGAGCCGGGGTGGTGCTCATAGCTCCGACAGGGGAGCAGTTCAAGTACATGGTGCACCTTGGCTTTAAAGACACCAACAAGATGGCAGAGTACGAGGCCCTCATCTTTGGGCTGAAGACAGCGTTGACCCTCGAGGTCTACCAGTTGCTTGCCAAAGGAGATTCCCAGCTGACCGTCAAGCAAGTCAAAGGGGAGTGCAGTTGCAATGACTCCCAACTGGCAGCATACTTGTTGCACGTTAGGAAGCTGGAGAAAGATTTCGAAGTCTTGGATCTATGCCATGTGCGCCGAGATGACAACTCAGTTGCAGACGACCTATCAACGAAGACCTCCACAGAGGCACCAGTGCCCGAAGGAGTCTTCGCAAGGACGTTATCGCGACCAACTACCCGAGCTGCCGAGCCAGGTGAAGGGGGTGAAGATAGCACCTCGAAGCTAGCAATCCCAGCTGCCCTGTAGCCATGGTACCCGCCACGGTTCCTATGCGCCTCCAGCAGCTCTGAGCAGCTGGGCCCCAAGAACCAGAAGCTCAAGGAGGTCCCGATGCATGGATCTCAGAGGTCCGGGACTACTTGAAGGACAACTACCTTCCCGAAGAACATTCCTTGGCAGAACGGATTGTGCAGATGGCTAAACGATACACACTAGTAGAGGGGAATCTCTACTGGCATGGCGCCAACGGCATTCTCTTGCGATGCATTACCCGGGAGGAAGGCTGCGACTTGCTCACAGAAATCCATGGAGGTGAGTGCGGGAACCACGCATTGGCCTGCATGCTGGTCGGCAAAGCCTTTCAGCATGGCTTCTACTGGCCCACAACACTCCAGGATGCCGCTGACATGGTTAAGAGATGCAAGGTGTGCCAGTTCCATGCCAAGCAAATGCACACACCAGCTCAAGCGCTGCAGATGATCCCCCACTCATGGCCATTCATCGTATGGGGACTGGACATCCTGAGACCTTTCCCAAGAACCGTCGGAGGATTCCGGTACCTCTACATCGCCATATATAAATTCACCAAATGGCCAGAAGCCACCGCAATCGTCACCATTAACAAGCAGTCAGCAGTGAAGTTCATCAAGTCGATCACCGCAGGTTCGGGGTCCCGAGCAGGATCATCACTGATAATGGAACCCAATTCACGAGTGCCACGTTCCAAGAATACTGCGAGGACCATGGAATCCATGTTTCTTATGCCTCTTTCACCCATCCCGAGAGCAATGGGCAGGTAGAGAGGGCAAATGTTGAGATTCTCAAGGGCCTCCGGACTCGTACATACTCAAGCCTCGAGAGACATGGTGCAAATTGGATGGATGAGCTGCCATACGCGCTGTGGGCTAGCCGGACATCAACCAGCCGGGCTACAGGAGAAATGCCCTACTTCCTGGTGTATGGGGCGGAGGCCGTCCTTCCCCTAGAAATCGCCATGGGCTCCCCTTGTGTTCGTATGTACGGCGAAGCCACACAGCACCAGTTCAGGCGTGAAGATATGGACCTCGTCGACGAGGGACGCATACGAGCAGCCCTCTGAAACGCACAGTACAGGCAAGCGCTCCGATGCTACCATAAACGGACCGTGCATAGTAGGGAGCTCAAGGTGAACGACCTGGTCCTGCGATGCCTGCTCTCCCATGAAGGGACAAACAAACTTTCCCCCAAGTTGGAGGGTCCCTTCCGGGTCACAGAAGTTTGTCGCCCAGGTTGTGTTCGCCTAGCTACGTAGGATGAGCAACCAGTGCCCAACACGTGGAATATCGAACACCTCCGTAAGTTTTACCCATAGTCAGTGGAAGCGTATTTTATTTTCTTTTGTTATAAAGTTAGCATAGTGTCTAGAGACAGCACTTGGGTTCACTAAGGCTGGGGGGATGAGCTCCGAGCGCCTGCCTTGTTCTACGTGGTCCGGTACCCTGAGAAGGTACACTCAGCTCCCTACCACCCAGGTCGGGTCGTTCCTCCTGTAAAGTATGTTCTCTCCTATGAGCGTTATAATGAAAAGATGCTTGCCCTACCCTGAAATGCCTTGTTCATTTGAAATTATGTTTAGTTCTTATGAATGGTGTGATGCATTTTCCGTTAGCTCATCACCTAGCGTGGGTGCGGTCAATTTTTCCCTTCGTCTCTAAAATAGTGGGAGCATTTTTGTCCATTTTCCAGTGGGTCACTTTGGGTACCTGCTAAGTGTCCGAAACCTCCGAACCCACCCCTCGTGTGTGCTGAGAAACAGGTTCCGGGAATGAGGGCACTGAGTTAGTCAAGCCCCCGACAACAGCAACGGATTGTCAGACAAGCGACACTAATAGAGCGTGGGTAAAAGATTGACTTGAGAGCGGAATTACCTTTTATCTTTCATGTGCGCAGGTTCCTAAAGTACAACACTAAACAAAGTCACTCCTGTACCTCCAATGGCGAACGGCCACTCCACCGAGAGTACGCTCGGGGGCCCGTTGTCAGCGTCCTCTACACCAACAATGGGTGATGTCGAAGCTCCTGGGCTTCGGCAATTACAAGAGGCATGGCATCGACGTCCTTCCATGATCGTGGGTGTTGCCGGAGCTCCTAAGCTCCAACAACCCCAGGGGGCCCGGCGGTGGCGTCTCCTACGTAGATCATGGGTGTTGTCGGAGCTCCTAAGCTCCGACAACCCCAGGGGGGCGGCGGTGGTTCCTCCTACATAGACAGTGGGTGTTGTCGGAGCTCCTAAGCCCTGACAACCACAGGGGGCCGATGTTCTCGAAGAGAGGGTCAGTTCCTTTTGGTACATGAACACAATCAAAATTACGTACATCTACCAGGGGGCAGGACACAAAAATATCAGAGTCAAAGATCAGGAGGATGTCATTCATTAAGAGATTATCTTACAAAATCGGAAGCATAAAGGAGGGAGCAAGAAAAGAAAGGCCTAAGTCCTACGGATAGCTAAGGCAACAGTTTGAGCGGCCTCCTGAACACTCTCCCGGGCAGCATCCATCTCTTCCTTGATTGGCCCTTTGACTGCTGGACTCAAGGGGAAGTGAGGGTCCTGGCCCAGGTAGCATGTTAACACGTACTCGGCGACGGTCCTGGTCAAGGACCTCCCCTCCGTCTCCAGCAGGTCCGCGACGACGTCAACCACTGCATCGAGCTTGCTGCCAGCGGAGCTAAGAGCTGCCAGCACATCATTTAGCTCCGGCACCGGGTTGGCCAGACGTGTAGGACTGAAGCCAAACTATGCCAGTGATCCATCGGCCCGTCCCAGGAAGTCCCAACCCACTGGGACTCGGCCGCTCTTGAGCTCCACAACTCCTCCAGAGGCCTCCTGGTGGCCGCCAATTTCGCACCCTCCTTTGCAAGGCATTCGGCCTCCTTGCCGTGCTGCTGGATGCCCTTGGCTAGCTGTCGCTTGCGATCAGTGAGCTCCAACTCCTTGACAAAGATACGGTTCTGACGCTCCACCAAGTCTTCCTCCCGGCCCCATACTGTATCCTCTCTGGCGAAGACATCAGCCTCTCGCTTGTTGAGGCTTTGCCCCCGTTCCCAGAGCCTATCCTCCTCGATCTTACACCGCGCTTCAAATCTCTTGTGGCGATCCGCCAAGCTCTGCTTGCCCACCGACAGCTTCTGGTAGGGCTCCTCTTCTCTCCGACCCAGGTCCTTCCGCTTCTCAGCGAGTTCGGCCTCGCCCAAGTCCAGCTCCTGGCGGCGCTTTTGGAGAGTCTCATGCACGACGGTTAGACCCCTTGGTGCTGGTCCGCAACTCTGTGGCACTCCATGGCTTCTTCGTATATCTTCTATGCCTTCGCATTGAATGCTTTGAGGGTAGCCTCTTCACGTTGAGAAGCTCACCTTGCTCAACCAGTCGGGTAGGCTTGCCCTTGACCCATTCTTCGCTTTGACGGAGCATGCTACACTCCTCCCCCAGAGCCTTGCGGTTGTGCTCGAAGGAAAAGGCAACCTGCTGCAACTTGGAGCAGGCATTGTCGATGGCCAGCTCTAAGGGAATGGGCGTCGGACCAGACGGGAGCGCCCCTTCCCCCATCTCCACCAGAATGTATGCCGTCACCCGAGAGGGGCTCCCCCTCGAAGGTGGTGGAACTTGCGGGCTTGAGGCGCCTGGGGCCTCCGCTGGACTCTCCAGTGCAGCCACAGTCGCTCCTGGTTCAGACCCCGACGCTCCCGGTTCAGTCTCTGACATGAGAGAAGCGAGATGTGTGCCCGGAACCTCCACGGCTTGAAGCGCGGACGCAGGTGCACTGGACGCCACTGACTGAGGCACCAGAGCCTCAACCACCCTCGATGCAGGAGCACATACTTCGACGGCCGTTGGGTTGGCCACCACAAACTCCGCAGTATTTGGCGTGGGGGCCGGCTCTTTGACCTCTCCCAGCTCGTTGACCGGGGCCTCTAACACATTTGGCATGGGGGTCGTCCCCTCACCTACATCCAGCTGAGGCATCGGAATCTCCTCGGAAGATGGTGTGGGGGTCGATCCTTCGGTGGCCCCCCGCACCACGGGTGGAACTTCCGCCGACTTCGGAGCTGTGCTGACGCTCGGCACCTCCGTCAAGGCCTCCAGGGCTACTGGCTCCAGCACTGGAGTCTTGGCTGTCCCCACATCAACAACCGGGAGCCTCAGTTTTGTTGCAACCGCACCTATGGTTGGGGGCGCCCTCGAGTCATCCGGAGCATCCGCGTCTGCCTTTGCAGGTGCAGGAACTGGAGCCAAAGTGTCTGCGTGCACAACCTCCTGTGCAGCCGGTGGAGTGGCGGTCATCTCTCCTTTCTTGGAAGCGCTGCACATCCAAGATAGAAACGTTTAAAGGGTGACCTAGACTCAAAAAGAAATCAAAGTAGGAGCTCGACTGTTTACCTTGGGAAGGCCCAAGTACCACGGAGACAGAGCCATTTCTGAGCAGGGCCGGAGCCGAAGCCCGAAGGACCCGACGTGGTCGGGGCCCCGGGCCTCCCAAGAGCTTGGACCGGAGCCGGAGCCTCCCTAGCCAGAGGGACCCCCATCTGGGGGGTACCTCCGGAGCTTGGTCTCGTACTTGGCGCCGAGGTGGGAGGTGGCCCCCTAGAACTGGCACCCGCCGGAGGTCCGGGAGCTGGATGAGATGGCCCCCTGGAGGTCCCAATGTGACTTCCATCACCTCGCACCAGCTTCCTCTTCTGGCTGGAGGGTTCCGCAAAAGCCTCGCCCTTGCCGGAACTAGCAACTTTGTCTCCCCTCTTGGGGGAACCAGGGCTGACCCCCCGGACGCTACAGGTGCGGTGGTTGCGAGGGGAGCCTGCCTCGTCGCGACTCCAATATCATCCAACCTTGGCATTAGCTTTCGGAGCTCCTGGCAAAACTCAGGAGCCAGGTTCAGGGGTGGGAAGGACTCTGGAGGTGCCAGGGAGTCGAGCGAGATGCTGGGTTTTCTTTGGAATTTCTTCAGTAGCTCCTTCAGTGCTTCGTCCCTCACTTGGGTGTCGGCATCACGCGGCGTGAACGTCCACGCAGTCCGTTCTCTGAACTTCAATGGCACCCATCTGTTCCTCAGGAAGTTCCCTAAGACCATATGGGGAGTCACTCCACTAGTGACACAGCCTTCAATCCTCGCCACAACGGGCTTGTACGCCGCCGGTAGCTCCGGGAGCTCTTTCTAGAGGTCGGTGTCCATGTTTGGGAGGCTCTCTGGCAGGTCCAGCTTCTCGTTCCTGTCCACAGTGATGATCACCCACTCCTTCTTCCAATCGTCCCATTTGCTGGAGGAAAAGGTGTCCAAGTACTTGAAGGGGCACCGCTTGCACTTCACGAAGTAGTACAGTCCCACCATCTCGTTCCCCTTCCCGGTGGTCTGCAGGGTGAAGATATTCAGGAAGAGATCTAAGCTGGGCCGCACCCCCACCCACATCTCACAGAAGTGGATGAAGGTAGTGACCAGCAGAACTCAGTGGGGTCCGAGGAAGTGCAGCTGGATGCAGTAGAACTCCAGCAATGTCATTAGGAAGGACGAGAAGGGGGGAAGCAGGCTGACCATGGTGTATCCTTGGAAGAATACCATGTCACCGGCGTTCTTCTTCTCTAAAGGAATCTCTCCAAAGCGGATCTTGTCATTGAAGGAGTCGTGGGACCATCCCATGTAGGCTCGGACCTTCTTCAGCCCCTTCTCAGTCATGATCTTGCTGGGCGGGGAGAACCAACTCCATGGCAACAAGATGGAGTAGGGAAAGGATGGTTGTGCGAGGGCTAGGGCTCAAAGCTGAAGGATGCGATAAGGCAGTAAGGACTTAAGCGCGGGTGCAAATGGAGGCGTGAAGAGTGCGTGACCTATGCTAGTCCCCTTCTTAAGTATACATCCGCGACGTTTGGGTGGAAACCACAGGTGACATGATACTGGAGCTACTCGCACTATGACTGGTGGGTCGGAGTCTGATTTGGCAGAAACATCGAGTAGCCGCCTCCAAGTAGTCGCTCTTGTAGGCGGGAGTTAAAAACTAAAGGGCGGCGAATTAATGGGCGCGCGGAACCGAAACGAAATTCGTATCGAGAACCGACTGCCGTTGATGGCGCGATATCTGCAGACAATGATTTTATCCGCCACATTGAAGGGAAGCCCTTAAAGTCGCAGCACGAGGATTCAAAATGGCCCCACCTCAGGTATGGCCACTTAACCAAGGAAGTTCCTCCCCGAGACTGGCCCGGGGGCCACTGTCGGTACCTGTCAAACTGGGTACCCCTAGATACAAGAAAGGAGGCATGTTGGGTCCCATCGCTCGTGGGGGCAGGACCCGACGTGGTCCCAGAGTGCCGCGTGGCATGCGGCATAGCCATGGCTCTCCACTGAGGGAAAGCCCGACGCAGCCACGTGTCTTGCAACTCCAGGTGAATCCCCCCCACCCAGGGAAGGTCCGACGCTGCCATGTGTCCCGCAGGTCTGGGTCCACCCCCCCCCCCCAGCCAAGGAGAGGTCCGGCGTGCTCAGTAGGTCGACTGCCCCGGACCTGCCTCCCTGCGGGAAGAAGGTCTGGTGCAGCCACGTGTCCGAAAGCTCTGGGCCTGACCGCCCGGCGAAGGAAAGGACTGGACTCGCCACGTGGCAAGCAGCACCGCACCTAGCTCACCCTGTAATAGCGGCAATAAAGTGGGACGAGCCTAGTGCATCTAAATAGAAAAGATGCGCATGTTCCCTAGGTAAGTAAGAGCTCGCACTCATAAGTCAAAAGTCTTGTACCCAACCCGTCGGTAACAGGCTGGCGCCGAACTACTATGCACGACGGGCGAATGAGAGGTCGTGACAAGATGGACGAGACACCGCCAGCCATGATGAGGGGCTATGTGTAGCCTTGCAGCAAGGCATGGCCAGGCGGCACATTTAAGCCATTGTCAGCGGATAGCATTTACTCCCAAATGTTAGAAGGGATTTGGTACACCCAGGGCCACATGTCGGGCTCCGGGCCCCATTTGTAAGCTGCTCGGCCTTGGACTATAAAAGGACCGAGCGGCAACCGACTAAGACATGTTCACTCAGATCCAGAGTTCTCTCAGACTCAAGCAATACAATATACAAACCACCGTGGAGTAGGGTATTACGCTCAGGCGGCCTGAACCACGTAAATCTTTCGCATTCATTATTCTATGAGCTTGATCTTGCTAGGACTATATGTAAGACCTATGTGTGCTGAATACATTGGCTTGTAGTGAATATACTTGCTTTGACGATAAAAGTTTTGAATATCACCAAAACACCTTTTTATCAAGGTCCGACTCTAGCTCCGAGCCACAACAAGGTCCGACGGTAGGTCCGGCTTGTTTTGGGTAGCTCCGATTACGTTCGATGCTAGGTCTGACTAGCTTTGGTCAGCTCCGGTGAGCTTTATCTTTAGCTCTGGCATGTCTTTGATAGCTCCGGCATATATTTGATAGCTCTGGCATGCTTTTGCTAAGCTCCGACGTACTTTGTCTAGCTCCGGTTTTTTGGTTTACTAGTTCCGACTAGTTCTGGTCAGCTCCGGTGCTAGGTCCTGCTAGTTTTATAAGCTCCGGCGGGAGCTTGGTTGTACTAGTTTTGGTAAGCTCCGGTGCTAGGTTCTACTAGCTTTTGTTAGCTCTGGCTCAAGGTCGGGTTGCTCTGGCAAGGTCTGAAACTTTACCGTAGTGCTTCTGCTTTTCATTTGCAATGTTTCGTACTTGCTTTACATTGTTGGAAAGATTGCTTAGTATTCATTTGCCAAGTTTTTGGTGCATTTTGGTTGATATGGATGATTTCGTTTTGATATGTTTTGCAACATGCTTATGTGAGGTGGTCACGTAAGGTGTTGTGTTCGGAACTAACTTGAGTCCTGACGAGGACTTTGGCTCGTATGGATTGGTTGTTTATTCATGTGCAGGTGTTGCTTGAGTTCAAGACATGGCTGGCGACGGGATCCATTGGACTAGTCTCAGGGAGGAGATGAGGTTCCAACAACCAAATTCAGGAGGAATTATGGTTGAGCTGATCAGGAGGTTGCGCAGCATGATTGAATCAAGAACAATGCATATGAAGGTATCGTGGACGTCGTTGGAAGATGTTTGCACGTATGCAAGGATTGCATGGACGTGGCTACATGGTTCCGAGATGTGATGAAGAGATGTGTACGTAAAGAGTTGGTCGGAAAGGTCCAACCGACTAGGTTATGGACTCAGGCTGCGGCTGAGTCGGGTTTGACTCAAATATGGAAAGATTTGAGTTGGTTATGATAGGATTTCGTGTGGGTCACGAGTTTGAGTTGTTTAGGAAAGTGGGATACGTTCCTAAGGTGTTTGGAAGTCTTAAGATTGCTTCTATCTGCGTATAGAAGAATCTTGAGCAGTTATGGAAAGTTACGATTCGTCATCTGAGTAGGATTGGAGTCCTAGTTGATATTGGGTTGGCCTAATGGCTGGTTATTTAAGCAAGGGAGCCCAGAGCTCGTGGTGCATGACTTTGGGGCTATTCCTCTTGTGTTCTATTGAATAAAATTCGTAGTTTGAAGGAACTTTTGTGCCTTGTTCGTCCTACTTGTTCTAGACAAGTTTTACTCGTCGAGTTTCTGGACAGCACTACCTTTCATCGGTGGTTTTATCATAACTCGAGTTTTACTGATCCAATTGATGTGATTCTTTTTGGGTTGTCTTCACAACTTGATTTTCTATCATCTATCAAAATTTTAAGGTCATTGGATTTGTTTTCTATGATCTACACGAGTTTATTTGCAGCATTCCAGAACTGTTTTTTCTCGGGTAGGGCAGATTGACCATTGTTTGATCTTTCGATCATAACTTGAGTTTTTCTCGACGGATTGGAGTGATTCTTTTTGTGTTGTTCTCGTGACTTGATTCACTCTGATATCTATCACTTTTGTCATGGTGAAACACGTTTAGATTAGTCTCACACACGATTTCTTCAACAGATCGTTTTTCTGCCGAAAGGGTTTGGGGTTTAATTGTTTCCGCTGCGTAAGATTTTTAAATCTACCATTCACCGCCCCCCCCCTCTGGTAGCTTTTCACGTGATCTTCAATCATACAATTGGTATCAGAGCCACGGTGCTCTAATCTTTGTGATTTGCACGTGTTTTTGACTAATCATCATGGAGAAGTACTCCGCCAAACCGTGTGTGTTCGCTGGTATTGATTTTCAGGTTTGAAAGGCACGCATGTAGGCTTTCATCCAGGCACAAGGCTTTGCAATATGGGAGAAGGTATACAAGCCTTACGAAGTGCCATCAAACAATCAAGTTACAGCTACAAATCTGAGAGATGTCGACAACAACAACAAGGCTCGGAACTTGATCATACAAGGTTTAACACAAAGCGACTTCGACCGTGTTGCACACCTCCGATCTGCATACGATGTGTGGAAAGCACTTTGTGACTACCACGAAGGATCCAACAAGATCAAGGAGGTAAGGCAAGACATGTTCAAGAAATAATACATGCGCTTCGAGATGCAACACGGTGAGTCAATTGATGATCTCTTTCCTCGCTTTAATAAAATTCTCAGCAACTTGCGAAGCGTCAATGTTAATTTTTTAGATGCTGAAAATGCTAGGCAATTGTTAAGTGCATTAGACATGTCAATTTGGGAGATGAAAGTTACATCTATTCGTGAATCTACTGTCATGAGTACACTTACTTTAGATGTGCTATATTCCAAGCTAAAAACTCATGAAATTGATATAATATCACGTATGAACCCCAACAAGTCTATTGCTTTTGTTTCTCAACGTGATATACCTAGCTCCGGCCAATCTTCATCTTGTAGTACACTTGCTTTGTTGTCCTCTCTAACCCTTGAACAGATTGAGGAGTTTCCAGAGGAGGAGCTAGCACTTCTCTCTACGAGGTTCTCAAAAGCATTGCAAAATGTGAGAACTAGAAGGAGAGGAAGCTCCGAACCTCAATGATGCTTCGAATGTGGTAAGACAGGACATTTTCGTTCAGATTGCCCTAACCATTCAGGTCCTACTTCCCGGGATGAAAAGAAAACAAGAACGAAGCACTCCTCTACAAAAGATACGAAGAAAAAGAAGGGTACCATAGGACGCAAGATGATTAACAGCTTCATCACCGCACTTCAAGAACTTAGTTCAAGTGATGTAGACTTTGAAAGTGATGAAGATGATGATGATTTGGCAAACTTGTGCTTTATGGCGGGCAAGTCAAGATTAAATATGGAGGAGGTAGAACACAACAGCGACAATGAAGAGGTATGTCCTACTTGCGAAGAAATATGTGATGCTATTTCTCGTACCACTGTTATTGTTAAGAAAAAGGACAAAAAGCTTAGGGATAGTGCTGCTAAAATTGAATCACTGTGACGCCCGGTTCCGAAAATGAAACCAAGCTAACGCATATGTGTGCCCAGGATGTTCAACACACATACACGAGTGATTCACAAATGATAAACAGATAATTACCACAGCTCAAATTATTAAATAAGTACTCTTATTACATAATTCATTAAATCCTCGAACACAAGCTCCAATGTATATTAATGATAAGTTCAACTAATGCAGTGGAAATAACTAATTAAGCAAACTAAGCAAACTAAGCAGGAGGGAATAGCGCAGCTCCATGCAACACCACAGGCAAAGTTGACGGTAGACACGGCCTAGATCTCCGCATTATCGCCATTAAACTCACAATTCTGACCTGCAACTGTTGGGGTGGGGATTGCAAGAGTGAGTACATGTCGTACTCAGCAAGTGTGGAAAGTATGACATGTGGCTGATTCAAATGACGACAATAATAATGGCTAAGTGCTGAAAAGTACAGTAAAACATTTGAAAAGCATTATACTATGTCTATGTGAAACAAATCCTATTATAACCATCATATTAACATAATATAAACCATATCCAATTATTGTCAACATCATCATTATTCATGTCCAATTGCCATAACTCAAATTCATACCCATGACCATAATCCATAAACCATAACCATTACCAACCCAAATCCCAAATTTCCAACTCTAATCATGTAGGTCATCCAGGCGCTCATAACCGGGAGCACGGCTATCATGATAGTTTTAATTAACTCTGCAGAGTTTGTACCACTTTACCCACATGTTTGTGATTTCATCACCCGTCGGCGACTAAAGAAACTCCCTTATGCCAATTACACTTCCTTTGGTGTATGGCCAAGAGATCACAAAATAGCCTTTACAAAGGGATTACTAGCCTATTCAGACCCCACTGAGGTTTCACCGGTGGCGATGCCTCCAACTGAGCACATCTTCAACCAAGGTCCCCCTCTTGAGCCATTCGGATGCCAGGGTAGTCCCACCAATCATCAACAAACCCAATCCGACTACCCCTTCCCCGAGCATCCCCAATGGTCCAAACAGCACTAGCAAATCCCTAATTAATCAGCTACGCCGCACCCATACTTGGCCTCGTGGTGGCACTGTAGTCCTGGCTTATTCTCGCATGAACGGGCTCTTAGATCTAAAGCAAGCAAACCATCATAACATCCAACCCATCCACATACCAGGCTTGCTTAGATCACCCATCACCATACCGTATCGACCAGTTCACATTAACCATAATATCATTAATACAATATTAAATGTGTAGTGTTGGTTTTTCCATCCCAATTAATTTAGCAAAGCAAAAAGGTAAAATCCCTTCCTGACTCTCTACCATAAATTCCAGGTGACAAGGGTGGTTTAACAAGTCTAGTAAACTTCCTACCATAGGAATTCCCATCAAATTGACACAGCATGCAGTTTTGCAAACAAAACATATATTTTAAAACAGGATCAATATGCTTCAAGGACACTTGCCTTGCTCCGGCGGATAGGGTTGCTCAACCGCTTCGAAATCTTGATTCTGAAAATCCTCGTACACGATCTCTTGAGCACTTCCCTCTACTCGTGATCACACATATAAGAATATTCATGCAAATCATCATGATGCACACACATTAATCAACATGCGATGATATGCATGCATGCAAGTACAATAATTAATTAACTACGGTTGTTTATTAATTAGATGCAACTAGTTCATACGTGTTCATACGGGTTTACGGGGATTTTAGGGTGGATTAATACTGCTGAAAATAAAATTATAGTGCAACAAAAATAAATTTACGTCTATTAGATCTAATACGGTCACTAAAATTCGCATCGGGAACAAATCCTACCGTAGATCTGACGGCTTGACGGTCGCGGAACAAGTGCGACGCGTAGACGAAGTGGATGGCGCAGCAGTTCCTCGGCGGCACGACGACGGCGACGATCCCTGGTGGACAGTGGTACCCTCCTCTTTTTCTTCCTCTTCTTCCCCTCTTTTTTTCTTCCTTTTCTTCCCCTGGCGGCGCAGCCTTCTGGTGCTTTTCTTTTCCCTCTGTACCGGCGGCGCTTTCTGGGATCGGGGAAAACGAGGGCCTCGGTTCCTTTTTCTTCTGTGCCGGCGGCGTGGCTCTCTGGGCGACGGCTGATTTCTGGGATCGGAAAAACCCTAGGGAGGCTTTTTTATAGGCGCGGGGGTCGAGGCATGCGACCGGCTCGGTCACGGGGCGTCGCGCGTGAATCGCGGCGGCGTGGGTTTCGGCGCTGGCGGGGTGGGAGCGATGCTTTGGCGGCGGGGCGGGGCCCGGTGCGGCACGCACGCTGGGGCGCGTGGAGCCGGGAGTCGCGGGGTGTCAGGCGGCGGGTGGGGCCGTGGGAGGGCGGCCGCGCGTGAGCGCGCGTGGAAGGCGGGAGCGGAGGGAAAGATCGGGCGGCGGGGGTCATGCGGGAGCGGGGCCTCGTCGGCCGGGATTCGCGGCGGGAGGGCGGCGGGTGGGGCACGCGGCCGGGTGCGTGGGGGCGAGTGCGCCGCGCGTTTGGCGGGAGCGGCGGCGGGCGGGGCCGGCTCGCGCGCGTGCCTCGTGGGGCGAGCGGGCGGGCGCTGGCGGGGGTGGGGCCCGGGCGGCGGGGTGGGGTCCCCGGGGCGGGCGCGCTCGGGGCAAGCGGCGCGGAGCGCCTCGGGTGGCGTGCGGGGCCGGCTGGCGGCTCGGCCGCTGGCCGTTGTTTTTTTCTTTTTTTTCATTTAGTATTATTTATTATTATTATTTTTACATTATTTATTTATCTTATTTATTTATTCATTTACCTTTTTATATATTATTATTATTATTTTATATTTATTATTTATATTTTTTTACTTTTCTTTTTATACTTCCTTTTATTATATAATTTATTATATATATATTTTTTATATATATATATTATTCATATTATATATTTATTATTTATTATTTTTATAACATATGTTATTAATATTAATATTTTATTTATTTCTATATATTGTTATATATTATTTATATATATACTTATACATATTTTTATTATTTTTTTTATACTTATTCCTCATTACAAGTTTTAGGCAATAATTATTATTTTCTATTTCTTCTTTTGCTACATACATTTGTATATTTTATCATTTTTCTTTTATCCTACTAATGTTTAATACATGATCATGTATGCAATGCAGGATGCGAAAATTTAGGGTGTTACAATCACTAGAATCTGAAATCAACCGTTTAAAAACTTTGATTCCTAGTGATGATGCATGTTCCTCATGTGATTTAATATATGAACAATTGTCCTCATTAAGAAGTGCGCACACCTCCACACTTGATAAACTTGAGTTAGAAATTGAAAAGAACAAAGAGCTTGCTGCACTTAATGATAAAAACTTGAAAGATGCTAGCTGTTCTACAATTGATTTGCATTGTTCTACTTGTGATGATCTTGATAAGAAACTACAGGATGCTATGAATGAAATTTCTATATTGAACAATGCTTTACGTTCTCATGAAGTTAAATTTTGTTCCAATTGAAAACTAAAAGGAAAAACTTCATGTGAAAATTGCCTTGATCTGTCCAATAAACTTGATGACATGCATAGGACATTAGATCAGTTTTGTAATGGGAATAAGAACCTAAACTTACTGCTAAATTCTTCCAACTCTTGCAATGATAAAACTGGTTTAGGTTTTGATTCTCATGCTCATGCTAAGGCACATCCACCTAAAATTGTAAATTCATTATGAAGTGGTTTGATTCAAACAGTTCCTAAACAAAAAGGAGTGGTTTTCAAATCTGCAGGAGTGTTGCCTCATTCAGTTTCAAATAAAAATATTGCTTGCTCGACATGAACACAAAGGTAAATTTCATTGTACCTTCTGTGGTAGAGATGGTCATGTCATAGATTTTTGTTATAGACTAGCTAAACAACAGAAAAGGGAAAGAATGGTTGCTAGATCTCATAACTTTCATGCAAAATTTGCTGCACACATTAAACCGAATGTACAACCTGCTGTTTTGAGTCAAAAACATTCAAAGTTTACCTCCGGACCTTCTGTTTTTGCCTCCGGAGCTACTGATTTTTGTGCTACACAAGTAACACCTTATAGGTCAGTAGTCAAGAATAAAAAATCTCAAACTTTGACTCATAAACCTGCTGTTTTGTCACAGCTTTCGCGTGTTTTTCCTGCTGCACGTCGCGTGACTCAGTACTGGATTCCTAAATGCCTTTTGACTAACCCCAGTATTGAGTCATCGATGTATTGTGCTTTTATGTAGGTTACACGTTTGAGGAAGGAGAACATTTGGATTGTGGATTCAGGTTGCTCGTGCCACATGACCGGTAACAAAGATTAGTTCTCCTCCCTCTCTTCTGTGTCACGTGTAGAGAGTGTTACTTTTGCCGATAATTCTTCAACTCCTATAATTGCTAAGGGTTCGGTTAGAGTAAATGATCACTACACTTTGAAGGATGTGGCACTTGTCAAAAATTTGAAATACAACTTGCTTTCTGTTGCACAATTGCTAGATGAAAATCTAGAAATTATTTTCAATAAAAACTGCTGCAAAGTTGTAGGTTAAAATAGTGAGCTTATTTTTAACATGTCTCGGTTTGGAAGAGTTTTTAAAGCTGATTTTGATATGTCTTCCTCTAAGCATAGGTGTCTAGTTGCTCATGATCCAAAGGACTTATATTTTTGGCATCGTAGACTTGGTCACGTAGGCTTTGATCACCTAACGCGTGTTAGTGCTCTTGATCGCATACGTGGGCTGCCTAAGCTCAAAGGGGATAAAGAAATTGTGTGCTCTTCTTGTAGACATGCTAAGATGGTTGCAGGTTCACATACTCCTCTCACAATGATCATGACAACTGAACCATGTCAACTTTTGCATCTTGACACCGTAGGACCTTCACATGTTCAACCCTTCGGGGGTAAATGGTATGTTCTTGTTATTGTTGATGATTATTCTAGATACTCTTGGGTTTACTTTATGGTATCTAAGAATGAAGTTTTTAGTCACTTTAGAACTTTATTTCTTAGATTATCAATTGATCACCCAGGATCATTAAAAGCAATTAGAAGTGATAACGGAACTGAATTTAAAAATCAATCTTTTGATCACTTTTGTGCTGAAAATGGAATAGATCATCAACTTTCTTCACCATATGTACCTCAACAAAACGGTGTTGTAGAAAGAAAGAACAGAACCTTAGTTGAGATGGCTAGGACTATGCTTGATGAATATCAAACTCCTAGGAAATTTTGGGCTGATGCGTTAGCAACCGCTTGTTATGTCTCAAATCGTGTTTTCTTGCGTGCTAAGCTAGGTAAAACACCATATGAGCTTCGGTTTGGACATAGGCCTAGTGTTACACACTTTTGGGTCTTTGGTTTCAAATGCTTTGTTAAGAAACATGGTAATCTTGATAAATTTGAACCTAGATCCATTGATGGCATGTTTCTTGGTTATCCATCTCATACTAGACGCTACCGTGTGCTTTTACTTGACACTAACAAAATTGTGGAGACTTGTGAAGTGTCTTTTGATGAAGCTAGCCCAGGTACTAGCTCCGGTGTTGCAGGACCAGATCCGTATCCTCAGGGGGAGGGTATTTTCGAAGATGAAGAAGAGCCGGTGATACTGCCTGGTAGTTCCGGAGTTGACACGTGTCCAGCTCCGGACATTGAACAAGCTCCGGCTATCACCTATGCTGGTTCTGATCATCCTCAAGCCACAAGCTCATCGATTTGTGATGAACATGAAGAAGAAGAAGCTTGTGAGACATATGTTCCCCTACGCTTTTACAAAGATCATCCCCCACAACAGATGATTGGAAGCTTGCACGAACGAGTCACACGGTCCAGGTTTTGCGATCCAAACTCGCATGCTCATTCTGCTTTTGTTGCTTCTTTTGAACCCAAAGATATATTACACGCACTCACTAATGAATCTTGGATTATTGCCATGCAAGAAGAGTTAGAAAATTTTGAAAGAAATAATGTTTGGAAACTTGTACCTCCACCTCTAGGTCACACTTTAATTGGAACTAAATGGGTATATAAAAATAAACAAAGTGAGGATGGGGTTGTGGTTAGGAATAAGGCTAGGTTGGTTGCTCAAGGTTTCACTCAAGTTGAAGGTCTAGATTTTGATGAATCTTTTGCTCCTATCGCTAGATTAGAAGCCATAAGAATTTTGTTAGCTTTTGCAGCATCTAAAGGTTTTAAGCTATATCAAATGGATGTTAAAAGTGCTTTTCTTAATGGCTACATAGATGAGGAGGTTTATGTCAAACAACCACCAGGTTTTGAAAATCCAGATTTTCCTAATCATGTTTACAAACTGTCCAAAGCCTTATACGGTCTCAAACAAGCCCCTAGAGCATGGTATGATAGGTTAAAAACATTCTTACTTGACAAGGGGTTTACCATGGGAAAGGTTGATAAAACTCTTTTTGTGCTTAAACATGGCAATGACTCATTATTCGTTCAAGTGTATGTGGATGATATTATCTTTGGTTGTGCTTCTCATGATCTTGTGTCCAAGTTTTCAGCTATGATGAGTTCAGAATTTGAGATGAGTATGATGGGTGAACTCACTTACTTTTTGAGGCTGCAAATCAAGCAAACCAAGGAGGGTACCTTTGTGCATCAAATGAAGTATACCAAAGACCTCCTAAGGCGCTTTAACATGGACAAAAGCAAGCCTCTTCGGACACCAATGGGAACAGCAACAACACTTGGACTTGATGAAGATGGTGAACCCGTGGATCAAAAAGAATATAGAAGCATGATCGGATCACTTTTGTACCTCACGGCATCAAGACCGGACATACAATTCAGCGTATGTCTTTGTGCACGGTTTCAAGCTTCCCCATGTATTTCACATCGTCAAGCCGTCAAAAGGATTCTCAGGTACTTACATGGAACTCAAGAATTTGGCATTTTTCTTCCTTCTTCCTCAACCGTTACTTTGAAAGCTTTTTTGGATGCTGATTTTGGGGGTTGTAGGATTGATAGGAAAAGTACTTCCGGTGCTTGTCATTTTCTTGGTAATTCTCTTGTTGCTTGGTCCTCTAGAAAACAAAATTCAGTTGCACAATCCACAGCTGAGTCTGAATATGAGCTGCTGCTAGTGCTTGCTCACAAATTCTTTGGATTGTTCAAACACTTAAGGATTATGGGGTTGATCTAGATAGTGTTCGACTATTATGTGATAACACTAGTGCCATTTGCATTGCTAAAAACCCCGTGCAACATTCTAGAACTAAGCACATTGACATTAGGTATCACTTTCTCCGAGATAATGTTGAAAAAGTAAACATTGTGCTTCACCATGTAGATACCGAACAACAATTGGATGACATTTTTACAAAACCTTTGGATTTCACTCGTTTTTGTTACATTCGTAGTGAAATAGGGGTTATGCATCTTCATGGCTTAAATTGAGGGGGAGTTTTTGAAACTTGGGAAGTCTATGTGTGAATCTGAAATTAAAATAATATGAGCATAGTATTTCATTCATATATGACTTTGTGATTCCTTTTACATGCTGAAAGTTCTTAATACATTACTCGTGTTATACATTTTGTAGTTTTTGCCATGTCTAGTAATTGGAATAATTACTTACACTAAAACTGGTCATGGTCGAACTTTCTTGCTGTTTTGAACTTGTTACATGTTCACAAGTGCTTTTAATCGTTAAGAATTAATCAAGTAATCAACTCACATGTTGAGTTTTTATGAACAAATATAAACTGAGAAAAGATCAAGAGAATATGCATGCATCGCACATCTTTTTCTGAGATGGCTTATCATTGCACTTAGATTTGAACTTGGAAGAAGTTGTGTATGACTAAAACCATGTCCTTAAGCTTCTGATTATCAAATGACATAGGCTTGGCTTGGTTGGTTAGAATAAGGCAGATGCGCATATAATCTCTTGCAAATATCATATGATCTAAATTTGTGCTTTGAAAAATAATAAAATGCAGCAACTTGTGTCATGCTTTCAAGTTATGAAATAGTTAAGTTTGTGAGATCATCACTTGCTTAAATTGAAAATTACATATGATCTCTAGCATTGCTTACACTACTTTATGTATCTCATTGATGTGATAGTGTAAGTTGCTTGATAGTATGACTTGGATGAGCTTTGTTTTATATGTATATGTTATAATATGCTCATAACAATTAAAATTTCTCTTTTACCTTGATGAATACATTGTCAAAGGGGGAGAGATTAATCACACATTCAAAAAGGGAAAGATAATGTGCATGGGGAGAGATGATAAAGGGGGAGAGATATGTGAATTTTGAATTTTGAATTTTTTCTTTTCTTCTCATTTTATTTCTGATTTACAAAAGGGGAGAAATTGCTTTCAAAACTTTTATTGAAAATAAGCCAATGTTCGGATATTAAGTGGTGTTGCCAATGCATTCATCACGGGGGAGATTGCAAGACCTATGTGTGCTGAATACATTGGCTTGTAGTGAATATACTTGCTTTGACGATAAAAGTTTTGAATATCACCAAAACACCTTTTTATCAAGGTCCGACTCTAGCTCCGAGCTACAACAAGGTCCGACGGTAGGTCCGGCTTGTTTTGGGTAGCTCCGGTTACGTTCGATGCTAGGTCCGACTAGCTTTGGTCAGCTCCGGTGAGCTTTATCTTTAGCTCCGGCATGTCTTTGATAGCTCCGGCATATATTTGATAGCTCCGGCATGCTTTTGCTAAGCTCCGACGTACTTTGTCTAGCTCCGGTTTTTGGTTTTACTAGTTCCGACTAGTTCTGGTTAGCTCTGGCGCTAGGTCCTGCTAGTTTTGTAAGCTCCGGCGGGAACTTGGTTGTACTAGTTTTGGTAAGCTCCGGTGCTAGGTTCTACTAGCTTTTGTTAGCTTCGGCTCATGGTCCGGATTGCTCTGGCAAGGTCCGGAACTTGACCGTAGTGCTTCTGCTTTTCATTTGCAATGTTTCGTACTTGCTTTACATTGTTGGAAAGATTTCTTAGTATTAATTTGCTAAGTTTTTGGTGCGTTTTGGTTGATATGGATGATTTTGTTTTGATATACTTTGCAACATGCTTATGTGAGGTGGTCACGTAAGGTGTTGTGTTCAGAACTAACTTGAGTCAAGTCGAGGACTTGGGCTCGTATGGATTGGTTGTTTATTCATGTGCAGGTGTTGCTTGAGTTCAAGACATGGCTGGTGACGGGATCCATTGGACTAGTCTCAGGGAGGAGATGAGGTTCCAACAACCAAATTCAGGAGGAATTGTGGTTGAGCTGATTAGGAGGTTGCGCAGCATGATTGAATCAAGAACAATGCATATGAAGGTATCGTGGACATCGTTGGAAGATGTTTGCACGTATGCAAGGATTGCATGGACGTGGCTACATGGTTCCGAGACGTGATGAAGAGATGTGGATGTAAAGAGTTGGTCGGAAAGGTCCAACGGACTAGGTTATGGACTCAGGCTGCGGCTGAGTCGGGTTTGACTGAAATATGGAAAGATTTGAGTTGGTTATGATAGGATTTCGTGTGGGTCACGAATTTGAGTTGTTTAGGAAAGTGGGATATGTTCCTAAGGTGTTTGGAAGTCTTAAGATTGCTTCTATCTGCGTATAGAAGAATCTTGAGCAGTTATGGAAAGTTACGATTCGTGATCTGAGTAGGATTGGAGTCCTAGTTGATATTGGGTTGGCCTAAGGGCTGGTTATATAAGCAAGGGAGCCCAGAGCTCGTGGTGCATGACTTTGGGGCTGTTCCTCTTATGTTCTATTGAATAAAATTCATAGTTTGAAGAAACTTTTGTGCCTTGTTCGTCCTACTTGTTCCAGACAAGTTTTACTCGTCGAGTTTCTGGACAGCACTACCTTTTGTCGGTTGTTTTATCATAACTCGAGTTTTACTGATCCAATTGATGTGATTCTTTTTGGGCTGTCTTCACAACTTGATTTTATATCATCTGTAAAAATTGCACGGTCATTGGATTTGTGGTCTATGATCTACACGAGTTTCTTTGCAGCGTTCCAGAACTGTTTTTTCTCGGGTAGGGCAGATTGACCATTGTTTGATCTTTCGATCATAACTTGAGTTTTTCTCGACGGATTGGAGTGATTCTTTTTGTGTTGTTCTCGTGACTTGATTCACTCTGATATCTATCACTTTTGTCACGGTGAAACACGTTTAGATTAGTCTCACACACGATTTCTTCAACAGATCGTTTTTCTACCGAAAGGGTTTGGGGTTTAATTGTTTCCGCTGCGTAAGATTTTTAAATCTACCATTCACCCCCCCACCTATGGTAGCTTTTCACGTGCTCTTCGATCCTACAAGATCCCCGAAAATACATCGAACCTCCGCGGACCGCTCCCGAGTAGGTCCGGGGGAGGTGTCAGTTTAGACACCTCGACAAACCCGGTATGGATCCATCTCTCCACCGAATGCCCAAGCAGGTCATTCCCTTATCTTCAGCGGAGCCCACCGGTTGGTCAGGAAGTTAGCGATAACCATCAGGGGAGTCACTCCTCCTTCAACGCACTCTCTGATCCTTGTCAAGATCAGGTTATACTCCTCCAACAGCTTCGGGGCTGCCTCCCAGCCTTTAGTGTCGGCGTTGGGGAGGCTATCAGGTAGCTCCAGCATGTCATGGTGATCCACCCTGATGACCACCCAGTCCTTCTTCCAACCGTCCCACTTCTCGAAAAGGAACGTCTTCAGATACTTGAAGGGCGGGTTTTGCACTTCACGAAGTAGTAGAAGCCAAGGAACTCATTGCTCTTCCCGCTTACGTGGACCGTGAAGAAGGTCCGAAAAAGCTCGATGCAAGGCAGCAAACCCACCCACATCTCGCAAAAGTTGACGAATGTTTCCACTAGAAATAAGGAGTGGGGGCCGAGGTGGTGGAGTTGCAAGTCATAGAAGTCCAGCAGCATCAGCAGGAAGCTGGAGAATGGCGGGATGAGCCCCACCATGGAAAACACTGTGAAGTACATGATCTCATCGGGGCTTTCCTTCTTGAAGGGGGGCTTGTCGAGGCGAATCGAGTTGTTGAAGGAGTTGCTTGACCACCCCATGTAGGTGCGGACTCTTGAAAACTCTCTGTCGCCCTTCATACGGCTGCGAGGAAGACCCAAATCCATCACTGCAAAGTGGAGCAGAAGTGGAGGGAAGGTTGCAAGGGCGGGGAGCTATGAGCGTAAGATCTAATGAAAGCGTAATGAGTTCTCTCCACGTGCAAACTTTCTCCCTTTAGTAATCCTCCGCAAAACATGGATAGAAACTACCTCATGACTCGCATCCCAAATGACCTTGTCAATGACAAGGGGGTCTGGGTCCACTTTGTTAAAAAAGATTGCACCAGTCGAACCGTTGTCATGGTAGGAAGTTGGAAGCCCGAGGGAGGCAGCCTAACAGGACTACAAATATTACGTTAGGAATCGATACGAATTTTGTATTGGGAACCAGCGACCTTCAATTGCATGAGACCCGCACGCCAAGATCCCACTCACCATATCAAGAAGGGCCACGCGACAATGGCATAACTGCGTGCCGCTGTCCCAACTGCCCAAGATGGCCCCACCTTCGGTAGCATAACCTCTACCTGAGGACCTCTACCTGAGGTGGGACAGGGGCCATTGTTGGTACCTTGCATACCGGGTGATGACAGCTCCTAAGATATACTAACAAATCATCCCCGGCAACGGCGCCAGAAATGCTTGTTGGTATTTCTTATGCACCATTAACTAAATATCTCCAACTAATGTGTCAGAAATGCTTGTTAATGGTTCAATTGTATCACAGAGTGAATTCCGCAAGCGCACAGAAATGTCATTGTAGCATTTACCCTTATGAGTATTCCCAATGGTGTCATTTATTTGATCCCAAAGGAAGGCAGGGAAGAGATATAACAATCCTCAAATGGAAAGGGTAGAAAGGTCTAGGTAAGAATCTAGTAAGGAGGGATAAAATAATAGTGGAGGTAGTGTGACACACATAAAAGGTTTCAAGTCTAAGGGGGATAAGAGGATCCTAGAGGTTAGATAAGGTTGAGAGTTATGGAGGTACTCCTACTATGCTCTATTGTACATATACATAGCCTAATCTAATTATCCCTAAGCTAGGTCAATAGTGAATACTTATGCTATGTGGTTCAACACATCGGGCACGGGCTTACCCAAGCAATACTAGGGCGACTCCCGCCAAGAGCCTATGGCATAGCCGAACGTGGAGGATTACAAAGGACAGATAGGACTGTCACCACCTACTTCCTACCTCTTCAATTTGTGGGTCTACGAGACATCCAATGCTACTTAGCTATCCTAGCACCATGGTAGCATATTAAGTAATTACCTTAAGAGCCTAGGCACAAGCCATCCTAAGGCAATGAATTGAATCATCATTGAACCAATGTTGATACACACCAAAATTATCCATACTAACCTAGTTATGTTATAATTAACTAGACTATAGTGGGGGTCTATAGGTTCTATGATAATGAGATATGTTCATGATGAAACAATCATGAAGCTATACCTTCCACATACATGGACTCCAAAATCAAACAAGAAACGCTTTGCCCAAGTATATGTATAAGTAGAGACTAAAGATAATATCTTTATTATGCATAAAGTCGCAAATACAAGAAAGAATACATGAGCCATACCTTTCCCAATGTAGGATTGGGAAGAGAGAGGCTCCTTACTCCTTTCCCAATTTGGACTTGGGACTATAGACTCTCCTCTCTACAACCTAACTCCTCTAAGACTATGGATGATAGTGTATACGATAGAGATGAAGCTCAAGTGGTGTGTGTTGAAGTGAGGGGTAGGGGGTCCTATTTATACTAGTGTTGAGGATGGTTCCCGCCACCAAAAGCGCGCGAATTAGTCACCATTGACTCCTTTAAGCCAGGAGGAGCCAACACGCGTCGTTTGACCGCGTTTGGCGCCAGGAAGGGGTCGGCCGAACCCCTGGTTTGGCCGACCTGGTCAGCACTCCAAACATGGAGTGCTTCCTCCAGGTGGCTGCCAGGTGGGCCCCTTTGATGTATCTGGGTGATACACCGTTGGATCTCCTCAGATACTTCTGTTTGTGGGCCATTTGATCCACGGGATGCCACGTGTCGTCGTCTGATTGGCTGGGATGATATTTTATTAGGATTGGTCCCTATACATTTCCTCATTTCCTGCATAAAATGCTGCATACACATATTTCTCCAAGTCCAGGTGGAATTGGATTAGATAGAAAGGTGATGTGTGCAAGAAATGACAAATCCTTCAAATAATTGGGTTAAATTAACGGATGAAATTGGTATATAACAGCCGTCAACAAACTCCCCCAAGCTTATCCTTTGCTCGTCCCGAGCAAAGTCAAGACTTTAGGTTGATGATCAGGAGTTGCTACAATGTCTTATTTTTAAAAGTATCTAATGCACAACAAGATACTCTACCTAGTATTGCAGAAATTGGCTATGATATGCTACCTTTCTTAAGTTATCATGGGGCTTATGCTTTTTTATATTCATGAGTAGTTGAAAGGTAGAATAGCAAATGGAGCAAACATAGCCTAGAAATCAAGTTCCACTTAAATCCCGGAGAATTCAATTTAGATATTAAGTACCTCAATTTGATTCTCTCAATCACTCCTTTGTGGATAGTGGAAATATTTCCTCAGCAAAGCATTGTGCCTCTACTATTCCTACTCATTGAATATGGCTTGTATGTGGAGCTTGGAAAGGAATGTAAGTAGCCATATTTGCATCACATATATTGCTAAGTCAAAAGAGAAAGCCTTAGGAGAATTCAAATCAAAACTTTTTGATTCAAGACTAGTTTCATGTGTGATGGAGTGGAAGTGGATGTGGATACTTGAGATAACTCCTTTTTGGTATAATATCTCTTTCTTTTGTAGGGATGAAACATGGCTACTTTTCTTTTCTCTCTTTTTTTCTCATGCTTATGATGTATGCATGCTTTTTTTCTTCTTTTTGTAGCCATGTCTTCTACACCCTTTCTTTGCAATGAATTTTGAAGAGAGTGCTAAACATGAATAACAGGAGTTTCTATTTTTGTTGTGGTAAGGTGGATATGATGGACATTTTGCTTACTTCTAGTGTAGAAGTATGGCATGTGCAAGTGAAGTCTTGAATTCAAAAAGAGTTGAATGATTTCTCACATAGCTCTATACTAGTTTGACTAGGCTCAATGTGAAAGCAAATAGCATATGCATAAGGTTTTGTCTATGTATGAACATCATATGGCTTTGGTAGGTATTTCCAATCAATTGAGGGACACTTAAATCTTTTTAGAATTTCTCCATAAATCTAAGTTTTACTTTCAAACTAGGACTAGCAGCCCTATTACTAATTCTGATCTTGCAACAACCTAGAATTAGATTGAGCTTTTGCTACCCACAACTTCCAAATTAAGGTAAAAGTATTTCAAACCAATGAAAGCAATATTCAGAGAGTAGCAAGTTGTAAACTAGAGACTTAGGAAAATAAAATAGAGCAACTATTCATCATTTCATCTATGTGAATTCTAAATCATTCTTACCGCACATCTTTATTTGATGAAAGCAAATCTAACCTATTTTATATATATATATATATATATATTTTAAATGCAAGGTGGATGATGGATGGATGGAAAATAAATATGCAAGGAATGTGATAGATGTTACCTCAAGTGGGGGTCCTCCCCCGAGCTTGTTCTTCAACTACCTCTGTGATAAGGGTTGAACCCTTGATGACGGAAGTACGCTGCAAGATTGACTTGTTGTAGTTGTAGCGCCATGTTGAAGTTGGTGAATTGAGCATCCATGTGTTGTTGCCAATTTTGGGTACCTTGAACATGCCCCTGGAGTGTGTTGTATATGTCACCCATTCTCACTTCAAGTTCTCTCATACGTCTAGTGAGGTCCGTCATTCCTTGGTTATAGTCATGATGACTTCTAGCCTAAAAGGTACGATGTACTCTCATGGACGTTGGGGCCAAGCTGCTAGAGCTTGAAGTGGATAAGGGTGGATCCCTTTGCCATTCTTGCCAAGATGACCCCCAGTCTCATACGTCGGAGGTTCAGTCCATCCGGGCTCATAACCCGTTGGGTTCTCTTCCTCTTGGTATTCATGGACCAGAGAGATTATCGATGGCATGCCTGTGGCTGCAGCCCTCGCACGATTCCTTGTTACCCTGCCAGAGACATTACTTCTTCTTGCTTCCTCCATGGGAAGAATATTAATGGTTAGCCTCCAGCATTTGTACAAATGAAAATCCGGGTTAGGTAACCGAATTTCATTGACAAAGCTGTGATAGAAAAATATCAAGGAGCCATCATGATCATGCTTAAGGGTATGTCCTTGCACTAAATAGTCTTCATCAAACAATTTTCTTTCAGTTTCACTATATTCAAATGAAGAGTATTTATGTCCTCCTACCTTATCAGCAATATGAGTAATCAATGAAGTGCATTCAATTGGTCCTGATTTTGAAATGTAATCTAACCATTGTGTCATCATGGCTTTGACTGCAACAACTTTTATCTTTTTAGTCATGGCAAACAAAATTTTCAATTCATCATCTCGCACAACCCTAACATCTCCCCTAGGGAACATAGTCATAGCCACCCATCTATGCATGAAGCGTAAGGTAGGGTTTTGGATGTGACTATTCCTAGGAGCCCTACATGTGACCTCATTAGTTAGCTGTGACGCCCGGTTCCGAAAATGAACCAAGCTAACACATATGTGTGCCCAGGATGTTCAACACACATACACGAGTGATTCACAAATGATAACCAGATAATTACCACAGCTCAAATTATTAAATAAGTACTCTTATTACATAATTCATTATATCCTCGAATACAAACTCTAATGAATATTAATGACAAGTTCAACTAATGCAGCGGAAATAAACCAATTAAACAACTAAGCAAACTAAGCAAAAGGGATAGCGCAGCTCCATGCAACACCACAGGCAAAGCTGACGGTAGACACGGCCTAGATCTCCACATTATCGCCATTAAACTCATAATTCTGACCTGCAACTGTTGGGGGGGGGGGGGATTGCAAGAGTGAGTACATGTCGTACTCAGCAAGTGTGGAAAGTATGACATGTGGCTGATTCAAATGACGACAATAATAATGACTAAGAACTGAAAAGTACAATAAAACCATTTGGAAAAGCAATGTATCATATTTATGTGAAGTAAACCCATCATAAACCATGTGACCATAATAATACCTGTCCATAATTCACCATTGCCAATAACCATAATCAATGTCATAGACCATAATTCCATCCATAACCATAACCATAATATCAACCATAACCATTACCAAACCATAACCATTCCAAATTCCAATTTCCATCTAATCATGGAAGTTGTCCAGGTGCTCATAACTGGGAGCACGGCTATCATGATAGTTTTAGTTAACTCTGCAGAGTTTGTACCTCTTTACCCACGTGTTCGTGATTTCATCACCTTTCGGCGACTAAGAATCTCCCTTATGCCCATGACACGTCGGTCATATTACACACTTCCGTTGGTGTGTGGCCAAGAGATCACAAAATAGCCTTTACAAAGGGATTACTAGCCTATTTAGACCCCACTGAGGTTTCACCGGTGGCGATGCCTCCAACTGAGCACATCTTCAACCAAGGGCCCCCTCTTGAGCCATTCGAATCCTAGGGTAGTCCCACCAATCATCAACAAAACCAATCCGACTACCCCTTCCCCGAGCATCCACAATGGTCCAAACAGCACTAGCAAAGCCCTAATTAATCAGCTACGCCGCACCCATACTTGGCCTCGTGGTGGCACTGTAGTCCTGGCTTATTCTCGCATGAACCGGTCCTTAGATCTAAAGCAAGCAAACCACCATAACATCAAACCCATCCACATACCAGGCTTGCTTGGATCACCCACCGTATTGACCAGTTCACATTAACCAGAATATCATTGATGCGTAAGTAAATGTGTAGTGTTGTTTTCCATCCCAATTAATTAAGCGAAGCAAAAAGGTAAAAACCCTTCCCGACTCCCAACCATATATTCCAGGTGACAAGGGTGGTTAAACAAATCTAGTAAACTTCCTACCATAGGATTCCCATCAAATTGACACAAGCATGCAGTTTGCAAACAAAACATTTATTTTAAAAATAGGATCAATATGCTTCAAGGACACTTGCCTTGCTCCGACGGATGGGGTTGCTCAAGCGCTTCGAAGTCTTGGTTCTGAAAATCCTCGTACACGATCTCTTGAGCACTTCCCTCTACTCGTGATCACCCATACAAGAATATACATACAAATCAACACGATGCATACATACATTAATCAACATGTGATGATATGCATGCATGCAAAGTTTAATAATTAATTAACCACGGTTGTTTATTAATTAGATGCAACTAGTTCATTTGTGTTCATATGAGTTTACGGGGGTTTTAGAGTGGATTAATGCTGCTGAAAATAAAATTATGGTGCAACTAAAATCAATTTACGTCTATTAGATCTAATACGTCGCTAAAATTCGCATCGGAAAAATGAATCCTACTGTAGATGCGATGGCTTCGAAGATCGAGGGACGAATGTGACGCGTAGAAGAAGTAGATGCGCAAGGTCCTCCGGCGGCACGACGACGGCGACGACGATCTCCGGTGGACGACGGCACCCTCCTCTTTTTCTTCCTCTTCTTCCCCTCTTTTTTTCTTCTTTTTCTTCCCATGGCGGCGGCGGCTCTGGTGCTTTTCTTTTCCCTCTGTACCGGCGGCGGCGCTCTGGAGTCTAGGAAAAACCTACGAAGCCTCTCTCTTTTATAGGCGCCAGGCTAGAGCCGGCGCGCGTTGGGTAACGGGGTCGCGTGCGGTACGGGTGAGTCGGGAGCGAGGCGCGGGAGCGGGGCCCAGGCGTCGTCGGTGCGGGTGGGCGAGCGGGGCCCAGCAGCGGGGCGGGGCGCTCGGTGCGGGAGGCGGCATCGGGCGGAGCGCACGCGGTCGCGGTCGGCCGGGCAGGCCACGGGGCAGGCGGGTGGGGCCCTAGGCGACGCGGGAGCGGCGCGCGCGCGCGGTTCGGCGGGAGTTGGTGGGAATCCCGCGTTTCGGCGCGGGAGGGCGGGATTCGGCTGCGGGCGGGGCGCGGCACGGGGTGCGAGGGGGGGGGGGCGATCGAGGCGGGAGGCGTGTGGGGGCGTCAGGCGGCAGGGCTCGGCGCGGAGCAGGCGACGGGCGGGGCCCAGGGGGCGGCGCGTCGGGAGCTGCTCGGTCGACGCGGGGCCGAGGTGCGTGGCTGCGGGCGGCTCGGCCGGCCTGGCCGGGCGGCACCGGTACTTTTTTTTCTTTTCTTTTCTCCTTTTTTTGTTATTATATTTATATATTTTATTCTTTATATTATATATATATATTATTTATATTTTATTTATTTTTATTTATCTTATTTAATTTATTTATTTACTTTTTATATATATTTCCTTTTTCTTTACATATACAAATATTATCATTAAATATATATTATTATATATATTCTTATTTGTTTTATTTTTACATGTTATTATTATTATTTTCTTTATTCTACTAATGTTAATGCATGATCTTGTATGCAATGCATGATGCGAAAATTGAGGGTGTTACAAACCTACCCCCCCTTAAAGTGAATCTCGCCCTCGAGATTCAATAGCGTGGAGAAAAGATGAGGG
Organism: Tuctoria greenei; assembly: GCA_036927565.1. Classification (NCBI taxonomy): domain Eukaryota; kingdom Viridiplantae; phylum Streptophyta; class Magnoliopsida; order Poales; family Poaceae; genus Tuctoria; species Tuctoria greenei. The sequence continues at coordinate 71,088,173 of JAYESD010000004.1, read as the reverse complement.
AATTCTGCCTTCAGGTCTTCTTCACGTTCCCACGTAGCTTCGGCTTCTGTATGGTGTTTCCATTGCACTTTGCACCAACGGATCCTCTTATTTCTCGTGACCCTTTCCTTCACGTCCAGGATCTTGATAGGTTGCTCGACATAAGACAAATCCTCCTGAAGTTCTAACTCGTCCATCAGTACTTGTTCTTCCGGCACCCTGAGACACTTCTTGAGTTGGGAAACATGAAACACATCATGTACGTCTGAAAGATGAGCTGGCATCTCCAACTTATATGCTACTTCTCCTCTTTTGTCCAAAATCCTGAATGGTCCAATATAACAAGGTACGAGCTTGCCTCTTATGTTAAACCTCTTATGTCCTCTCATAGGTGACACCTTGAGGTAAACAAAATCTCCTATTTCAAAGGCTAATTTCCTTCTCCTATTGTCCGTATAGCCTTTTTGTCTTGATTGGGCAGCCCTCAAGTTTTCACGAATTATCTGGACTTGCTTTTCGGCTTCTTGCAACACATCCGGACCAAATACTTGAGTTTCTCCTGTCTCATTCCAGAATAAAGGTGTCCTACACTTCCTCCCATAAAGCGCTTCATATGTTGACATTTTCAAGCTTGCTTGGTAACTATTGTTGTATGAAAACTCCGCGTATGGCAAGCTTTTGTCCCAACTTTTCTCATGCTTTAAAGCACAAGCTCTTAACATGTCCTCCAAAATCTGATTGGTCCTCTCGGTTTGTCCATCCGTTTGAGGATGATATGCTGAACTAAAATTCAACCTCGTTCCCAAAGCTTCATGCAATTTTTGCCAAAATCTGGAGGTAAATTGAGAACCTCTATCCGAGACTATCTTCTTAGGGACTCCATGTCGACACACAATATGCTCCATGTATATTTCAGCCAATCGTGCAGCTGTATACTTGGTCTTCACAGGGACAAAATGAGCTGACTTGGTTAAGCGATCCACAATTACCCAAATTGAGTCATACCCGGACTGAGTACGTGGTAACCCAACTATGAAGTCCATTCCAATTTCTTCACACTTCCATTCCGGAATCTTCAACGGTTGCAATAATCCGGCTAGCCTTTGATGTTCCGCCTTGACTCGTTGGCACACATCACACAATGCTACGTATTCAGCTATGTCCTTCTTCATGCTATCCCACCAATAACAAGTCTTCAAGTCTTTGTACATCTTTGTACAACCAGGGTGAATTGAGTAAGGTGAGTCATGTGCCTCCTTTAATATTGTCTCCCGAATATGCTTTACATTAGGCACAACGATCCTCTTTCCAAGCCATAAGGTACCATGTTCGTCTTCATCAAATCTAAATTCTCTCCCTTCCTTGATCCTTGTGAATCCAAAACAATGAGGTTGGCGGAGAAGTCTACCCCCCTTATTCTAAGGCTTACTTTTGGACATACTATATTTGTCCTCATCTCTCCTCCAGGAGACTTAACCAATCATCCGCATCCATAGGGTCAGCAGCTTGAGCAAAGGTTGGCGGCCTAGTCCTCATAAACTCTCCCAATTGGTTATGAGGAGGCGGGGGTGGCAGTGGAGGCATGTGGGGCTGATTGTTGTTATTGCCAGCCTGCAGCTGTCCCATAGTTTGTATCATGGTCTGCATGAGCTGGTTTCGCATGGCCAGTAGCTGCTCGATATTGATGGCTCCATGAGCAGGTCCTTGTCCGTTGTTGTTCTGAGGTACTCCATAGTTCTCCTCCTCACCATTGACATCCCTCTGATTGCGAGTCCTCACCATCTAAAGGAGAGCAATAGGTAAGAATTTAGAAACGTCCCCAACTAAATGCATCAAGGGATATGAAGCTAACCAACTAGCTACACTAGCCTAGGTGGACATGGCAATGCTAAAGCATCCCAAAATCCTCTATTAAGCACACAAGCAAACAATATATATATAGCAAACAACACACTAAGCAAAAACACATCGATTCCTGAGTGCTCCTATGTGCTCTAAAGTGTCCATTCTATCTAGACTGCATCCTACGGTCAAACCTGGATCTGATACCAATCTGTGACGCCCGGTTCCGAAAATGAACCAAGCTAACGCATATGTGTGCCCAGGATGTTCAACATACATACACGAGTGATTCACAAATGATAACCAGATAATTACCACAACTCAAATTATTAAATAAGTACTCTTATTACATAATTCATTATATCCTCGAATACAAACTCTAATGAATATTAATGACAAGTTCAACTAATGCAGCGGAAATAAACTAATTAAACAACTAAGCAAACTAAGCAAAAGGGATAGCGCAGCTCCATGCAACACCACAGGCAAAGCTGACGGTAGACACGGCCTAGATCTCCACATTATCGCCATTAAACTCATAATTCTGACCTGCAACTGTTGGGGGGGATTGCAAGAGTGAGTACATGTCGTACTCAGCAAGTGTGGAAAGTATGACATGTGGGTGATTCAAATGACGACAATAATAATGGCTAAGTGCTGAAAAGTACAGTAAAGCCATTTGGAAAAGCAATGTATCATATTTATGTGAAGTAAACCCATCATAAACCATGTGACCATAATAATACCTGTCCATAATTCACCATTGCCAATAACCATAATCAATGTCATAGACCATAATTCCATCCATAACCATAACCACAATATCAACCATAACCATTACCAAACCATAACCATTCCAAATTCCAATTTTCCTCTAATCATGGAAGTTGTCCAGGTGCTCATAACCGGGAGCACGGCTATCATGATAGTTTTAGTTAACTCTGCAGAGTTTGTACCTCTTTACCCATGTGTTCGTGATTTCATCACCTTTCGGCGACTAAGAATCTAACTTATGCCCATGACCCGTCGGTCATATTACACACTTCCGTTGGTGTGTGGCCAAGAGATCACAAAATAGCCTTTACAAAGGGATTACTAGCCTATTTAGACCCCACTGAGGTTTCACCGGTGGCGATGCCTCCAACTGAGCACATCTTCAACCAAGGGCCCCCTCTTGAGCCATTCGGATCCCAGGGTAGTCCCACCAATCATCAACAAACCCAATCCGACTACCCCTTCCCCGAGCATCCACAATGGTCCAAACAGCACTAGCAAAGCCCTAATTAATCAGCTACGCCGCACCCATACTTGGCCTCGTGGTGGCACTGTAGTCCTGGCTTATTCTCGCATGAACCGGTCCTTAGATCTAAAGCAAGCAAACCACCATAACATCCAACCCATCCACATACCAGGCTTGCTTAGATCACCCACCATATTGACTAGTTCACATTAACCAGAATATCATTGATCCGTAATTAAATATGTAGTGTTGTTTTCCATCTCAATTAATTAAGCGAAGCAAAAAGGTAAAAACCCTTCCCGACTCTCTACCATATATTCCAGGTGACAAGGGTGGTTAAACAAATCTAGTAAACTTCCTACCATAGGATTCCCATCAAATTGACACAAGCATGCAGTTTGCAAACAAAACATTTATTTTAAAAACAAGATCAATATGCTTCAAGGACACTTGCCTTGCTCCGATGGATGGGGTTGCTCAAGCGCTTCGAAGTCTTGGTTCTGAAAATCCTCATACACGATCTCTTGAGCACTTCCCTCTACTCGTGATCACCCATACAAGAATATACATACAAATCAACACGATGCATACATACATTAATCAACATGCGATGATATGCATGCATGCAAAGTTTAATAATTAATTAACCACGGTTGTTTATTAATTAGATGCAACTAGTTCATTCGTGTTCATATGAGTTTACGGGGGTTTTAGAGTGGATTAATGCTGCTGAAAATAAAATTATGGTGCAACTAAAATCAATTTACGTCTATTAGATCTAATACGTCGCTACAATTCGCATCGGAAAAACGAATCCTACCGTAGATGCGATGGCTTCGAAGATCGAGGGACGAATGCGATGCGTAGACGAAGTAGATGCGCAAGGTCCTCCGGCGGCACGACGACGGCGATGACGATCTCCGGTGGACGACGGCACCCTCCTCTTTTTCTTCCTCTTCTTCCCCTCTTTTTTTTCTTCTTTTTCTTCCACTGGCGGCGGCGGCTCTGGTGCTTTTCTTTTCCCTCTGTACCGGCGGCGGCGCTCTGGAGTCTAGGAAAAACCTACGAAACCTCTCTCTTTTTTAGGCGCCAGGCTAGGGCCAGCGCGTGTTGGGTGACGGGTTCGCGTGCGGTACGGGCGAGTCGGGAGCGAGGTGCGGGAGCGGGGCCCAGGCGGCGTCGGTGCGGGTGGGCGAGCGGGCCCCAGCAGCGGGGCGGGGCGCTCGGCGTGGGAGGCGGCATCGGGCGGAGCGCACGCGGTCGCGGTCGGCCGGGCAGGCCACGGGGCAGGCGGCGGGGCGAGCGGGCCAGGCGGGTGGGGCCCGGGGCGACGCGGGAGTGGCGCGCGCGTGGTTCGGCGGGAGTTGGCAGGAATCCCACGTTTCGGCGCGGGAGGGTGGGATTCGGCGGCGGGCGGGGCGCGGCACGGGGTGCGAGGGGGGGGGGGCGATCGAGGCGGGAGGCGCGTGGGGGCGTCAGGCGGCGGGGCTCGGCGCGGAGCAGGCGGCGGGTGGGGCCCAGTGGGCGGCGCATCGGGAGCTGCTCGGTCCGCGTGGGATCGGCGCGGGGCCGGGGTGCGTGGCTGCGGGCGGCTCGGCCGGCCTGGCCGGGCGGCGCCGGTACTTTTTTTTCCTTTCTTTTCTCTTTTTTTTGTTATTATATTTATATATTTTATTATTTATATTTTATATATATGTATATATATTATATTATTATTTATATTTTATTTATTTTTATTTATCTTATTTTTTATTTATTTACTTTTTATATATATTTCCTTTTTCTTTACATATACAAATATTATCATTAAATAAATATTATTATATATATTCTTATTTGTTTTATTTTTACATGTTATGATTATTATTTTTTTCTTTATTCTACTAATGTTAATGCATGATCTTGTATGCAATGCATGATGCGAAAATTGAGGGTGTTACATTAGCTCATGCCAAAAACTTTGTTTGTTAAACTTAGGCAAATTGTCTAAATCTAGCAAACACCGTTTATGGAAGCCTAGGATGTTACCTAATTCTTTCCATAGGATGTTGTATTCTTTTTCAAATAATCTAAAAGTAATACCATCAAATCCTATTCTTAGCGTGCAAAGGAATTAGATAGTGAGAATGCATGAACCTTTCTCCTCTATGTGAGCAAAGTCATCAAATCCAATTGCATGCCAAATGGAAAGAAATTCGGAGTCCATACCTATCTTGGAGATCAAATGTGGATCGTAAGCCTTGGTGTGGCGGAACTCACGATCTTGGAGAAGCCTGCGTGCTTGATCTTCAACTTTGCTTTGTATGTCGAGGTCGTTGTCATGAAGAAGTTGGTGTGGGTTTCTTCTCTCTTCCATGGGAGTGTCCTCACACACACTTCTCCTCCTTGGGCTTGTACCCATGGAAGAGAGGCGTGCACTAGGACCTTCACCATGGCTTGAGCTTGCAGCCCCCTTCCTCTTTCCGAACAACCTCTTCATGTCTTTTTGAGTTCAACAAGCAAGAACAAAACAAGGCGAGAAAAATCCGGAAAGAAGCGATGTTTGGAAAACAAAACTCAATGAATTTTCTCCTCTTGAAAGCTTGAGTGTAAAATGCAAATGCAGACAAAAGAAAATCTTTTTGGGGATGGATTTGAGCAAGAGTGTTGCAATGAAGAGCAAGAAAAACAAGGTGAGCTAGAGAGTGACTTGGGGAGGTGTAATATGATGTGGTGTGTGAAGAGAGGTGCTCGTCACGGCCACAATTTGTAGGGTGCACCCTCCAACGGTCACTTGTGATTCAAAATATAGACGTTGGAGGAAGGGGAGCCAATTTGGCTCCACTCCCTGTTCGGCCGACCAGGGGGTTCGGCCGACCTGACAGGTGGCCCCCCTGGTTCCCCTTTTGGCAAGTGGCTCCCCAATGGCTATAAAGTTAGCACGTTGGTGAAATACCACATGTGCAGCTCATAAAAAAAAATTTCAAATAAAAACCTTTTTTCAAATCCAATAAAAAAATTCTTTTGAAAATAAAGAAAGAAAAATGATAGTTGAGAATATAAGATTCTCAACTTGCTAGGAAAAATCAAATATGCAATGGGAAAAATCCAAATGGGGTGGAAAAAATAAAGAAAGAAAAACAAAGTGGATAATTACCAATTTAACCTATTGGCGTAGGTCTCACCACCGTCCGATGAGATGGACATTCCTCCGTCTTCATTTCACATCCAGGCCCGGAGGGATGGGCTCGGACGGCTTGTCTTGCTTCTTCTGCCATTCCTTCTTTGGCGGCTTGGTGGACTTGGGCCTTCGGGAAGGCCCAGACGATTCCGTCGCCTTTGGATATCGGCATGGTCGAAACGACGTATTCTCCTGTAGATTAATCTTCTCATGAATGCAATGAGTGAGTCCACCTTTGGTGGTGTGACTTCAACCTCTCTAATGTGTTTATCATTCGGCCCATACTTGATTCGAATCATGGAGCATTGCTCTGATCTTGGCCGAAAGTTAAACTTTTCCTCCTTGCCATTGATATGGAAGTGGATTTCTCCAGCTCCCACATATATCCAATCTTTTGCAGTGTTGAGGAATGGGTGCCCGAGAATGAGTGGTGTATCCTTCTCAGTGTCCATGTCTAGAACCACAAAATCCACTTGTATGAAGCAGTTCCGGATCTTCACCGGGACATCTTCAGCAATACCCGCTAGATAACGGATTGAAGAGTCAGCCAGCTATAGCTGCATTGGTGTTGGAGTCGGCTCTGTGAAGTTCAGCTGGTCGAACACAACCTTGGGCATCACACTGACACTTTCTCCAAGATCACAAAGTGCCTTGTCAAAGAAGTGAGCCCCAATTGAGCATGAAATGGTAGGACATCTAGGGTCCTTTTTCTTTTCAGGAAGCCTATTGAGGATGGATGCACCACAGTCTTCTGTAAGCTTGACGACCTCAGTGGTTGGCAATGGCTGTTTGTTGTTCAGTATGTCCTTGATATAGCGAGCATAAGTGGGTACTTGCATCACATCAATCAAGGGCATATTGATGTGGATCTTTTGGATGACCTCAACAAAATAGTTGAATTGCTCATCCACTGTTGGCTTCCTTTGTCTGTGATGGAATGGCAATAAGTTGGTGTCTTCAAAGTGTTTGGCCATTCTCTCACCAAGTAATTCACTTGGGACATCCTCCTTCTCAGACTCAGTTGTCCTCTTTTCTTGTGTGGGATATGGTGGGTCACGAGTGGTCTTTCCTCCTCTCGTAACTACTGCATTGACATTCTACACTGGGGCTTCTGGCTACCCCGGAATTCTATTGTTTTCCAATGGAGGGACAACTACAGCAAGTTGTGCCAACAAAGTATTCAACATCTTGTTGAAGCTTAGTTGATTCTTGAATGTTGAGGATAGTCCTTCAATCTTGGCATTGATGTTTTCCAGGGTCTTGTCATTAGCTGACAGCTTCTTAGGCATGGCATCGTTGATGTTGAGCTGGCTAATGGCAAGTTCTCTCAAGTTGGGCTGATTTCCAGGGTTGCCATTGTTGTTGTACCCTCCTTGAAACCTGAGCCAGCTTTGCGCCTTGACCTGGATGATGGGCGTTGTTGACCCCACCCTTGACCTCCTGGACGATAGCCATTGTTGTTGTTGAAATTTCCGTTGTTGGCGAGGTATAGGGCATCCTTACGAGTTTCTAGGCAATCATTGCCCGTATGACGCATGTTGCCACAGACATCACACGTGATGTGAGAGTCTAGGGCATAGGCATTGCCAGACACTTCACCACTGGCTTGTCCGTCATTTTTCTTCATTAGGAGGTCCAATTTTGCAGTGATCATGTCCACCTCCTTCAAGGTGTGCATGCCTCGCTGTGGGGTATAGAGACGCTCATCGTTCCATCCCATGTTGGACACCATCTTCTCAATAAGATCTTTAGCTTTTGGCACTGTTAATGAGAAGAAAGCTCTTCCAGCAGCAGCATACAAATGGTCACGAGCTGATGGGATCAGCCCGTTATAGAAATTCTGAATAAGGAGCCAGTCATCGATCCCATGGTGGGGACAGGCTACGATGTACTCCTAAAGCCTTTCCCATGCATCGGGAATAGATTCCTTGAGCTCTTGCTGAAAGCTAGAAATCCTTCCATGTAGGGCATTGGTTTTGCCCAATGGGAAGAATTTGGCAAGGAATGTCGTAGAACACTTCTCCCACGTTTCTACAGCACTTCGGTTCGCGTAGAACCACTATTTCGCTCTCCCAAGGAGAGAGAACGGGAAAAGTCTTAGACGGACCGCATTCGGAGACACGTCCTTGATCTTAAAAGTGTTGCATATCTCGATGAATTGTTGCAGGTGAGCACTTGCATCCTTGTTAGCCTTCCCACATAATGGTTTGGCTTGCACCATAGTGATAAGGCCAATTTTGATCTCGAAGATCACATCTCCCATGTTAACAGTGGGCCCAATAGGCACATTGTTAGCAGAGGGAGCTGAGAACTCACGAAGGGTCTTCTGAGCCATTGGCGTTTGGATTGTTGGTGCGGAAATGCTGGCTTGCTTTGCTGCTCGAATCTTCTGAGGAGTAACGACACAAGGTCAGTCTCTCAGAAGAGATTCGGGATCTTCAACAAAGTTTTCCGGTAGGCGGAAACCATACATACACTACCCTGTTTTCACATTTAAAATAAATGCGAAAACAAAGAATGGTTATCCTACTAAAATCCTACCCAGGGTTCTATCATTCACTCAGTCATGTTATATATCTATATGCCTTCCCCGGCAACGGCGTCAGAAATGCTTGATGACGGCTCCTAAGATATACTAACAAATCATCCCCGACAATGGCGCCAGAAATGCTTGTTGGTATTTCTTATGCACCATTAACTAATTATCTCAAACTGATGTGTCAGAAATGCTTGTTAATGGTTCTATTGGATCACAGGGTGAATTCCGCAAGTGCACGGAAATATCATTGTAGCATTTCCCCTTAAGAGTATTCCCAAGGCTGTCATTTATTTGATCCCAAAGGAAGGCAGGGAAGAGATATAACAATCATCAAATGGAAAGGGTAGAAAGGTCTAGGTAAGAATCTAGTAAGGATGGATAAAATAATAGTGGAGGTAGTGTGACACACACAAAAGCTTTCAAGTCTAAGGGGGGTAAGAGGATCCTAGAGGTTAGTTAAGGTTGAGAGTTATGGAGGTACTCCTACTATGCTCTATTGTACATATACCTAGCCTAATCTAATTATCCCTAAGCTAGGTCAATAGTGAATACTTATGCTATGTGGTTCAACACATCGGGCATGGGCTTACCCCTAGCAATACTAGGGTGACTCCCGCCAAGAGCCTGTGGCATAGCCGAAGGTGGAGGATTACAAAGGATAGATAGGACTGTCACCCCCTACTGCCTACCTCTTCAATCCGTGGGTCTATGAGACATCCAATGCTATTTAGCTATCCTAGCACCATGCTAGCATATTAAATAATTACCTTAAGAGCCTAGGCACAAGCCATCCTAAGGCAATGAACTGAATCATCAATGAACCAATGTTGATACACAACATAATTATCCATACTAACCTAGTTATGTTATAATTAACTAGACTATAGTGGGGGTATATAGGTTCTATGATAATGAGATATGTTCATGATGAAACAGTCATAGAAGCCATACCTTGCACATACATGGAATCCACAATCAAACAAGAAACGCTTTGCCCAAGTATATGTATAAGTAGAGACTAAAGATACTATCTTTATTATGCATAAAGTCCCAAATACAATAAAGAATACATGAGCCATACCTTTCCCAATGTAGGATTGGGAAGAGAGAGACTCCTTACTCATTTTTCAATTTGTACATGGGACTAGAGACTCTCCTCTCTACATCCTAACTCCTCTAAGACCATTGATGATAGTGTATACAATACAGATGAAGCTCAAGTGGTGTGTGTTGAAGTGAGCGGTAGGGGGTCCTATTTATACTAGTGTTGAGGTCAGTTCTAGCCATCTAAAGCGCGCTAATTAGTCACCATTGACTCCTTCAGGCCAGGAGAAGCCAACACGCGTCGTTTGACCGCGTTTGAGGCCAGGAAGGGGTCGACCGAACCCCTGGTTCGGCCGACCTGGTCAGCACTCCAAACGTTGAGTGCTTCCTCTAGGTGGCTGTCAGGTGGGCCCCTTTGATGTTTCTGGGTGATACACCATTGGATCTCCTCGGATACTTCTGTTTGTGGGCCATTTTATCCATGGGATGCCACGTGTCGTCACCTGATTGGCTGGGATGATATTTTAGTAGGATTGGTCCCTCTACATTTCCTCATTTCCTGCATAAAATGCTGCATACACATATTTCTCTAGGTCCAAGTGGAATTGGGTTAGATAGGAAGGTGATGTGTGCAAGAAATGGCAAATCCTTCGCATAATTGAGTTAAATTGATGGATGAAGTTGGTATATAACAGCCGTCAACACCGGGTACCCCCTAACACCCCAAGCAAAGTCGAGGAGTTCCTATGTCCAAGTGGCATATGTTCGAAGGGGAAATGCATCCCGCGTAACTTGACCTACCTCCCTCCTTATGGTAGCTCCGATAGAGCCACGTGTATAAGAGTCGAACCTACCTCCGTCATTAGGATAGCTCCAGTGCTGCCACGTGTCCTACAGAGCTGGACCTGTTTCCCTCCTTAGGGAATCTCCAACAATGCCACGTGTCCAATGGCACCGGACCTATCCCCAAGTAGAGGGAAGCTCCAGAGCTTCCACGTGTCGATGCTCGGACCTAGATCAGCAACGGGAGGACAGCGGAATCTCCAACGGTGCGAACATTCAAGGGCTACCAATTAGCCATTGCAAGACTTGGATAATGTGTCATTAGTGCTATATTAATGATGCACAATCAAGGGAATACCAAGACTGGTAACGCTGCTATTAAGGCACGTTATCACACAATCAATCCCTCATTACACCGTAGACCGTGTACAGGGTAGTTAATACAGCCGGGGCCACTTGTCGGGCCAGGCTCTAACTGTAATGGCCAGTCCTTATCATATAAAAGTGCTACGCTGCACGGTAGAAAACAAGCAATCTCAAGCCAACTCATACACACTCACGCTGGAGTAGGGTATTACACTCAAGCGGCCCGAACCACGTAAAACTCTCTCGTGTCACCATCTTGTGCTTGATTTCTCTTTGTGCCCCAACCAAATACAAACCTTCGCGGACTATTCCTAGTAGTACCAGAGGAAGTGTCTTAGTGCACACTTCAACAGTGTTGCCTGCTTAACCTGGTCCTGCACCCTAAGCATGCACACTCTACCATTCCTACATTGCGACAAAGTAAGGCGGGTCCAGACAGCACACCACTACCAGGATTCCGGTTTATTGTGACAAAAAAATCATTGCAATAGGTCGAAATTCGTCGCGATAGGTTGTTGCAACGAAATAGAACATTGCGATAGTTTTTCCGACTCTTGGCGATAACAGCCATGGCAATAGGTTATTGCGACGACTTGACATCTGTGGCAAATAGTATGGTATTGCGATGACTTGACATCTGTGGCAAATAGTATGGTATTGCGATGGTTTAACATATTGCGACGATTTAACGTATTGCGACGAAAATATCGGTGTTGCAACGATGTCACATTTGTGGCAAAAAGTATGGTACTACAACGACTCCACGTTCATTGCAAATAGTATGGTATTGCAACGGTTTAATTTATTGCGACGATTTAACGTATTGCAACGATAATAACGGTGTTGCAATGATGCCACATTCGTGGCAAAAAGTATGGTATTGCAACGACTCCACGTTCGTGGCAAATAGTATGGTATTGCAACGGTTTAATGTATTGCGACGATTTAATGTATTGAAACGAAAATAATGGTGTTGCAACGATGCCACATTCGTGGCAAAAAGTATGGTATTGCGACGACTCCACGTTGTGGCAAATTGTATGGTATTGCAACGGTTTAACATATTGCGACGATTTAACGTATTGCAACGAAAATAATGGTGTTGCAACAATGCCACATTCGTGGCAAAAAGTATGGTATTGCAACAACTCCACATTCGAGGCAAATAGTATGGTATTGCAACGGTTTAATGTATTGCGACGATTTAATGTATTGCAACAAATAGTACGTTATTTGCGACGATTTCACATCTGTGGCGATAAGTACGGTATCGCGACGATTTCATACTCGTGGTGAATAGTATGGTATCGCGACGTTTTCACATTCGCGGCGAATAGTACGGTGTTGCAACGATTTCACATCCGTAGCGAATAGTACAGTATGGCAACATTTTTACATTCGTGGCGAATAGTATGGTGTTGCAACGATTTCACATCCATGGCAAATAGTACGGTATCGCGACGATTTCACACGCGTGGCAAATAATATGGTATCGCGACGTTTTCACATCCGCGGCGAATAGTACGGTATCGCGACGATTTCACACTTGTGGCGAATAATATCATATCGCGACGTTTTCACATTCGTGGCAAATACTACGGTGTTGCAACGATTTCACTTCCGTGGCGAATAGTACGGTATTGCGACGATTTCACACTCGTGGCGAATAATATGGTCTCACGACGATTTCATAGCCGTGGCCAATAATACGGTAATGCAATGATTTCACGTTCATGGCGAATAGTATGGTATTGCAACAATTTTAAAAATGTGACAACAGTATTGTATTGCAATGATTTATGATGTGTGGCAATAGGTTCGTAATGCAACATATTCAAATTTGTTGCAACAGGGTCGTAATGTGACGTTCTCTGGGTGGTGGCAATAGCAGTCTAGTGCAACACTTTTCTGGTCGTAGCCAAATGTTTATAGTGCAACGTTTTATAATTTGTGGCAATAGCTAGCTTCCTATTGCAACAGTTTATTTTTGTCGCAATAATCTGTTAATGCCACATTTTATAATTAGCGGCAATAGAATCCTAATGCACCAGGTTTGAAAATTAGTGGCAACAGAATCAATTTATTCGCACACGATACGTCTGTCGACTTAACAACAAACATCCAGCAATTGATGCGATGCTCAAGGACCCTTGCGTCGTTGCGAGACGATGTTATTTACAATTTTTTCAGGTTGCAACATTGCACCCATTAAAATAGCACCGCAACGAGTTGTAGTATTAGGAATAGTTTCTCGAACATCCAGCTTCGACTTGGTGCGAGCAGAAGCCTTTTGTGGAGTTGCTGCTAGCTGTTGTTGATTTTGCAAGCTCTCCATCATTCTGCGCATGTCTGCTAGCTCCTTTTCTTGCTGTGCAGAATTGGCTGCCATCTGATCATGTAAAGCCTGGACTTCCTGGTTGAGCTGTTCATTTGCCTGGACGAAGCCATCCATCTGGGAGGTCATATAATCATTTCTTCGTTCCAACTCTTGGACATGAGAGTTGAGGTCTTCATTTCTATTTTGCAAGGATCGAACTTGCTGGCCGAGCTGGTCAGAAATCTGGATACGCAGTCTTTAAGAAACATTAGGTTTAGCCATATAACCACGCCCCCGAAACTGTGATCCTCCAGAACCGGTTGCTGATAATAAGTAAGCTGGAAGATGTTGTTTCTTTCCTCATCTGGGATTGGGACTCCCAGCTCAGCTTCCTTGACGTTGATTTGGGCACGTGCCTGAGTCTATATACAAAAAGAAAAGTCACATGTACATTGCAAATATTTATTTAAATGAGCACTGTTTGAAGTGTTTCTCACATGTACAGCTTCTGCCTGCTCGTTTGCCCATTGACTGTTCTTCACATGGCTTGCCTCCCACAGTTCTATGTCATCGGGTTCTTTTCCGGTCTCTCGGTCTCGCTACATCAAATACAAGTAAAATTTGATTGAATGATTGTAGTGCAAAGTAAAAGCGTGATTTAGTTTTCATACCTTCTCGTAACTAAGTTGGGCGTAGGATTTCGAGCCAAGCAAGTGTTTTGTCTTTTGAGTACTTCGATTTCGTGAATTGGTTCTGCTTATTGACTGCAATTTTAAGAATTAATTTCACGAATGGGTGTTATCAAATAGTTTTTGTAGGATATGAAGGTATTAGAAAGCTAGCTCACCTTGAATTGCTCGGACCCAAAATAGTCCTTAAGCGCCAACCAATCGGAATCTGCTACGCCAACAGGCTTGTTTTGTATACGTTCCTCATCGGTCGAATACTGCTTATAGGTGGCATGCAATGTTGATTGCCACCCCTTGTAGCGCTCACCAGCAATCTTCAATATTTTTCTTCTGGTATCATCTGTGTCCTCCAAGTCCCAGGCATTCTGTACATTGTATATCACACTGTTATAAACGTACAAGATGGAGGTCGCTAGAAAAAAAAATACTTATATGGGGTGTCACAACACTAACCAGAATGTCTCTCACTATATCTCTCTTCGAAGTATCACCAACCTCTGCCCACTTCCTTACACCAGCGAGGGGTGCATTTTTTTTTGTTGTAATAACCACATCATCGACAAAGTGCCGCTGATTAGGACCAACCGCAGCACCCAACCTATCGGACCACTGAATTTGTAGCTTCCGATTCTGATCATTCGTTCTATTTGCAGATGCTAGATAGCGCAATTTAGCAACCTTAAGTCCTTTAGCAACTCCTCTTCCAAACTTCTTTCCTTCTATTAGTGTCATTTAAACGGTAAACATTTAAAGCAAATTAGCAACTGACCAGGCCTAGTATCATGTACAAATAGTGTGAAACAAGGAGAAGTCTGATGTTTTACCATCTTCAGGACGAGTGCGGCAAATACGAGCGTGGGAACACCGCGTCGCAACAGCATTTTGCTCCATATTGGGCGATGCATCGACTTGTTGACTTCTTTGTTGCTGTTCATACCCTACAATCAGGCATCAGGCAGTAGTCAGTGGCGCTACAGCACCCGTAGTACTGCAGGGGATTTTTAGTCCAGCTGCGAAGCAGGCAAGACAGTAGCTGGCGATGCTAGAGAAAGAGAGGGTTCGCCGGGTGCTCATCCTCTGCAGTACTGCCGGTTCGGTCTGACCGACATCAGCAGGAGCGCGTCTCGAGGCGAATTGGTGGCAGGGCGTGTCATGGACGTCAGCGGTATTAGCAGGTAGAGGATGCAAGACAGATGAGGCGGGCAGCTTGCGACATTTAACAAAGCTAGGGTTCGGTCTGGCAGTGCAGTGACCACATTTAAGTCAGAGGATCGACGTCTAGATCACACCAGTGATCTCACGTGACTTACATTTTTACTGCAGGCGATGCAGTAAAGATTCAATGGTGTGATTCCGTTGGATCTTTACTGCATCGCGTGCAGTAAAAACATATAGGTCAGGTGATCTGCATCCATTGATATCACCACGGAGCAAGTCTCGAGGCTAGGAGGACAGTGTGGCGGATCTAGGAATTAAATTTAGGTGGATTGCATACTGATATTTTGCTCTGCATGTTAGCATCTCACCCTAAAGTGCTACTAGAACGGATACATGAATATAATCTTGCGTTAATTACCAGACATCAGCAACGCATTTAGCAGTGTAAAAAATGGAATTGAGATCATATAAGCAGCAATGAACCCTCATGTACATGCATCTCTAAACTATATGATACTAACATTTCTTAGTGGACAGGGGTTAATGATATTGGACTATTTTTTCCAAGGTATGCCATGTCATATGGGGCATAGCATGTAGGTACGCCGTAATGGCCAGGGGTTTGCGGGCGGCGGGATCATCATGGCACGCGAACGATGGGACGTGGAGATGGAGGGAGATGCATCGGGGAGGACAGTGAAGTGACCACCAGCAAGGCGTGGGCGCCGGCCGGTGTCGGAGTGACCGGCGGTGACATGGGTTTGCGGGCCGCAGGGTCATCATGACACGCGAAGGATGGGACGTGGCAATGGTCGAGGGAGACGCGTTTCTGAGGACACTAAAGTGAGCAGCAGCAGGGTGTGGTCGCCAGTACTGGAGTGGTGGCGGCTAGAGAGCCCAGTGTGCGCGTGTAGGCATCAATAAATCACGCCATCACAAATACTCACCAGCAGGGCGTGGGTGCCGGCCGGTGCCGGAGTGACCGGCGGCAACAGGGGTTTCCGAGCGGTGGGGTCATCA
The DNA here is from genome assembly GCA_036927565.1 of Tuctoria greenei. Classification (NCBI taxonomy): domain Eukaryota; kingdom Viridiplantae; phylum Streptophyta; class Magnoliopsida; order Poales; family Poaceae; genus Tuctoria; species Tuctoria greenei. The sequence continues at coordinate 71,072,036 of JAYESD010000004.1, read as the reverse complement.
TGACACGCGAAGGATGGGATGTGGCGATGGTGGAGGGAGACGCGTCGGGGAGGACACTGAAGTGAGCAGCACCAGGGTGTGGTCACCGGTGCCAGAGTGGCCGGCGGCGAGAGAGCCCATCATGTGTGTGTAGGCATCAAAAAATCACGCCATCACATATACTGATTAACTGTTAACTAGGATTAGGAAACTACAATCGCAATGCTAAAATATTTAGTAGAGCCCGGTACATTTTTATGCTCGTAGTACCAGCATGCGATGACGAATCTCGGGGTTCCTGAGCATCAGGTGCTGCAATATTCTCTGCATACGATGCAAAGGAATTAACGTGTTATAAATATGTGTATTTTGATAGTATACACATTTATAGTTATATCAGGTGCTTATTGCCCATCACGATTACTTGTAGACGACATGACGGTTTGGTGTCTTGTTCCTAAAGTAAAGAGTATATATAGTAAGTAACAGTGATAGCGTCAGATTACATGAGGATGTGTATTTTAGATCGGGTGGTGTGGTTGCTATGAACTGAAAATGTTTGTTTTGAACGGAGGAATTAGAAACGAAGGAGTAGGAAAAAAACCGTACAATCCGAGAAAGAAAAACCAGAAAAACGTGTATAAACCATGGGAATTAAAAATCTAGGAATACAAGTTTGGAACAAAGGAATGAGAGTACAACATTGGGAGTGGTTGATAAGATAACCCTGGCGTCATTTACATCTAAATCAAGAAATTACATAGTACATGCGGTTTTTAATAGTTATCTTTCCTGACATGGAAATGTACTAGAAATACACTACCATAAACTGTCGGAGCCACAATTATTTCGGGGCAGAGGTGTAGTGTATTTTATATATGGAAAAAGGTAGAATGCAATCAGATGCTAGGGTAAAATAAAAAGATGAATCGACTGTAGGATGCAGATCTAACGATTGAGGATAGTTGATTGCGTGATTGCACCATTAATCAGATTTTATACTAGACATTCATGAAACATAAGAGCATATAAGGAGTTGGGACGACAACTAGGAATGAACTGGCTGCAGCTGTTGGGACGACAACTAAAGCGATAAGGAGGGAGTAGCTCTATAAAAAGATGGCATGGATCGTGTAGAACTTACGTAGCACAAAACTGGAGTCCGGGATGTCGCAGGGTGGGGTCGGCGACGAAGAGGTTCGGTAGAGCCCGTCAAACTTGGTCGCTCGATGTTGTACCAACAGTCACCACCACCACTCACACGGGAATTTCTTAGGAATGCAAGTTTGGAACACAGCACTAAGAGGAGAACATGTGTGCCGGGAACGGAAGCCACTGCGGGATTAGAGGGAGACGCACATTTGTATTTGTCGTGGCTAGCTACAAATGGGCGGGACTGGAATTTTGGGCGCACGGAGTGAAGTTTCAATTGTGAAAATCTCAATTGTGCGCGCCAAGAAGAACGAAAAAATTTTCGAGGGACCGCTACCTGCCATTCATCTTTGTTTTCATGGAGATGTAAAAGCAGTCATGTGGTAGTGGGACATTCCAAAAAAAAAATACAAACAAAAATATGAATCGCCAAATGTATCATTGTGCTAATGCAAACGACATGCAAATACAGAACACCCAAGTCCACGAAAGGAGGACGGCAAATCCATGGTCTAGTAAAATGTAAACAATCAGCATTTTATATATAACATATACAGAGTATATACTACTACAAAAAAACATTTTCCCCTGTGATGTCTAATCTTCAGGCCGTCGATCCAAAGCTGCCTGTGATACGAGTATCACAGGTACATACGATATATATATCAACAATGTCATTGGATATTAGTTACAACGGATAAAGTACTTTTCATACACCTATTGCATCAGGCGATGGACTAGATAGCAATTTAGATGATGTAATTTCGTAATCAAGTTAATTATGCATCATGTCTGTTGTTAGTTCTATTATTTGTAAGGATAATGTTTACCGGATTTCATTCATTCAGCCACAAGAAATATAGACGGTCCCAAATTACAAACATATAGGAGAGGTTTTCGATAAAAGAAGTTTTTCGATACTGCATATATAGAACACATTGTTCATGAACATAAAGACATATTTCATTAACAAACAAGTAATAGGAAAACACATAGTAGACAGCAAGAACAAGATAAACTACACCTAATACTACTCTACTCAGAGATCATGAAATAGATAAACTACTCCTAATACTACCCTACTGGGAGAAAACCACGTCCTCCTCCTCCGCCGCTGCCGCCTCCTCCGCCTCCGCCGCTAGTGCCGCCTCCTCCTCCTCCTCCTTCGCCGCTGCCACCGCTGCTGCCGCCTCCGCCTCCGCCGCTGCGGCCTCCTCCTGCTCCTCCTCCACCGTTGTCGCCGCCTCCATAATTGTGTCCACCTCCGCCTCAAGAGACGCCTCCTGCTCTGCCTCCTCCGCTGCCGCCGCTGCCCAAGCCGCCTCATACTCCTCAACCTCCATCACAGTCCGAAGCTTCTCGGCGACGCAATGCTTAATCTTCAGGAGGCCCTCTACCCCAGCAACCTCCGTGATCGTCTCGTGGAGGGCGTCGAGACGACCGGCCACAGTCATCAACCTGTAGCAGTAGTGGCCTGTAGTGTCCTTGCTCGTGTGGAGGGGAAGGGTCCCAAGACCCAGACGGTGACACGAGCGATCTGTGTTGGAAAAGACCTTCCGCGCCACTGCGTTGAGCGCTAGTGCGCTATGAGCGGCAGCAGACTTGGCGTCGATGGCCACCTTAAGGCACCGATCGAGTTCGTCGATGCGGTCGGTGAGGAGTCTGAGAGTCTGCTCAACCCAAACGGGATGAGGAAGTGCAGGCGCCGCGGGCGGAGATGCGGGCGCTGCCATCAGTTCCACCGGCATTGCCGGCGGCGATGGAAACGGAGAAGGAGGTTCGGAGGATATCGATGGCTTGGAGCACTTCGGCACGGGGCTACCCATTTGTGTGGCGACAGAGGTGCAGAGAAAGAGCAAGAGGTGGTCGACGGTCGCGGGGGGAGAAGTTTAGAGGCTAGGATCTAAGGAGTGGTGCGGCAGAGAAGCAAGAGGACGGTGAGCCTTTATAGCGGGTCGTCGTCTAAGCGGGCGTGTCGATACGATCGGATGCTAGAGGAAACCGCGCTTAATTATGAACCGGTCGGTGGCCCCGGTTTCCTCGAAACCGCGGTTGGCATCCTCTCTGTCCCAACAGCTCGACGCGTCCCATTAGGAGTAAATTTACACGCGGGGAAAAACAATTTTTTCATTATATAAAAAGATCCATCCTTACATGCCTAATCCAACTTCGTGACCGCGCGTCCGTGCTAAGGGACACCTTGCAGCGAACATGGGCCTAGTCCTCCACGCATTACTTTCATTCGGATTTTTAACTGCAACTGTGCGCCATGCCTTATAACGTCGGTGCACCGACCTCAACTTTCCGTGATGGGACTAATCCTTCGCACCTGTTCCATATGTTCTTTTCTTCTCTGTCTGTTGTCTAATACTATTTCTATTCTATGTTCAACATGCACGTGCGACCTCGATCCACGATCATGTTTCATGATGTTATACATGTGTTTTCTCTTTTTGTTGAAAGATCATCATGTACTGTTTGAGGTATATATATATGCATGCATGTTAGTGTTGTTAAACATGACCGAGGTCCGAGGTGTTTTAATTCTAGCTATGTCTAACATGCACGGACCGCAAACATGATCAACCAATTACACTACGTAAGAAACCCAAATAGGAGACAACGATGGGCGACAGATCGGATGTCCATCGATCACAAAGCGATGCGAGACGCGCTTAAAGTCATTGTTTGTCTCCTTTAGCTTTGCAATTACAAATCGAGATGAGCTTCAAACCCTAAGATCTTTTGTTTTTGTCCAATTTGCTCGGTTCACTTGTGACAGATTAACACATCACTAAACTTATCCAAAAATTCTAACACACCGGTATTCATTGACACGAATGAACACATATATATTACAAAACACAAGAAATATGTACAAGAATAGAATTGAAGCTAAACATGTACAAGAACTCCTAAAACTACAAAAGAAATATGTAAAAGAACTCCAAAAAACTACTCTGCCGGCCTCGCCTCCTCCGCCCTCTCCCCCAACTTCTCAAACTACGACAAGCGGTCCTCCTCCTCCTCCTCGTCGTCGTCATCGTCGTGGTGGTGGTGGTCACCATCGTCGTTTCCGTCGTCGTAGTCGTCCTCCTCCTCCTCCTCCTGCTCCTCCTCCTCCTCCTCCTCCTCCTCCTCCTCCTCCTCCTCCTCCGGCGACGATGCAGCAGGAGATGGGCCGGCTGCTCCGGCTGAGCCGACTGCTCTGGCTGCACTGGTGGAAATTTTATCTTCTTATTCTAAATAGGCTAGCTTCGTTCAGAGTGGCGACCACGTTCTTGAGGTTTACTAGGCGGCGCCTAGCTCCGGACCTATAACTGATCAAGCAAGGGACAAAAAGCAAATCCTCCAGCCTTTTTCTAGTATCAAGAATCGCAAAGTGTGGCACTTGGATTTGGATGGTGAGGTGAGGCGAGGCGAGGTAGCTGCAGGCGAGAAGAGACACTCTTTTTCAGCGATGAGGGCGTACCTGGAAGTGACGAGGGCGAAGCTCGGCGGCATACCTGGAAGTGACGAGGGCGAACACTTGGCGGCAAAAGAAATTTTGGCATCCTAACGGCGTCTAAGTGTTTCGCCCAGGTTAGGTTTTTCCTACGCTGCCGAGGGGTATACATAAACTCCAATTTTCTCAAGCAGATTTTAAGTACCGACCGCCAAAGAAGATGGTTACCCCAGACGGGTTTTACTTACCAACCGCCTGAGAAGATATTTACTTCTTCTTAATTAATATTCTTGATTAAATGTGGGTCCTTTAAAAAGGCAAAATTCCACTTTCTTGTAATATTATTGATATGTAAAGGTTACCATTAAATTTCACTTCATAAATCATTTAAAAATCGTCAGAACATAAAAAACATACAACAAATGCTATTTTTCATTTTTCTATCTTGATGAATATAATGCCTTTTTCATTTATTTTTTCAGTGGACATTTTTACTCATCATACCAACCTCTATGAATTTTTTTTCAGATTTTTTTAAATTTTTTTGAATCAATGTGTGTTCATAATTTGATGAATGCCTCATATGTATATATGAGCATTTAGTTAGAATGATGGATAATTTGAAGTTTGACATACTGGAATGCTTTAAAAAAACTAACAAAATTCATACATGTATAAATGATACAAATATGTTCATACAAACAAATTTGAGTGAAGGATCTTTTTTTTTGTGAGATACACAAATGTGAATAATATGTGAGTAGAAATTCATTTGATATTTACCAAAACATTACAATGTCAGCTATACAAGTTTTAGATATTTTGTTCAGGTGGTAGATGTTAATTTTATACAAATGTAGAAGAAAGAATCATCGAATTTGTACACAATTTGCAGAATCTAAACATCTTTGAGTATTTATATTGGAATCTAAATAAAAAAGAAGCAAGGGATGAGGAAACTGAAGAACGGTATCGGGCATTATCTCAGACGGTTGGTAAGTAATATCCGACTGAGACAAACATCTTCTTAGACGGTTATTAAGTACCAACCGCCTGTGAAGATATTTACTTCTTCTTAATTAATATTCTTGATTAAATTTGGGTCCTTTAAAAAGGCAAAATTCCACTTTCTTGTAATATTATTGATAAGTAAAGGTTACCATTAAATTTCACTTCATAAATCTTTTGAAATTGGTCAGAACATAAAAAATATACAACAAATTCTATTTTTCATTTTTCTATCTTGATGAATATAATGCCTTTATCATTTATTTTTTCAGTGGACATTTTTACTCATCATACCAACCTCTATGAATTTTTTCAGATTTTTTTTAAATTTTTTTGAATCAATGTGTGTTCATAATTTGATGAATGCCTCATATGTATATGAGCATTTAGTTAGAATGATGTTTAGTTTGAAGTTTGACATGTTGGAATGCTTTTAAAAAAATTAACAAAATTCATACATGTATAAATGATACAAATATGTTCATACAAACAAATTTGAGTGAAGGATCTTTTTTTTATGCGATACACAAATGTGAATAATATGTGAGTAGCAATTAATTTGATATTTACCAAAACATTACAATATCAGCTATACAAGTTTTAAAATATTTTGTTCATGTGATAGATGTTGATTTTATACAAATGTAGAAGAAAGAATCATCGAATTTGGACACAATTTGCAGAATCTAAACATGTTTGAGTATTTATATTGGAATCTAAATAAAAAAGAAGCAAGGGATAAGGAAACAGAAGAACAGTATCGGGCATTATCTCAGGCGGTTGGTAAGTAATACATGTATGAGATAAAAATCTTCCTTGAAGGTTATTAAGTACCAACCGTCTGTGAAGATATTTACTTCTTCTTAATTAATATTCTTGATTAAATATCTTATCAGGTGGTTGGTAAGTAAAACCCACCTGAGATAAACTTAAAAACCGCCTGTGAAAAACCGACGCCGAGACGGGGACCCCTCACCACACGCCCGCTATTAGACGACGACCCGCTATAAAGGCTCACCGTTCTCTTGCTTTTCCGCCGCAGCGCTCCTTAGATCCTAGCCTCCAAACTTCTCCCCCCCCCCCCCACCGTCGACCACCTCTCGCTCTTTCTCTGCACCTTCGTCGCCACACAAATGGGTAGCCCCCCGCCGAAGCGCTCTAGGCCATCGACGTCCTCCGAACCTCCTTCTCCATTTCCATCGCCGCCGGCAATGCCGGTGGAACTGATGGCGGCGCTTGCATCTCCTCAACCCGACTGGTTACAGGAGACTGTCCGCCTCTTTACTGCCCGCATCGATGAATTACCACGCCGAATTAAAGATGTCGAAGACGACGTGTCCTCCACCGTCCAACATGCAAGAGCGCTGGACACAATGTCGCTGGATGTATTTAACAATACATCTCTCATCTGTCGCCGTCTGGGTCTTGGGAGGCTTCCCCAGCTCCCCAGCATGGTCTCCGCCGACTACTACTTGTTCGGGTTAAGCTTTGTGGCCGCTCGTCTCAATGCCCTCCACGAGACCATCGCAGGAGTTGCTGGGGTACAGGTCCGCTAGAAGATTTTGCACAGCATCGTCTGTAAGCTCGATGTGGAGACGGAAGAGGATTCGCCGCCGCCGTCGGAGGCGGAGGCGGAGCCGCCGGAGGATGCGTCGGCCGTGGCGCGCGTGGCGGTGGAGGTGGACGAGGCCTCCGAGTAGAATAGGATTAGGAGTAGTTTTGTTCTTGTTTCTACGTGTTTTTCATCCATGTTTTCATTACTCTTGTTTGTAATATATGTGTTGGTAGTATGTTAATGTAATATGTCTTTTATGTTCATGAACAATGTGTCTGATGTATTATCGAAAAATTCTCCTTTTATCGAAAAACATCTCCTTTAACAACGCCAAGTTTTAACCTTTAACCCACTTCGTGCGTGAATCGAAAAACATCTCCAGTCGTGATGTTGTGTTTCTCTTGTTTTTTTTTATATTTTTTCTTTTCATGTTTTGTCATGTTGTTTTCTTTGATGCAAACGGGGCTAAACAAAAGATGAGCGCTCATAGGGGAAACACAACAAGTGCAACATTCATCAGAGACGAGCATGCATATATAGGAGAAACACATCAACATGCCTTATACAAGTCTATTTTATATACAGTACTCCCTTTGTTCACTTTTCATTGGCGTTAGAAGAACTAGGGGTAGCGCATCCAAAAGGGAATGGAGGGAATATAACCCATAGAGTACAACACGTTATGGCGGAACAGGTCATACTCGCGCTCAATCCTACAGTTCTTAGTACAGAAGACGGTCCACTCGTACCACCCTCGCCGGCCGCAGCGGGCAGGCCCATGGTTCCCCCCTGTTGGGCATCGGCAAACGTAATCGTCAATTTCAGGTAGCGCCACCGGCGGCGGTCCCGGAGGAGGCCTACGCAGAAACCTCCAGCTCACGAAAACGTCGAGCCCCTGCATGGCTTGATTCCAACACCGGCAGCACTCCGTGTTGGTCCTCTTCATCGCGATGGACCCGGCCGCGTTGTCGCCGACGTGGGCCTCGCCTTCAACCTGCCGGATATACTCGAGGGCGTCGCGGTCCCCGCAGTCAGCGTCGTAGTGGAGCATGGCGAGGACGTAGGCCACCACCTTCTGGCCGTTCGCGACCGCCCGGGCAAGGAATTGGGTATGAGGGTTGCCCACGTTGGCCAGGCGCTCTACGAGGGCATTGTAGCTCCCGTTCCCGTGCCATTGGAACCACTCCCAGCTGCTCTCCCGCTCCAGCGCCATGCGCCTACCCACGACGGGATCGCGGCACACCGCGTGCATGGCCTTGCAGGTGGAGCGCAGACTGGAGAGGTCGTCCATGGGCTGGGTGGAGGTTGCGGCGACCCACCCCGCGATCAGGACCGCAATATCGTGTGGCAAGGGGAACTCCATGGGCTTCGTAGGGAACCAATGAGGGCGCACGCGATAGAGAGGAAGAGTACGCGCGGAGAAGAGGATGGTGTGTGTGGTGGAGTAGAGGATGGTGTGTCATCTTACTACTCTTTATTAGTACGCGCGAAGAAGACGATGAGACGCTCGGTGATTTTTAGTACGCGCGGAGAAGAGGGATGGTGGTGTGTGGGCAGTTATTTCCAGCCAATTTTTTTTGTCCCAGCTCAACTTTACTTTCATTGTATGGTCATGTCAGATGTGTGCTCTGCACATTTTCAACTACTGTCCTTTGTTGCCGTAGCAACTTGCTGGCATTGAATGGAAAGTGGGAGGATATGTATTGATGAAGGGTGTTAAGGTAAGTTTATGTGTTGACTAATGTGCGGTTTGAATCCTAAAAATAGAGTTCACTTGGGATGGAGGGAGTATAAGATGGTCACCCGCGCCATCGTCTTTTCCACACAACCGTTCCAACATCCTCTCTTCTCTCCACAAAACCTAGCCGTGGCTAGTATACAGCAAATTCTTTTGAGCTCGAGCAACCCTCCGCCACCGAGCCCGCCGAGGGACCCGGCCGCCGGTAAGCGGCCGCGGCTGGACCCCCCCTCGCCGCCGCGCGTGAAGGATACCCTCCTGTTCAACATGGCCCGAGATGTATTTACGGATACATCTCACTCCATGGAACGCCTTGGGCCCGGTACCCTTCCACAAAGTACTGGAATGGACACCACGGGCCACTACGTCTTCGGCCTCTCGCATGTGGACTCTTGTCTCGACTCCCTCTGGGAGACGATGGCGGCCGAGCTCGGCATCACGGGTCGTCGCAACCTCGTCGTGGTGGCAGCCTTGAGACTGGGTCACCTTCCGCCGCCGGAGCCCGAGGCGCTAGAGGACGGTCAGGAGCCCGAGGACCCACCCGAGGAGGAGGAGGTGGAGGCTGAGTAGTGTAGTATTTAGGTGTTTTCTTTTCTTGTTGAAAGATCATCATGTACTGTTTGAGGTATATATATATGCATGCATGTTAGTGTTGTTAAACATGACCGAGGTCCGAGGTGTTTTAATTCTAGCTATGTCTAACATGCACGGACCGCAAACATGATCAACCAATTACACTACGTAAGAAACCCAAATAGGAGACAACGATGGGCGACAGATCGGATGTCCATCGATCACAAAGCGATGTGAGACGCGCTTAAAGTCATTGTTTGTCTCCTTTAGCTTTGCAATTACAAATCGAGACGAGCTTCAAACCCTAAGATCTTTTGTTTTTGTCCAATTTGCTCGGTTCACTTGTGACAGATTAACACATCACTAAACTTATCCAAAAATTCTAACACACCGGTATTCATTGACACGAATGAACACATATATATTACAAAACACAAGAAATATGTACAAGAATAGAATTGAAGCTAAACATGTACAAGAACTCCTAAAACTACAAAAGAAATATGTAAAAGAACTCCTAAAAACTACTCTGCCGGCCTCGCCTCCTCCGCCCTCTCCCCCAACTTCTCAAACCACGACAAGCGGTCCTCCTCCTCCTCCTCGTCGTCGTCGTCGTCGTGGTGGTGGTGGTCACCATCGTCGTTGCCGTCGTCATCGTCGTCGTCGTCGTCCTCCTCCTCGTCCTCCTCCTCCTCCTCCTCCTCCTCCTCCTCCTCCTCCTCCTCCTCCGGCGATGATGCAGCAGGAGATGGGCCGGCTGCTCCGGCTGAGCCGATTGCTCTGGCTGCACTGGTGGAAATTTTATCTTCTTATTCTAAATAGGCTAGCTTCGTTCAGAGTGGCGACCACGTTCTTGAGGTTTACTAGGCGGCGCCTAGCTCCGGACCTATAACTGATCAAGCAAGGGACAAAAAGCAAATCCTCCAGCCTTTTTCTAGTATCAAGAATCGCAAAGTGTGGCACTTGGATTTGGTTGGTGAGGTGAGGCGAGGCGAGGTAGCTGCAGGCGAGAAGAGACACTCTTTTTCAGCGATGGGGGCGTACTTGGAAGTGACGAGGGCGAAGCTCGGTGGCGTACCTGGAAGTGACGAGGGCGAACACTTGGCGGCAAAAGAAATTTTGGCATCCTAACGGCGTCTAAGTGTTTCGCCCAGGTTAGGTTTTTCCTACGCTGCCGAGGGGTATACATAAACTCCAATTTTCTCAAGCGGATTTTAAGTACCGACTGCCAAAGAAGATGGTTACCCCAGACGGGTTTTACTTACCAACCGCCCGAGAAGATATTTACTTCTTCTTAATTAATATTCTTGATTAAATGTGGGTCCTTTAAAAAGGCAAAATTCCACTTTCTTGTAATATTATTGATATGTAAAGGTTACCATTAAATTTCACTTCATAAATCATTTAAAAATCGTCAGAACATAAAAAACATACAACAAATGCTATTTTTCATTTTTCTATCTTGATGAATATAATGACTTTTTCATTTATTTTTTTAGTGGACATTTTTACTCATCATACCAACCTCAATGAATTTTTTTCAGATTTTTTTAAATATTTTTGAATCAATGTGTGTTCATAATTTGATGAATGCCTCATATGTATATATGAGCATTTAGTTAGAATGATGGATAATTTGAAGTTTGACATACTGGAATGCTTTAAAAAAACTAACAAAATTCATACATGTATAAATGATACAAATATGTTCATACAAACAAATTTGATTGAAGGATCTTTTTTTTGTGAGATACACAAATGTGAATAATATGTGAGTAGAAATTCATTTGATATTTACCAAAACATTACAATGTCAGCTATACAAGTTTTAAATATTTTGTTCAGGTGGTAGATGTTAATTTTATACAAATGTAGAAGAATGTATCATCGAATTTGTACGCAATTTGCAGAATCTAAACATGTTTGAGTATTTATATTGGAATCTAAATAAAAAAGAAGCAAGGGATAAGGAAACTGAAGAACGGTATCGGGCATTATCTCAGACGGTTGGTAAGTAATATCCGACTGAGATAAACATCTTCTTAGACGGTTATTAAGTACCAACCGCCTGTGAAGATATTTACTTCTTCTTAATTAATATTCTTGATTAAATTTGGGTCCTTTAAAAAGGCAAAATTCCACTTTCTTGTAATATTATTGATAAGTAAAGGTTACCATTAAATTTCACTTCATAAATCTTTTGAAATTGGTCAGAACATAAAAAATATACAACAAATTCTATTTTTCATTTTTCTACCTAAAAATAGAGTTCACTTGGGATGGAGGGAGTATAAGATGGTCACTCGCGCAATCGTCTTTTCCACACAACCGTTCCAACATCCTCTCTTCTCTCCACAAAACCTAGCCATGGCTAGTATACAGCAAATGCTTTCGAGCTCGAGCAACCCTCCGCCACCGAGCCCGCCGAGGGACCCGGCCGCCGGTAAGCGGCCGCGGCTGGACCCCCCCTCGCCGCCGCGCGTGAAGGATACCCTCCAGTTCAACATGGCCCGAGATGTATTTACGGATACATCTCACTCCATGGAACGCCTTGGGCTCGGTACCCTTCCACAAAGTACGGGAATGGACACCACGGGCCACTACGTCTTCGGCCTCTCCCATGTGGCCTCTCGTCTCGACTCCCTCTGGGAGACGATGGCGGTCGAGCTCGGCATCACGGGTCATCGCAACCTCGTCGTGGTGGCAGCCTTGAGACTGGGTCACCTTCCGCCGCCGGAGCCCGAGGCGCTAGAGGACGGTCAGGAGCCCGAGGACCCACCCGAGGAGGAGGAGGTGGAGGCTGAGTAGTGCAGTATTTAGGTGTTTTCTTTTCTTGTTTTTAGTTGTAGTTTTTTGTTTCATGTTTTTAGTTGTAGTTTTTCGTTTCATGGTTTTAGTTGAAGTTTATCTTTTCTTGTGTTTGTAATATACTCCCTCCATCCAAAGCGACAAGTATTTTGGGACGGAGATACTCCCTCCATCGAAAGGGACAAGTATTTTGGGACGGAGGGAGTAATGTTTTTAAGTTAAATGTACTTGGTGTTCTTTTTCATGGATGTACTATCTGTGCAAAATTAGTTCGAATTTTCCGATCGCAAAACCCTCCTTGTCCCCAAACTGGTGGAGTTGCCAGGAGATCGCCCGCAGCGGGGCCCACAAAGCGGTCTGTAAAGTAGTAGTAACAGGAAAATGTAACAGGCCGGTAGCTAGTACTGGAAAGAAAAAAGTGAAGACAATATGAGGAAGAAAATGTTTGAAAAAAAGGAAGACAACCGAAATGTTAAACAAGAAATCTTTTCACGGAAATTAATCCAGTCGTAATCCTCTCAAACATAGGCTCCCTTTGAAGGATAGGATTTGTAAAGGATTTTTAGTTTCCATAGGAAACGTAACACATGAGCTAGGACACTTTGGTAGCCATACTAAAAGAGCTGCTTATCCGCCTCATCCACTTCCCCAAGCCGCCAGTAGAATCTCTTCGACCGCGGGAAGTTGTCCCCCGAAGAGTTCGAGGACACCGAGGAGTGTCCGTCAGAAGAGTCGCCTGATGACGAGGAGGCCGAGGAGTTGGGGTGGACCGGCGGCGTATAGTAGAGGGAGTGATCCGTCATGAGGCCGCCAGGCCGGACAATGTGGCGTGGTTTAAAGGTTCTGTCGGCGGCCCGCCGTCACTCCCAATCTGGCCATCACTTCCTGCAAAGAAGGTGGCCATTTTGGCCCGAGGCAGGAGGCTTGGGTCTTTCATCCACCCAACGACTGTGCCCAGGTCAGCACGCTCCCGATGGTAAGTGGAAGCATTGAAGTGATCAAAGAGGAAGACGTCACCTAGAACCTGTCTGATGCCCTCCGCAGACCAGACATGCAGAGGGAGGTTCTCGATGACAACCTGCACATGGAAGAACCACCCGACGATCGGCACACCGACGCCAAAGATCCATGGCCGGAAGTAGTGGTTATCATCCGGCATGGAGATGATTGTCATCTCGATGGCGAGCTCCCGATAGGCATCACGGGTGAACCGCACCAGGAACTCACCATCCCCAAACGTGGACACGGTGAAAGCCCAATGCGGGATTTCAAGTTGGTGATGGATGACCAGGGTGATCTCCATGGGCGTCCCCTCGCTACGACCTCCTCTGGGTCCCAGAACAGCTGCTTGGCATCGCAAACGGATAAACTCCGTCGTCATGAGGCGGTTGTTGACCATCGTGCATTGCCCCTCACGAGGGCGCGGGAACGGTGAGCCTGCAGGTACCTGCTCGCGTCTAACATGGTTGCGAGGCATGGCGCTGCGACAACAGAGGCAAAGGACTTCTCAGGCAACACACGGGAGCATGGATGGGAATTAGTCGGGAACTTGAGCCTGGAAGCAATAGGGGGGTGGTTTAAGAAGGCGAGGATGAAGAGGCCAAAAATCGGAAGCAGCGTCCCTTGAGGATTTCACGAAAATCCGGTGATAGGACCGGACCTTTCGAGGCCTTCGACTCTGTGCAAGTGTCATGAATGCGCGATGGCCCAGCTTGAATATAAAGTGAATCAGCGCAGTTTCAGCCCACAAATAACAAGCGGCCCAGCTTTTTCGTCCTACCTGCCTGCCTGCCCGCGGCAGGAAATTTTTGTCACGCCGAACGAAGAAGGAAAATAAGAAATGAAAATAATATTTTATTATGGTACCCTTCGACCCGCAACATCGGTCCCCTCTCCGCAACGCGCTTGTAGGAGCATCCGCCGGCCGCCACGCTTGTAGGAGCATCCGCGGGCCGCCATGCTTGGAGGAGCATTCGTCGGCCGCCGCGCTTGGAGGAGCATCCGTCGGCCGCCACACTTGGAGGAGCATCCGTCGGTCGCTACCCTTGGAGGAGCATCCGCCGGCCGCCACGCTTGTAGGAGCATCTGCCGGCCGCCACTCTTGTAGGAGCATCCGCCGGCCGCCAAGCTTGGAGGACCAACCGCCGACCGCCACGCTTGGAGGAGCATCCACCGGCCGCCATGCTTGTAGGAGAATCCGCCGGCCGTAGCGCGTGGAGTAACAACATCTAGGTACAATTGCTCACATAATGTGTTCTTGTACATCTATCCTCTTACAGATAGGCTGATGGCTGATTGAATTGTAGGAAGCGATGTCAGAAGATAAGACATGGATGGGAAAAGAAAGGCATACGAGGGAGTGGCAGGATGGAATGAAGTCATTTTTAAATTTTGCATTTCAGAGCACTCGTGAAGGAGGAACTATGCCTTGTCCTTGCACGAGATGTCGTAATATTTGCCACAAGACACGCAAGGGACTTCATTTACACCTGCTCAGAAATGAGATGTTATTGGATTATACTTGTTGGATACACCATGGAGAAATACAAGTTCAGGAAAATATTGCTGAAGAATTAGCAAATAATGAGGAGATAATTTCTGATGATGGTGCTATGCAAAATATGTTGTCCAGTCTACTTAGAGGCACTGATCATGGTGGTACTTCAGCAGATGTTGATGATCAAGAAAATGCTATAAACCAGCAGGAGCCTACTGGGGATGCAAAGAAATTCTATGACTTATTAACTGATGCCAAAAAGGAGTTGTATTCAGGTTGTTCGCAGCTGACCCAATTATCCTACATTGTCAGGTTCTACCAGATAAAGTGTTCAACTGGTATGAGCAAAGTAGCTTGTGAGATGTTACTTGAACTATTCTCATTTGCGCTTCCAAAGGGCCACTGCATTCCTAATACACTTGATAAACTTCAGAAGGTTGTTCGTGACCTCGGGCTGGACTACCAAAAGATCGATGCATGTGTCAATGATTGTGTGTTATTCCGGAAGTACTATTCTCTTCTGAATAGTTGCCCAAAATGTGGTGAATTAAGATGGAAAAATAGTACTGCTGGAGATGCAAGAGAGGCTTTACCTTGTGGAAAATCCAAGAAGCTTGTAGCACACAAGGTTCTACGTTACTTCCATCTTATTCCCCGTCTACAAAGGTTTTATATGGTAGAATCAATGGCATCAAACATGCGCTGGCACAAAGAAGGTCGTGCTGATGATGGAATATTACGCCATCCCGCCGATTCGAAAGCATGGAAGCATTTTGATAGCATTCACCCAAATTTCTCATCTGATCCTCGCAACATAAGACTTGGGCTAGCATCTGATGGTTTTAATCCTTTTGGAGTAATGAATGTTTCTTACAGTACATGGCCAGTGATTCTAATCCCTTATAATCTACCACCTTGGTTGTGTATGAAGCAGTCTTATTGGGTGATGTCAATGATAATTCCTGGGCCAGAGTTACCTGGAAACGACATTGATGTGTATCTGCAGCCTTTGATTGATGAGCTACTAAAATTATGGTCTGATGGTGTTAAAACATATGACAGTTTAAAGAAAGAGACATTTTTCATGCGAGCTTCTTTATTGTGGACAATAAATGATTTTCCAGCATATGCAATGCTATGTGGATGGAGCACAAAAGGGAAGCTAGCATGTCCATACTGCCATATAAACACTGACGCCTTCTGGTTGAAATATGGATGAAAGCATTGTTACATGGGTCATCATCGTTTCCTACCTCAGGATCACAGATGGCGTCGAAACAAAGGTTCTTTCAACAACAAGGCAGAGAATAGAGAGGCTCCAACATCACTCTCTAGTGACGAAGTACTCCAACAATACGAGTGTTTTGATCAAGTGAGTTTTGGACCGACGAATAATAAGAGAAAGCACACCGAGGAAAATAGATGGCATAATTGGAAGAAGAAAAGTATATTTTCGACCTCCCTTATTGGAAGACATTGCTAATAAGGCATAACTTGGATGTCATGCACATTGAGAAAAAACATTTGTGATAGCATATTGGGGACATTGCTTGCTATGGATGGTAAAACAAGAGATAGTCTACAACCTCGTCTTGATATGAAGGATATGGGTATACGGCCAGATCAACATCCGAAGTTCATAAAGAGCAAGTACACATTCCCACTAGCATTATATACTTTGGGCAAATATGAGAAGACCACCTTGTGCAAGTTTTTGTGGAATGTGAAGGTGCCCGATGGTTATGCCTCAAACATCAAGAGATGTGTGGACATAAAAGCATGTAAGGTATCGGGTCTAAAAACGCATGACTGCCATATTATATTTTAGAAGCTCCTTCCTATTGCAATATGTAACATACTGCCTGAAAAGGTTGTTGCACCTTTAATTGAGTTTAGCACATTCTTTTCTGGAATTTGTTCTAAAGAATTGGCGGAACCAGATTTGGACAAGATGAGCAAACAAATTCTTGAAACAATTTGTAAGCTTGAGATGTTGTTTCCTCCCGCTTTCTTTGATATCATGGTACATCTTCCAACCCATCTTGCCGAAGAAGCACGGTTGGGTGGACCTGTTTCTTACAGATGGATGTATCCAATTGAGAGGTACCTTGGTACATTGAAGAGGTATGTACGTAACAAAGCTCACCCGGAGGGTTCTATAGCTGAGGGATATATTGTCGAAGAGTGTATGACTTTTTGTAGTCAATTTTTGGATAACATCAACACCAAGCGTAATAGGCCAGAACATCATGAATCTGCAGCTACAAATGAACCTTCTGTTAATAATTCTAACATATCTACAGAAGTTGATAATTCTAAAAAAGGGTATAAATGGGACCAACTTACTATGGTGGAACTAAATAACATCAGGCATTATCTTATTACTAACGTTGAAGAGGTCGCTCCATGGATCAAGTAATAACGTATAACTCAGATGTTGTATACTATATATATGGCTTATTGTAGATGGCTAATTTAATTTTGTACCCTTTTCAGTGAGCATATTGAAGAGCTGAAAAAGATTCATTCTCGTGATGTTGATAAACGCCATAGAGATGAGTTTGTTGATTGGTTTCAGAAACAAGTAAGTACATGCAAGTTTGCACTTTGATGAAATATTGAACAAATATGTGTTCTGAAATTGGTTTGTCATCGATAACACTGTTATACTAATGTGTACAGATTACGACATTACACAAATAAGGCAAAGCAACCGATTATCTGTATGCATTATCTAGAGGACCAGATCATCGGGCACGTTTTTTTAGTTGGTTATTCATCAATGGCTTCTTCTTTCGAACTGCAGATGTGAAAAAATATTTACGGACCCAAAACAATGGTATTGTTGTTCGGGGCACTGATCATGATTGGTTTGGAGTAATCGAGAAAATCATTGCTGTTGATTTTGAAAAAAATCAAGAGGTTCTGTTATTTCAGTGTGAATGGTTTGATCGGCCTTTTGGAAGCAGTCAGAACCAAAGCAGAGGCTACAAAAAGGATCAATACAGAATGATAGATGTTGACACTACTCTGTTTCGATTCCAGTATGAGCCTTACATTCTAGCCACCCAAGCGGAACAAGTTTTTTATATTCCAAGTGTGAAGCATCCTAAATGGGCTACAGTTGTTAAAATGAAGCCATGGAACCTTTTTGCCATGCCCCCTGGAGACAGTGAAAATAATGTGACTGAGACAATGGAGGCTGAGACATTTCATGATGATCTGCTTACTAATGATATCAATAATGAGGATACGACCGCATGGGCTAGGAATGACATTGAGGGAGCCAGCGGCGATGCTTCCACTCTTATAATGACAACGTCAGGTGATCGGTTTTAGGTAGATGGAGTTGCATCAGAAAATGAAGACGACGACAACGATGATACATATACCAATGATGGTCATGTAGCTCCATTGTGGGGGGACGACAGCGAAGATGATGAGTTTTAGTATAATTAAGTACGTGACATGTAGCTCCACAATGAATTCATCCGTCCGAACCCGACATTTATTTTTCAATTATTTATATTTGCTACCCGAAAAGTACCCGATACCCGATATTTCGGTCTTTTCAGTTCCGGTCTCGGTTTTATCGGTTTTGGTTTTTCGGTCTCGGTTTATTTGCCCACCCCTAATTTACGTAGTAGTAGCATATATATGGGATATACATATTTCTCCTGCATGTTTTTTTTTTGCAAAACTATTTAGTGATATATCCTATGTGCATATTACATATGTAAAACTAATGTAAAGTATAAAACTTTTTCAAAGGGAAGTCATAGGTTTCGTCAAATCTATCTTTCATATTTATGCAATTTTGATCTGTTTTAACAATACAATAATTGTACTTTTAGACTCACCATGAAAAATATTTCCATAATATACAATCTAATACTACATGTTATTGAAGTTAATAAATTCCATATAAATCATTTATCAAAGGTAATTAGTTCGACCAAAACAGAAATAGAGTTGAGTTGGGGCAGAGCAAGTATTATACGTTGCTGTTTGCCGCATAAGGTTTCGTCCTTCATTCAAGTCGTAGCCATTTGTACAGGAGGCTGATGCGACCGGGCGCATCGAGCTTACGTGCGCGCCAGTCACCGAGGCACCTTAGACGCACACAGCACATGCGTTGAAATCACCTGCGGTACTGCAGGTGCAGTAACAGTCACTGACATGTGGGTCCGGCTGGCCGTGGGACCCACATGTCAGTGACTTTTACTGCACCTGCAGTACTGCAGAGGTTATGCATCCCGGATGCGCATCTTTGAATTCCATTGGAACCGCTCCGCGTCCCATCATTGCTTTACTGTGAACCACTGCGGATGGTCTTAAAGGCAGACCTGGCTCTGGGCCCAGGCGGGCGGAAATAATTTTTCTACGATCCTCGAGAACGGATCGAGGGGAAGGCTCATCGCCCATAGCGGTCGTGTAGCTTCTGTACCCTCGATCCGTTGGCGATGAGCCTTCTCCTCATCCGTTCTCGAGTTCGCAGCGGCCACGGCGCCGCTTCTACCCTGCTTCTGGACTGAGGACGCTGATGATCCGCAACATACTTTTAAATCTGCGCATTGGTATTCTCCCCATCATATTTGTTGATGTGTTAATACCTGATGTTTTACATCGTTGAGTATGTTATGGATCGTCAGCGTCGTTAGTCCAGCATTGAGTCGTCAGGAGGCAAAAAGTAATGAACATCATTGATCAGTACTGCGCCGAGGAGAACGCGAAAATTGTTTGCTGATTCATGGCAACAGATCCTAATGCAATGACTGTGTTCCGTGGCAATAAAGATGTAACGCCACGAACCAGTAATTCATGGCAACATATCCTAATGCAACAATTCTGTTCTGTGGCAATAAAGCTTTAACGCCACGAACTAGAGTATCGTGGCAACACATCCTAATGCAACGATTCTGTTTTGTTGCATTACGGTCCAAATGTAACTGTTTGCTGATCCGTGGCAACAGATCCTAATGCAACGACTGTGTTCCATGGCAATAAAGTTGTAAAGCCACGAACCAGTAATTCGTGGCAACAGATCCTAATGCAACGATTGTGTTCCGTGGCAATAAAGTTGTAATGCCACGAACCAGAGTATCGTGGCAACACATCCTAATGCAACGATTCTGTTTCGTTGCATTACGGTCCAAATGCAATTGTTTGCTGATTCGTGGCAACAGATCCTAATGCAACGATTGTGTTCCGTGGCAATAAAGCTGTAACGCCACGAACAAGAGTATTAAGGCAACACATCCTAATGCAACGATTATGTTTTGTTGCATTACGGTCCAAATGCAACTGTTTGCTGATTCGTGGAAAAAGATCCTAATGCAACGACTGTGTTCCGTGGCAATAAAGCTGTAATGCCACGAACCAGTAATTCGTGGCAACAGATCCTAATGCAAGGACTGCGTTCCGTGGCAATAAAGCTGTAACGCCATGAACCAGTATTTCGTGGCAACAGATCCTAATGCAACGACTGTGTTCCGTGGCAATAAAGCTATAACGCCACGAACCAGTAATTCGTGGCAACAGATCCTAATGCAACGATTGTGTTCTGTGGCAATAAAGATGTAGCACCACGAACCAGAGTATCATGGCAACATATCCTAATGCAACGATTCTGTTTCATTGCATTACGGTCCAAATGCAACTGTTTGCTGATTCGTGGCAACAGATCCTAATGAAACGACTGTTTCCATGGCAATAAAGATGTAACGCCACTAACCAATAATTCATGGCAACAGATCCTAATGCAACGACTGTGTTCCGTGGCAAAAAAGATGTAATGCCACGAACCAGTATTTCGTGGCAACACATCCTAATGCAACGATTCTGTTTCGTTGCATTACGGTCCAAATGCAAATGTTTGCTGATTCGTGGAAACAGATCCTAATGCAACGACTGTGTTCCATGGCAATAAAGCAGTAATGCCATGAACCAGTATTTCGTGGCAACAGATCCTAATGCAACGACTGTGTTCTGTGGCAATAAAGCTGTAACACCATGAACCAGTAATTCGTGGCAACAGATCCTAATGCAACGATTGTGTTCTGTGGCAATAAAGCTGTAACGCCACGAACCAGTAATTCGTGGCAACAGATCCTAATGCAACGACTGTGTTCTATGGCAATAAAGTTGTAACGCCACGAACCAGTATTTCGTGGCAACACATCCTAATGCAACGATTCTGTTTCATTGCATTACGGTCCAAATGCAACTGTTTGCTGATTCGTGGCAACAGATCCTAATGCAACGACTGTGTTCTTTGGCAATAAAGCTGTAACGCCATGAACAGGTATTTCGTGGTAACAGATCCTAATGCAACGACCGTGTTCTGTGGCAATAAAGCTATAACGCCACAAACTAGTAATTCGTGACAACAAATCCTAATGCAACGATTGTGTTCCGTGGCAATAAAGTTGTAATGCCACGAACCAGAGTACCGTGGCAACACATCCTGATGCAACGATTCTATTTCGATGCATTACGGTCCAAATGCAACTGTTCGCTGATTCGTGGCAACAGATCCTAATGCAACGACTGTGTTCCGTGGCAATAAAGCTGTAACGCCACTAACCAGTAATTTGTGGCAACAGATCCTAATGCAACGACTGTTCCGTGGCAATAAAGTTGTAACGCCACGAACCAGTATTTCGTGGCAACAGATCCTAATGCAACGATTGTGTTCCGTGGCAATAAAGTTGTAACGCCACGAATCAGTAATTCGTGGCAACAGATCGTAATGCAACGACTGTTTTCCGTGGCAATAAAGCTGTAACGCCACGAACCAGTATTTCGTGGCAACATATCCTAATGCTACGATTGTGATCCATTGCATTAGCATCCTGACACCACGAACTAGTGATTCGTGGCAACAGGTCCTAATGCAACGATTGTGTTCCGTGGCAATAGATCCTAGTGCCACGAACTACTGAATCGTGGCAAAAAGCTAAGCTTACTTCAACGATTTAGTATTCGTTGCAGTACAATCATTGCAACAGGTCGGAATCCTGTAGTGCACGTTCGTAGGTGAGGCTGCAACGAGTACCCGAATACTATCACACCTAATTACTCAGGCCTAGTAGCCCAGCGATGTGTGCACTAAAGACCATATTAAAGTGCCTTCAAAACAACTTTAATGCGTCATCAAGACCACACTTTCAAGATAACATTAATATGCTATCAGGACCAGCTAACCCGGGGCCACCTGTCAGGCCCTAGTCATAATGTAAGTTGTCGGTCCTTGGCATATAAAAGGACCGAGCAACCACCGACAGACAGAGGCCAATCTACAGAGAATAGACTCTCGTATACTCATACATACGCAATACAACACATAGACTGTCGTGGATGGTCTAAAGCTGCAAAGCACATGTCAGCACCGCAGTCACCCTTGGCAAGGAGGCAAGTCCAGAGCTACGGGACACGTGGCAACACCAGAGCGTCCCTTAGCAGGGAGGTAAGTCCAGAGCTGCATGACTGTAAGTGCATCTAGGATATCCCTTGTGGGTTTTGGCTAATTGATGACAAACATATGAGATCCTAATGAAACTACTGAGATGATTGCAGGACAAACAAGTGAGACATATCAGTGCACACAAAAAGGTGAAAAATGAAGTGGTGTTCACAGAGAGATACTTTGATGAAGCTCGGAAGACCAAAATAGATTTGAATGCATAGGGAGTGTATGAAAGACACACTCCAAGAGCTCACAACTTTGCGCGAGGATAAGGGATTAAAATTAACATAACTTTCACAAAGCACCGGACTAGTCCGATCATGGACCGGACTAGTCCGATCATGGACCGGACTAGTCCGTTCACCTTTCTGGAATCACACTCACAAGGAGACCGGACTAGTCCGTGCATCCACCGGACTAGTCCGTTGATGTTTCTGGAGTCTCTCATACTGAGGGACCGGACTAGTCCGATCATGGACCGGACTAGTCCGTTGAACTTTCTGTAAACACCCTTTTGTGGAGATCGGACTAGTCTGCGGACTAGTCCGATGAACTTTCTGGAGTCATCTTTACACAGTACCGGACTAGTCCGAGGTTGGACCGGACTAGTCCGGCAGACTTTCTGGACCACAAAACATGTTGAGACCGGACAAGTCTGGACTTGCACCGGACTAGTCTGGTGTTAGGGTTTTTCAACGGCTAGCTTTTGGAAACCCTATAAATAGATGATCCACGACTTTCCCATGATAACACACGTCGAATATTGAAAAAGGAGCAAACCCTAGCGCCGCCACTCAGTCCCAAGAGCCCAAAACACATCTCCCCACACATCTAAAGTTCAAAAAGAGTGAAATCAATTGAACACTTGGATTCGGGATTGGGAGATCGTCGTTCTTTCATCGCGAGCTCTTGGGGTTTGATCTTTCTACACTCATACTCTGCATTGTAATACTTTTGAGTGTATTTGATCACTTGTTCATTGTAATTTTCGTGGGAGCCCTCAACGTGTGAGGTTGCCCCACAAACTTGGTGATTACCCGTGATAGTGGAATCAAGTCGGCCTTCGTGGTGACTTGAGGAGGAAAAGGGTTGGAGACCCGGCTCTATGTGAGCTTCCTCAACGAGGACGTAGATCTCGTTGTGAGATCGAACCTCGGGAAAACTTCTTGTGTCTCGTGTCTCATTTACTTTAAATTTTGTTCATTAGATCACTTAAGTGCTAAACATTAACTTAAGACAATTTGAAGTTACACCTGCATTCTTATATTAATTTCAAGTATAAATATCAGTTGTTCTTAATTCCGCTGCTAAAGAAATTTAATTTCTCAATTAACACCTGATCAACACACATACTTCTTGCACACTGGACTAGTCCGCCCACGCAACCGGACTAGTTCGGCCAACCAAGTTTTTGACTATTCTATTAAGTGTGCAGGAAATTCAAAAGGCCTATTCACCCCCCCCCTCTAGGCCACATTCAATTGGTATCAGAGCTTGGTTCTCCACCAACGAGACTCACATCTCGGAGAGATCAATGGCCTCTGAGAAGAACAACGATATCTCGAAGATGAGCATTAATGAGGAGGAACAAGAAACTAAGGCTTTTGATGTGCTGAAAGAGAGCCCACACGATGATGAAGAAGTGCGACAATTGAAGGCACTCCTGAGAAAGAAACTGCTAGGACAAAAGGGAAAAGAAGAAGAGAAGACGACGGGGAGTGGTCATCATGACTACTCCTGACAGCCTTACAACTACAACCGTCTCAACTCCAACAATCATTATCTTTCCATTCCCATGGGAAAACCTCCACAGTTTGACGGAAGCGACTATACAATGTGGAAGTACAACATGAAGATGCATCTAATATCCCTAAATCCTATCCTATGGCACATCGTATGCACTGGCATAGATATCCCAGGCACGGATGAAGAACTCACCCCAGAACAAGAACAAGAGATTCACAGAAATGCACAAGCTGTCGCCATGATCACATCATCATTAAGCAGAGAAGAATTCACCAAGATTGATGGATTAGAAAGTGCAAAGGAAATCTGGGATACACTTAAGACGGCTCACGAAGGAAATAGATCAGTTTGTGAAGCAAAAATCGAAATGCTTGAAGGAGAGTTGGGGAGGTTCGCTATTGAAGAAGGCGAATCACCTCAAGACATGTACAACCGAATGAAGGCAATCATCAACAAGTTACGTGCCTATGGAAGTAAGAAATGGACGGATCATGAGGTAGTCAAGAGAATGATTAGAGCCTTCATGCCAAGAAATGTCACACTTTGCTCAATGATTAGAGAAAGCCCCGGTTTCCATAAATTGACCCCCGATGAGCTGTTGGGGAAGATCATAAACCATGAGATGATGGAAAAAGAGGCAAAATACGTCAAAGACTTGGCCGAACTCACTTCCTCCAAAAGGAAAGAGGTCGCTCTCAAAGCTACATGCCGACCCAAACTCAAAGAAGCTCGTGAAGATCAAGACGATGGGCACACAAGTGACGAGAGCACCGATCTTGATGATGAGGAGATGGTACTCTTTATCAAGAAGTTCAAGCGAATGATGAAAAGAAGACACGGCAACAACTCAAATGAAGGCAAAAGCAAGGACAAAGGAAAATCCAAGGCTCGACGCACTTGCTACAACTGCGGAGAGTATGGTCACTTCATGATGGACTGCCCCTATGAAGAAAACAAAAAGAAGAAGGAAACAAGATCTCAAGAAAAGAAAAATTTCAGAAAAAGAAGACAAAACCATCAAGCTCACATTGGCAAGGAGTGGGACTCAAAGGACGAGTCCTCCTCCGATGAAGAAGAAGAGATGGCCACTATTGCCATCAAGAAACCTACTATGAAGGCCACACTCTTTCCAAACATGGGAGGACGGGACATGAACAACCACACTTGCCTTATGGCTAAGGAAGGCAAGAAAAAGGTACGGCTCACTCCTCCCACACTAAACTCCTCTATTGATGACTTTGACATCTCTAGCGATAACGAAGAAATGTTTAGAGGACTAAGTAAAATTGCTCTAAAGAAAATGGAAATGTTGTCGAACAAAATTTTTGAGAAGGAAGAACTTCTTGATCGACAAGAAGATATGCTCATCCATGAAAGGAAGAGATATCAAGAAGTTGAAAAACTTCTCGAGCTTGAAAGAGAGAAGAACAAGTCGCTTGAAGTTGAGCTAGCCTTGAGTAAGGAAACTTACTCAAAGCTAAAAGACTCACATATTGCAATCAAGGAAGAACTTGCTAACTTGTCAAAGGTTAACAAGATCCTTGAGGTGCAAGTTGAGTCGCTCAAGCAAAGTGACTATTCTTCATCCAAGAGCTCTTCCTCCAAAGATATGAGTTCGACAACAATCGAGACTTGCACTTTCTCTAGTAAGAAGAATACTATTTCTAATACATCAACTTCTCGTAATATGCATTCCCCCCAAGCGGCATCTTTGATAAGGAGAAGATCAAATATGCACGCAGTGCATATATGGTCACTAGACCTCCCAATGTCAAAGATGGCCTTGGTTTTGACAAGAACAAACACATGGCTATTTCTAATCATGCTAAGAATAGAATTGTCTTTGTCAAAGAGAAATCTCATGAATCTGAACCTCAAATGTTGTTTCACACATTTAATGCTTCTTATGTTCTTATGAAGGCCAAAAGTGGAAGAGTCATTGCCAAATATACAGGGCCAAGCCACAAGAACTTCAAAACTTGTGTGTGGGTGCCTAAGACTCTTGTGACTAACCTGAAAGGACCCAAGCAAGCTTGGGTACCTAAAACCAAGGAATGATTCTTTTTTGCAGGCTTACTCCTCCAGCGGAACAAAATGTGTACTTGATAGCGGATGCACGAATCACATGACTGGAGAGAGAGGTATGTTTGTGGAGTACGAGTACAACAAGGATCCAGGTGAAGGCATATACTTCGGAGACAACAGCCAAGGAAAGGTCCTTGGTAGCGGTAACATTGAAATTTCCTCTCAACATACCTTATCAAATGTTTTACATGTAGATTCTCTAGATTATAACATTTTGTCAATATCCCAACTATGCGACAAAGGTTACAACTGTTTATTCACTAATGAGGGTGTGACAGTTTTTAGAAGAAGCGATGACTCGATTGCATTCAAGGGAATGTTGAAGGGCAAGCTCTATCTTGCTGACTTCAACAAAGATAAAGCCGAACTCAACACTTGCTTGGTTGCTAAGACCAACATGGGATGGCTGTGGCATAGACGGCTAGCCCATGTTGGGATGAGAAATCTGCAGAAACTTCTAAAAGGTGGTCACATCCGTGGTCTTAAGGATGTGGTTTTTGAAAAGGACAGGCTGTGCAGCGCTTGTCAAGCAGGAAAACAAGTCGGAGCACCACACCCCGCCAAGAACGTGATGACTACCGCGAGACCGATGGAACTTCTCCACATGGATCTTCTTGGTCCAGTTTCGTACATCAGCATCGGCGGTAACAAATATGGTTTAGTAATTGTTGATGATTTTTCTAGATTTACTTGGGTATTTATCTTGTATGATAAATCAGAAACTCAGAGGATCCTCAAGAAGTTCTTAAAAAGAGCTCAGAATGAATTCTCATCAACCATAAAGAACATCAGAAGTGACAACGGGACAGAATTCAAGAATATCCAAGTTGAAGAGTTTCTTGATGAAGAAGGGATAAAGCATGAATTCTCAGCACCCTACTCCCCTCAACAAAATGGAGTGGTAGAAAGGAAGAACAGAACATTGATCGAAATGGCCAGAACTATGATGGATGAATACAAGACATCAGATCGATTTTGGGCAGAAGCGGTGAACACCGCCTGCCATGCCACTAATCGACTATACCTCCATCGACTACTGAAGAAAACTCCATATGAGCTCCTTACCGGTAAAAAGCCAAATGTTTCTTATTTTAAAGTTTTTGGTTGCAAATGTTTTATTCTGAACAAGAAACAGAGGGCCTCGAAGTTCGCTTCAAAGTCCGATGAAGGATTCTTGCTCGGTTATGAATCGAATGCCTACGCCTATCGTGTCTTCAACAAGGTGTCCGGCCATGTTGAAGTAGCACGTGACGTAGTGTTCGATGAATCTAACGGCTCACAAGTGGAGCAAGTTGACAAGTGTGTGCTAGATGATGAGGAAGCTCCATATGAAGCACTGAAGAAAATGGGACTTGGTGATATCTTACCACAAGAGCAAATATTCGACCCAAATGCACAAGATGAACCTCAACACGGAAGTAATGATCAAGGGGGAGCCCTTGCACAAGATCAAGAGGAGGAAGATCAAGAAGAGCAGGACCATCATGGAAGCAACGATCAAGGGGGAGACAATGTACATGAAGAACAAGCAACTACACAAGCTCCACACCCAAGAGTACACCAGAGCGTGCAAAGAGACCATCCTATCAACAACATCATTGGAGATATTGCAAAGGGAGTAACTACTAGATCTCGAGTTGCAAATTTTTGTGAATCCTACTCTTTTGTGTCTTCTATGGAACCATACAGGGTAGAAGAAGCCTTAGGGGATCCAGACTGGGTGATTGCAATGCAAGAGGAGCTGAACAACTTCAAGAGAAATGAAGTATGGGTGCTAGTGGAGAGACCAAAGGCGAACATAGTCGGAACTAAATGGGTATTTCGGAACAAGCAAGATGAACATGGAGTAGTGACAAGAAATAAGGCAAGACTGGTGGCCAAAGGTTATTCTCAGGTCAAAGGTTTGGACTTCGATGAAACTTTCGCTCCTATAGCTAGACTTGAGTCCATTCGTATTTTATTGGCATATGCTACTCACCATAATTTTAAGATATATCAAGTGGATGTCAAAAGCGCCTTCTTAAACGGCCCAATCAAGGAGGAAGTTTATGTGGAGCAGCCACCAGGATTTGAAGACCCGAAGTATCCAAACCATGTCTACAAACTGCGTAAGGCTCTCTATGGCCTCAAACAAGCTCCTCGAGCTTGGTATGAGTGCCTTAGAGATTTTCTAATTCAGAATGGATTCAAAATTGAGTTTAGCAAAATTATGACAGATAGGTTCGAGAGTCAATGATGGGCGAATTAAAGTTTTTCTTGGGATTCCAAGTGAAGCAACTAAGAGAAGGTACATTTATAAGCCAAACCAAATATACACAAGACATTCTCAAGAAGTTCAATATGGACAAAGCCAAGCCCATCAAGACACCCATGGCCACTAATGGACATCTCGACCTCAATGAAGACAGTCCAAACGTGGATCAAAAGGTATATCGGTCCATGATTGGCTCTTTACTTTATTTATGTGCATCTAGGCCAGATATTATGCTTAGTGTTTGCATGTGTGCAAGGTTTCCAGCTACACCCAAAGAGTGGCATCTAGTTGCTGTAAAAAGAATCTTGAGGTACCTTGTGCACACACCCAACTTGGGCCTTTGGTATCCCAAAGGGTCCAAATTTAACTTGATAGGATATTCCAATGTCGACTATGCAGGATGCAAAGTCGATAGAAAGAGCACGTCAGGGACTTGTCAGTTTCTTGGTAGGTCCCTGGTATCTTGGTCATCTAAAAAGCAAAACTCCATTGCCCTTTCAACAGCAGAAGCAGAATATATTGCAGCCGGTAGCTGTTGCGCCCAATTACTTTGGATGCGGCAAACACTTAGGGACTACGGCTACAATCTTAACAATATCCCACTTCTATGTGACAATGAAAGTGCTCTAAAAATTGCACACAACCCAGTAGAGCACTCAAGAACTAAGCACATAGATATCCGTCATCATTTTCTTAGAGATCATTCATTAAAAGGTGACATTACTATTTCACATGTCAGAACTAAAAAACAACTTGCGGACATTTTTACCAAACCATTGGATGAGAAAAGGTTTTGTGAACTTAGGAATGAACTTAATATTCTTGACTCTCGAAATGTGGATTGAAATGTTGCACATCTGGTTGATACTTCAAATGTTGCATTTTATTGCTAAAATTGCCCTTCACCTCTTTTTCTCATAAGAAAACTACTTTTAATGATGAAATCTTGAAATTTATGACCATGTTTTTGGGTGGATTGCTTTCTGGTCATAAACACCAAGATTATTTGCAAAACTTGTCCTTGGATCACTATTAGTTATCTTCAAATACTTAGGTTGTCCAGGAACACCGGACTAGTCAGGTCTGGCACCGGACTAGTCCGGATAATCTCCAAATACCTAGGTTTTCCAGGGACACCGGACTAGTCCGCCCCATGACCGGACTAGTCCGGTCGACTGCCTATATAAGCAGCTGGCCCGTTTCAAATCTCCCTCCCCTTGACCTAAACTCTCACCTCTAAAACCCTAACCCCCCAAAAGGTGATTTTCGGTTTGAGCCCTCAAAATCCAAGCTCTCTCTATGGGAAACTCTCCCCTCGACGAGTTGGTACTCCTCTCCAAACTCATCCGGACCGATTTGCGCTCCTTCGACGCGAATCCTCAAATCTCGGTAAAATTCTCCCCAAAGTCAAACTCTCAACTTTTCTAGTTCTAGTTTATTTCCCTTGATTCCAAGGAAGTACATTAGCTTCATAGATGTATTCCTTTCACCTTCATGCTCATTTGCACCCCTAGATAGAAGTTGTGATTCAATTTTTGTTAGGGTTCTTGTGCCAGGCCGGACTAGTCCGGCTCCTAGGTACGGACTAGTCCGGTACCCCGGACAAGTCCGCACTCTGAAACCGGACAAGTCCGGTCTCTGACACTTGAATCCTAGTATCACCTTCATTTTCAGTTCATCTTCATCTAAATCATGAACTCCTTGTTAGGCACGATGTCTTCAAGCTCAGATGACAGCTCCTTCCATGTTGATGAAGAAGTTGAGCGCGAAAAAGTGCAAAGAGCCAAGGAGAGGTACATGAAGAATAGGAGGGTAGTGGTGAAGAAGGCCCAAGGAAAGGCTGGTGAGAGTTCCTCAGGGCCAAAGAGGACTCTCAACAAAGGGAAAGGACTTGCTAGTGGTCCCATTGGACCCTTGAAAATGAAGAACCCAAGTCACCGCAACCGGTAGCGCTCAAGCAAGGATTTCACTGGGAAAGGGGGTGAGCTTGCCGACAGCTTCAGGCAGGTCAACGTGTATGCTCAGCCTCGGCAATGCTCAGACCCAAGATTTTGGAGCAACTTCCATGCCGACTACTATGAGCATGTGTACATGAAGATGAAGAATCCCGTTGTGAAAAGTCAATGGGTGAACATCGGGTACATGCAGTCAAAGAAGTATCCTGCTTACCGTGAGGTGGTTGAGGCCCTGGAAAGGCACGGACTGAAAGAACTATTCTCCTTTGAGAATGACTGGAACAATGAAGTGATCGCCCAATTCTACTCTACTCTCTACTTTGCTCGGGGTGATGGAGACAGTCTTACTTGGATGACCCATGGATCCAAGTATAGTGTCACTTATGATGAGTTTGCAAGGATTCTCCACCTTGAGCATACCTTGGATCATGATCTAGTCATCCACAACCTGCAACCCCTGGAGAAGGATGAGCTCAAATTTCTCTATGACACAAGGATGCCATATGTTGCTCCCAGTATCAAGTACTTGAAGCCCTTCTATGTGGTCCTCAACAGAATTTTGAGGAAGACAATAGCCCCAAAGGATGGAGATGCGGGGACTATTCAAGGGACCTTGAGGACCCTAATGAAGGTCATTGGTGGGAGGAGACCATTCAATGTCTTTGAATACATCTACAATGACATTGTGAACATATCAATCACTCCAAACAGATCTTGCGGGTATGCCCCGTACATCATGTACATGATTGAGAAGGTGACTGGACTTGAGTTCGTCAAGGATGTTCACCATACGGGGATGAAGCCACAAAATCCTACGGAGTACACTCTACCTTCGGCCCCTGATGCACCTCCCTCCCCTGAGACTGAGAGGAGGACTAAACAGGCTCAGGATGTGAATGCACCTAGATCCTCAGATGCTCCTCCCAGCTCTGCAGCTGCTCGTGAACCCTCCGGTGGTGTGCTCAAAATGCTCACCTCCATCTTTGCCTGCTGCCGCAAGATTGAAGTCAGGCAAAAGAAGCATCAACAATATGTCAATGCCAACATCAAAGCTATATGCGATAAGCTGGAGATTGAGCCGGTGGGATCCCCGCCTGCCTTTGAGGACTCCGAGGAAGAGTTCGCTCCGGCAAATGATGATGATGATGGTGAAGATGAGGACCGGACTGAAACGGAGGAAGAGAGTGGCAATGAGTGATTTCCCTCATTTTTTCCCTTTTTGGTGCCTTGATGCCAAAGGGGGAGAGATTGAGACTAGGAGAGATTAAGACTATTAGTTTAAGAGTAGTTGGTGTCTTTATGTTTTTGTGATCAAGGACATGTGTACTAAATTTTAAAACCTTGTAATGCACTATTCCCTCTCTTATGTGTGATGCTTACTGTTGCTTGGATGATTATCTTTATACTCATTATTGATTATATTTACTACATCACACCCTGTTGATCACACACTTGTTAGGCACCCCACCATAAGGTGTGTGCATATGTGAGAAGCTTTTTGTGGACTTATCATTATTCTCATATGTGGACACCTTATGAAAATCAAGATTTTACTCTCAATTGTGATATCTCAAATGGTTGTCATTAATCACCAAAAAGGGGGAGATTGTAAGTGCATCTAGGATATCCCTTGTGGGTTTTTGGCTAATTGATGACAAACATATGAGATCCTAATGAAACTACTGAGATGATTGCATGACAAACAAGTGAGACATATCGGTGCACACAAAAAGGTGAAAAATGAAGTGGTGTTCAAAGAGAGATACTTTGATGAAGCTCGGAAGACCAAAATAGATTTGAATGTATAGGGAGTGTATGAAAGACACACTCCAAGAGCTCACAACTTTGCGCGAGGATAAGGGATTAAAATTAACATAACTTTCACAAAGCACCGGACTAGTCCGATCATTGACCGGACTAGTCCGTTCACCTTTCTGGAATCACACTCACAAGGAGACCGGACTAGTCCGTGCATCCACCGGACTAGTCCGTTGATGTTTCTGGAGTCTCTCATACTGAGGGACCGGATTAGTCCGATCATGGACCGGACTAGTCCGTTGAACTTTCTGTAAACTCCCTTTTGTGGAGATCGGACTAGTCCGCGGACTAGTCCGATGAACTTTCTGGAGTCATCTTTACACAGTACCGGACTAGTCCGAGGTTGGATCGGACTAGTCCGGCAGACTTTCTGGACCTCAAAACATGTTGAGACCGGACAAGTCCGGACTTGCACCGGACTAGTCTGGTGTTAGGGTTTTTCAACGGCTAGCTTTTGGAAACCCTATAAATAGATGATCCACGACTTTCCCATGATAACACACGTCGAATATTGAAAAAGGAGCAAACCCTAGCGCCGCCACTCAGTCCCAAGAGCCCAAAACACATCTCCCCACACATCTAAAGTTCAAAAAGAGTGAAATCAATTGAACACTTGGATTCGGGATTGGGAGATCGTCGTTCTTTCATCGCGAGCTCTTGGGGTTTGATCTTTCTACACTCATACTCTGCATTGTAATACTTTTGAGTGTATCTGATCACTTGTTCATTCTAATTTTCGTGGGAGCCCTCAACGTGTGAGGTTGCCCCACAAACTTGGTGATTACCCGTGATAGTGGAATCAAGTCGGCCTTCGTGGTGACTTGAGGAGGAAAAGGGTTGGAGACCCGGCTCTGTGTGAGCTTCCTCAACGAGGACGTAGATCTCGTTGTGAGATCGAACCTCGGGAAAAATTCTTGTGTCTCATGTCTCATTTACTTTAATTTTGTTCATTAGATCACTTAAGTGCTAAACATTAACTTAAGGCAATTTGAAGTTACATCTGCATTCTTATATTAATTTCAAGTATAAATATCAGTTGTTCTTAATTCCGCTGCTAAAAAAATTTAATTTCTCAATTAACACCTGATCAACACACATACTTCTTGCACACCGGACTAGTCCGCCCACGCAACCGGACTAGTCTGGCCAACCAAGTTTTTGACTATTCTATTAAGTGTGCAGGAAATTCAAAAGTCCTATTGACCCCCCCTCTAGGCCACATTCAATGACACATGGTATCCTCTGGGTACCTCCCCTCATTGGAGGTGTCACCCAATATCTTGTCTTCCTTGTATGCGGGGTATCTGATCTGCAGAGTACAGACAACCATAATATTCAGAACCATGTCATACTATAAAAAACTGAACTTTGTGATGATTCTTCACTAATCTTAATTAATTGCTTAATTATTTATCTATGATGTTGCTATTGTTTGGAATTGTCTTTGTGGTTAATCTATATTCTTTAAGGAACTTGAAGTTATTATTATTATTATTATTATTATTATTATTATTATTATTATTATTATTATTATTATTGTTGTTGTTGTTGTTGTTGTTGTTGTTGTTGTTGTTGTTGTTGTTGTTATTGCAACATGTTGTGTCCATTTTGCACCATTCATTTGCATTGAAAGTTATGTCGGTTACCTAAAATTAAAACCTTAAAGGCACAACATCATAGGATGCAGCTTCATACCCTGTTGTGTACGCAGAGAAAAGACATTATCCATTGCATTCTTATGCATTCACGAGGTATTCATTAGAGTGATGTAGCATTGACATTGCAAAGCTATAACGTCTAATTATGTTCTAATTAGAAGTTTATTCATTTATATTATATCTTCTTTATTCTACAAGTGGAGTTCTGTATCAAATAATTGCTTAATTTAACTTCTTGTTTAAATAGCTCCAAAACAATTGAATCACCAAAACACCTTTTTAGGCCCTCTTTTTCTTCTATTGCAGTTCTAGTCATCATTGTCGTCTTTCCTACAATTAAATATGTCCACTCCACAAATAGGGCATTTCTCGAGGTTTTCGTACTCAGGACCACGAAATAAAATACAATCATTCTTGCACACGTGGATTTTCTCCACCTCCAAACTCAGTGGACAGATTATCTGTTTTGCCTCATAAACTGTCGTAGGTACTATGTTGCCTTGGGGTAACATGTCCTTAAGGAGCGTCAACAATTCCTTTGTGACACCCGGTTCCGAAAATGAACCAAGTGAACGCATATGTGTGCCCAGGATATTCAACACACATACACGAGTGCATCACAAAAGAGTATACAGAAAATTACCACAGAACAAGATTAATTAACCAAATTTTATTACACAAACCATATTATCCTCGAATACAAACTCTAATGAATATTAATGACAAGTTCAACTAATGCAGCGGAAATAAACTAAATAAGCAAACTAAACAGCTAGGCAGCATAAGCAATAGGGTAGCGCAGCTCCAATCAACACCACAGGCAAGCTGAATGTAGACACGGCCTAGAACTCCGCATTATCACCATTAAACTCCCAATCCTGACCTGCAACTGTTGGGGGGGGGAGCGGATTGCAAGAGTGAGTACATGTCGTACTCAGCAAGTGTGAGAAGTATGACATGTGGCTGATTCAAATGACAAATCTAATAAAGGCTAAGTGCTGAAAAGTACATTAAAACATTTGAAAAGCAATATATTATATATATGTGAAGTAAACCCATCATAATCCATAAGTAATATCATAGTACCAGTCCATATTCCATATCCATCATCATATATCAATATCCATATTCAATACCAGAATTCAATTCATGACCATCCATAACCATAATTACAACCATAACCATCCCAAATACCATCCCAATATCAGGTTCCCTCTAATCATGGAAGTTGTCCAGGTGCTCATAACCGGGAGCATGGCTATCATGATAGTTTTTGTTTAGACTCTGCAGAGTTTGTACCGCTTTACCCACGTGTTTGTGATTTCATCACCCATCGGTGACTAAAGAACCTCCCTTATGCCAATTACACTTCCTTTGGTGTATGGCCAAGAGATCACAAAATAGCCTTTGCAAAAGGATTACTAGCCTATTTAGACCCCACTGAGGTTTCACCGGTGGCGATGTCTCCTACAGAGCACATTTTCAACCAAGGGCCCCCTCTTGAGCCATTCGGATCCCAGGGTAGTCCCACCAATCATCAACAAACCTAATCCGACTACCCCTTCCCCGAGCATCCTTAATGGTCCAAATAGCACTGTGAAAGCCCTAATTATTCAGCTACGCCGCACCCATACTTGGTCTCGTGGTGGCACTGTAGTCTTGGCTTATTCTCGCATGAACTGGTTCTTAGATCTAAAGCAAGCAAACCACTGTAACATCCAACCCATCCACATACCAGGCTTGCTTAGATCACCCATTACCATATCATATTATCCAGTTCATGTTAATCATAGTCTCATAAATACATCATTAATGTGTAGTATTGTTTTCCCATCCCAATAAATTAAGCGAAGCAAAAAGGTAAAAAGCCCATCCCGACTCTCTACCATAATTCCAGGTGACAAGGGTGGTTAAACAAATCTAGTAAACTTCCTACCATAGGATTTCCCATCAAATTGACACAGCATGCAGTTTTGCAAACAAAACATTTATTTTAAAACAGGATCAATATGCTTCAAGGACACTTACCTTGCTCTTGCGGCTGATTAGGGTCAACTTCTTCAAACTCTTGGTGTTGTAGATCCTCCGCGGCACTCTCTAGCGCAAATCTCCGCACAATAAATATACAAACAAGAAACACAATCAAAGAGTGCACAAATATTTCTCAATATGACATGACATGCATGATTTATGCAAATGCAAGGTAGAACTTGTTAATAGATTGCTTTTAATGATCACTAACAAGTTCTAATAGATTTTAACAAGTTTATACAGGTTTGGATGTGATTAGATCTAATTTTAGAATTAATTCAACAAAACTTAATCAGCAAAATCAGACTAGTCTGCAGAAGGCCGGACTAGTCCGCACTTCGCAGAACTACCGAACTAGGGTTTTCTAGATTGACGTAAATTTGGAGATTAGGAGTTGAATTCACGTAAGGAAAAGATAATAGAAGGTATACCAAGTGTTTAGGACTCCAATGAATCGAGAAACTTGGAGGTAGCACTTGGATCTTGACGATCTAGGGTTGGTGATGAACTTGGAGATGAATAGGTGATGAAGAACGAAACTTGGTGGAGATCTTGATCCTCTTTCGTTTCCTCCTCTTCTTCTTCTTGTTTGGGATCTCCTTCCCCCTTCTTGATGGTGGCTCTCCACGAACTAGGGTTTGGGTGGGGTGGAAAAGTGGCAAATAGATGTCAAGCCAAGGGGTGGGGTTGTTTATATAGAGGTGGAGGCTAGGGTTAGATGGATTTCGAGTTTGAGAGGAGTAGAGGCCGGTTTAGGGTCCCACATGACCTCTAAAAGAGTTAGGCACGACATCCCTAGGCCCACTTAATGTGAAACCCAAGAAACAAGTCGTAAAACAAAAGATCAACTCGGAGTCGCGAAATATCAGACAAGTCCGAAAAGGACCAGACTAGTTCGAAGTTGTCCAGAGAGAAAATCGGACAAGTCTGGCCAAAAATCGGACAAGTCAAACTTTGGTCAGAGAGGAAAACAGACAAGTCCGCTGGAATACCGGACTAGTCCAGAAAAGTCCAGGGACTTAGTAATTTTTCAAGGATTCATAGAATATTGGACTAGTCCGCACAAAATCGGACAAGTCCGAAAGTTAGAGGCAAAATCGGACTAGTCCGCAGCAAAAACGGACAAGTCCGTTTTTAGTCAGAGAGAAATCAGACTAGTCCTCAGTAAAATCGGACTAGTCCGCACTTTCCTGCATTTTAAGTGCGGTTTGCTCCAAATCAATTTTAAACTTGTTCCTCTTGTTGTGGGTTAATGTTAAACATGTATATGAGTGTAAGTAGGGCATGATGCATGAGAATGAGGGTGTTACAAACCTACCCCCCTTAAAATGAATCTCGCCCTCGAGATTCGACGCGGAAGAGAAGAGATAGGGAAATTCCTTCTTGAGATCATCCTCGAATTCCCACATTACTTCTTTTTATGTGTGGTGCTTCCATTGAAGTTTACACCATCGAATCACCTTGTTCCTTGTGACTCTCTCCTTGGTTTCCAAGATCTTAACCGTTTGCTCGGCATAAGTCAAATCTTCCTCTAGTTCCAATTCTTCCATTGGCACTTGTTCTTCCGGTACTCTCAAGCACTTCTTGAGCTGGGAAACATGAAAGACATCATGGACATCCGAAAGATGAGTCGGCATCTCCAACTTATACGCTACTTCTCCTCTTTTGTCCAAAATCTTGAATGGTCCAATATAACGAGGTGCTAGCTTGCCTCTTATGCTAAACCTCTTATGACCTCTCATTGGTGAAACCTTGAGGTAAACAAAATCTCCTATTTCAAAGGCTAATTTCCTTCTCCTATTGTCCGCATAGCCTTTTTGTCTTGATTGGGCAGCCCCCAAGTTTTCACGAATTATTTGGACTTGCTTTTCATCTTCTTGCAACACATCTGGACCAAATATTTGAGTTTCTCCTGCCTCATTCCAGAACAAAGGTGTCCTACACTTCCTTCTATAAAGCGCTTCATATGGTGACATTTTCAAGCTTGCTTGGTAACTATTGTTGTATGAAAATTCCGCGTATGGCAAGCTTTTGTCCCAACCTTTCCCATGCTTTAAAGCACAAGCTCTCAACATGTCCTCTAAAATCTGGTTGGTCCTCTCAGTTTGTCCATCTGTTTGAGGGTGATATGCCGAACTGAAATTCAACCTCGTTCCCAAAGCTTCATGCAACTTTTGCCAAAACCTGGAGGTGAATTGAGAACCCCTAACTGAGACTATCTTCTTCGGTACTCTATGTCGACACACAATATGCTCCATGTATATTTTGGCCAATTGTGCAGCTGTATATTTGGTCTTCACAGGGACAAAATGAGCTGACTTGGTTAAGCGATCCACAATTACCAAATTGAGTCATACCCGGACTTGGTACGCGGTAAACCAACTATGAAGTCCATTCCGATTTCTTCCCAGTTCCCATTCTGGAATCTTTAATGGTTTTAATAGTCCAGCTGGCCTTTGGTGTTCTGCCTTGACTCGTTGACACACATCACACAATGCCACATATTCAACTCCTTTTTTATGCTATCCCACCAATAGCAAGCCTTCAAGTCTTTGTACATCTTCGTACAACCAAGGTGAATTGAGTAAGGTGAGTCATGTGCCTCTTTTAATATCGTCTTCCGAATATGCTTCACATTAGGCACAACGATTCTCTTTCCAAGCCATAAGGTACCATGTTCATCCTCATCAAATCTGAATTCTCTCCCTTCTTCGGTCCTTTCCTTGATTTCCTTTATCTCCTCATCTGTGGTTTGTGCTTCTCGAATTTCTTGCTCCAGGGTTGGGTTTAACTCCATCATCTCCATCTCATTTACAAATCCAAGGTTCAACCGTTCAAACTCCTTACATAACTCGGATGGTAACTCTCGAACTGTGAGTTGATGACTTACTCCTTTTCTACTCAAAGCATCGGTCACTACATTGGCTTTTCCGGATGATAGTTGATCCCAAAATCATAATCTTTGATGAGCCCCAACCATCTTTGTTTCCTCAAATTAAGATTCGTTTGCATGAAAATATACTTAGGACTCTTGTGATCCGTATAAATTTCACACCTATGTCCAAGAATATAGTGCCTCCAAATCTTCAATATGTGTACCACGGCTGCGAGTTCCAAATCATGCGTTGGGTAATTCTGCTCATGTTTCTTCAATTGTCTCGACGCATAGGCTACTACTTGACCTTCTTGCATAAGCACACATCCAAGTCCTTGTCTTGATGCGTCGCAATAAATATCGAAACTTTTGCTTACATCCGGCAATATCAAAACTGGGGTTGTTGTGAACCTCTTTTTCAACTCCTCAAAACTATTTTGACAAGCTTGAGTCCATTGGAAAGCCTTTCCCTTCATTAGCAACTCCGTCATAGGCTTGACTATCTTAGAAAAGTCCTTGATGAATCTACGGTAATATCCAGCCATCCCAAGGAAACTCCTTATTTCCTTTACGTTTTGCGGTGGTTCCCACTTTAACACGTCTCTCACTTTTCTGGGGTCAACAGATACTCCTCCTCCTGAGATGATATGTCCCAAAAACGACACCTGTCTCAACCAAAACTGACACTTGTTGAACTTGGCATACAATTGATGCCCCCTCAATTTTTGTAGCGTAAGCCTCAAGTGTTCCTCATGTTTCTTCTCATCCTTCGAGTAGATGATAATGTCATCAATAAACACCACAACAAACTTGTCTAAGTACTCCATGAAGACCTTATTCATGAGGTACATAAAATATGCAGGCGCATTTGTCAATCCAAAAGACATCACGGTGTACTCATAAGGTCCATACCGTGTCCTAAAAGCTGTCTCGGTATGTCCGATGGTCTAATCTTCATTTGAAAATATCCCAACCTCAAATCAATCTTAGAGAAGATACAAACACCCTTCATCTGATCAAACAAGTCTTCTATGTGTGGCAAGGTGTACTAGTTCTTGATTGTTACCTCGTTGAGAGCTCGATAATCCACACACATCCATTGTGTTTCGTCCTTTTTGTCCACAAACAGCACGGGCGCTCCCCAAGGTGAAGATCTTGGGCGAATAAAACCTTTCTCTGGTTGCTCTTGAATCTGCTTCTTGAGCTCCGCTAATTCCATAGGAGGCATCATATACGGCCTCTTAGCTATAGGTGCAGTTCCAGGTATTAAATCAATAACAAACTCAATGTCTCGATTAGGTGGCATACCTGGCAACTCGTCCGGAAAGACATCCAAAAATTCACACACCACCGGAATCTCCTCAATTGCGGCACCGTCCATATCATTCAGCTCCAATTGCTTTGGTGCGGTTTGAGATGCTTCAAATTCTATGGTGATACCTTCTTCATTGGTCAACTTCACCGTCTTTGTGGCACATTTGATAACTCCATTGTGCTTCCTCAACCAGTCCATACCATATATAATGTCCAATCCTTGAGAATCCAAAACAATGAGGTTGGCGGAGAAGTCTACCCTCCTTATTCTAAGGCTTACTTTTGGACATACTATATTTGTCCTCATCTCTCCTCCAGGAGACTTAACCAATAGAGTAAACTTCATATGAGAGATAGGCACACTATACTTGGCAACATACTTCGATGCAATGAATGAATGCGATGCTCCAGAATCAAACAACATAGTCGCGGGGTTGGAGATGGCGAGAAACATACCAATGACCACGTCATCTGCTTGTTGAGCATCCTCCGTAGAGACATGGTTCACATTGCCACGAGCAAAATTCTGTTGTCCATGATTCACTTGTGGCTGTCTTCCATTGGGTCTTGGGTTTTGCCTCGGTGCATTGCTTCCTTGACCAAGGCCTAACTTAGGACATTGATGCGCAAAGTGTCCAGCTTCTCCACAAGTATAGCACTTCTTAACTCCACCAGAATTTGGACGGACTTGATTTTGAACATTTGCACTAGGAAAATTAGCACGAGGCGCATAAGGCATTGGAGGCCTAGGTGCTTGCATGATAGGGCGCTGCTGCACAAACTGAGTTGGGTGCGGTGCAAATCCAGGGCGTTGAGCAGGAATAGAAGAGCTGTAATATGGCGCATTAGGTGGTGCAAGGCGAGAGCGCACATTACTCCCTTGTTGTTGTCCTTGATATGGTGCATTCCTCTTGTTGTCTTGTTCCATCTCATGGACCTTGTTCTCAACCACAATTGCTTTGTCCACAAGCTTCTGGAAGTTGGCATAGTCACAATTGAGCAATTGCACTTGAATTTCATTGTTGAGGCCTCTCATGAACAAGTATTGCTTCCGGCTGTCCCGGCTAACATCCTCAGGCGCATATCTTGAGAGTTGAGTGAACTTATTGAGATATTCACTCACGCTCGATCTTCCTTGTCTCAAGTTCTCAAATTCTTGCCTCTTCAAAATCATAACACCTTCCAACACATAATGAGAATGGAAACTCTCCTTGAATTCCGCCCAGGTAATTCTCTCTTGGTTCTCATGAGCATTGCATAGTGAATCCCACCAATCTGCAGCTGCTCCAACTAGTTGATGAGAAGCGAAAAGCACCTTCTCCCGGTCACTGCATTGGACAATAGCAAGTTTCTTCTCCACAGACTTGAGCCAATCATCCGCATCCATAGGGTCAGCAGCTTGAGCAAAGGTTGGCAGCCTAGTCCTCATAAACTCTACCAACCGGTTATGAGGCGGCGGTGGAGGCATGTGGGGATGATTGTTGTTATTGCCAACCTGCAGCTTTCCCATAGTTTGTATCATGGTCTGCATGAGCTGGTTTTGCATAGCCAAAAGCTGCCCAATATTAATAGCTCCTTGGACAGGTCCTTGTCCATTGTTGTTCTGAGGCACTCCATTGTTCTCCTCCTCATCATTGTCATCCCTCTGATTGCGAGTCCTCACCATCTGGAGAAAAGCAATAGGTAAGAATTAGAAAACATCTCCAACTATATGCATCAAGGGATATGAAACTAGACAACTAACTAGCCTACGTGGATATGGCAATGCTAAAGCATCCCAAAATCCTCTATTAAGCACACAAGCAAGCAATATATAGCAACAGCACACCAAACAAAACACATCGGTTCCTAAGTGCTCCTATGTGCTCTAAAGTGTCCATTCTATCTAGGCTGCATCCTACGATCAACCTGTGGCTCTGATACCAATCTGTGACACCCAGTTTCGAAAATGAACCAAGTGAACGCATATGTGTGCCCAGGATGTTCAACACACATACACGAGTGCATCACAAAAGAGTATACAGAAAATTACCACAGAACAAGATTACTTCACAAAATTTTATTACACAAACCATATTATCCTCGAATACAAACTCTAATGTAATGACAAGTTCAACTAATGCAGCGGAAATAAACTAAATAGGCAAACTAGACAGCTAGACAGCATAAGCAATAGGGTAGCGCAGCTCCAATCAACACCACAGGCAGCTGACGGTAGACACGGCCTAGAACTTCGCATTATCACCATTAAACTCTCAATTCTGACCTGCAACTGTTGGGGGGGGGGGATTGCAAGAGTGATTACATGTCGTACTCAGCAAGTGTGGAAAGTATGACATTTGCTGATTCAAATGACGAATGTAATAAAGGCTAAGTGTTGAAAAGTACATTAAAACTTTTGAAAAACAATATATTATATGTATGTGAAGTAAACCCATCATAATCCATAAGTAATATCATAGTACCAGTCCATATTCCATATCCATCATCATATACCAATATCCATATTCAATACTAGAATTCAATTCATGACCATCCATAACCATAATTCCAACCATAACCATCCCAAATATCATGCCAATATCAGGTTCCCTCTAATCATGGAAGTTGTCCAGGTGCTCATAACCGGGAGCACGGCTATCATGATAGTTTTGTTTAGACTCTGCACAGTTTGTACCGCTTTACCTACGTGTTTGTGATTTCATCACCCGTCGGCGACTAAAGAACCTCCCTTATGCCAATTACACTTCCTCTGGTGTATGGCCAAGAGATAACAAAATAGCCTTTACAAAGGGATTACTAGCCTATTTAGACCCCATTGAGGTTTCACCGGTGGCGATGTCTCCCACAAAGCACATCTTCAACCAAGGACCCCCTCTTGAGCCATTCGGATTCCAGGGTAGTCCCACCAATCATCAACAAACCCAATCCGACTACCCCTTCCCTGAGCATCCTTAATGGTGCAAATAGCACTGGCAAGGCCCTAATTATTCAGCTACGTCGCACCCATACTTGGTCTCGTGGTGGCACTGTAGTCATGGCTTATTCTCGCATAAACCGATCCTTGGATCTAAAGCAAGCAAAGCACCATAACATCCAACCCATCCACATACCAAGCTTGCTTAGATCACCCATTACCATATCATATTATCCAGTTCATGTTAATCATAGTCTCATAAATACATCATTAATGTGTAGTATTGTTTTCTCATCCCAATTAATTAAGCGAAGCAAAAAAGGTAAAAAGCCCATCCCGACTCTCTACCATAATTCCAGGTGACAAGGGTGGTTAAACAAATCTAGTAAACTTCCTACCATAGGATTTCCCATCAAATTGACACAGCATGCAGTTTTGAAAACAAAACATTTATTTTAAAACAGGATCAATATGCTTCAAGGACACTTGCCTTGCTCTTGTGGTTGATTAGGGTCAACTTCTTCAAACTCTTGGTGTTGTAGATCCTCCGCGGCACTCTCTAGCGCAAATCTCCGCACAATAAATATACAAACAAGAAACACAATCAAAGAGTGCACAAATATTTCTCAATATGACATGACATGCATGATTTATGCAAATGCAAGGTAGAACTTGTTAATAGATTGCTTTTAATGATCACTAACAAGTTCTAATAGATTTTAACAAGTTTATACAGGTTTGGATGTGATTAGATCTAATTTTAGAATTAATTCAACAAAACTTAATCAGCAAAATCAGACTAGTCTGCAGAAGGCCGGACTAGTCCGCACTTCGCAGAACTACCGAACTAGGGTTTTCTAGATTGACGTAAATTTGGAGATTAGGAGTTGAATTCACGTAAGGAAAAGATAATAGAA
This sequence comes from Tuctoria greenei, assembly GCA_036927565.1. Lineage (NCBI taxonomy): Eukaryota > Viridiplantae > Streptophyta > Magnoliopsida > Poales > Poaceae > Tuctoria > Tuctoria greenei. Next base: position 71,028,243 of record JAYESD010000004.1, on the reverse strand, counting down.
GGTATACCAAGTGTTTAGGACTCCAATGAATCGAGAAACTTGGAGGTAGCACTTGGATCTTGACGATCTAGGGTTGGTGATGAACTTGGAGATGAATAGGTGATGAAGAACGAAACTTGGTGGAGATCTTGATCCTCTTTCGTTTCCTCCTCTTCTTCTTCTTGTTTGGGATCTCCTTCCCCCTTCTTGATGGTGGCTCTCCACGAACTAGGGTTTGGGTGGGGTGGAAAAGTGGCAAATAGATGTCAAGCCAAGGGGTGGGGTTGTTTATATAGAGGTGGAGGCTAGGGTTAGATAGATTTCGAGTTTGAGAGGAGTAGAGGCCGGTTTAGGGCTTCGATCAAAGAAGAGCTAAATCAAAGAAATTTGAAGCCACTGATAATCACCACAAGCCAACTTCAATCAAAGAAGATTTAGAGGTAAAAAATAGTAAGGAACGAGAGAGGAGGAGAGGACTAACCCTTTTGTTTTAAGATCCACTGATAATCACCGCAAGACTTTTAGAATGAAAGAGGGAAAGAACAGAGCAAGAACAGAGCAGATCTGGTAGCCACTTGTTCTGCCACAGCTGGGAGGTCGTAGAAGGGCAACAGAAAATCGAGATGAGCCGATATAAAACATGTCTCTCTATAGAGCGAATGGGAGACGAGCCTGCTTCCATAACAAAAGGAGACGCGCCTAACAGATGGGTATAGGAGACGAACTGGATTCGATTATAAAAGGAGACGAACGACAGGGAAAGTCCGTCTCAGTTACGAAAAAAATATGAGTCGCACTCAATGAAAGCACGTCTCCAGTTTGTCAGAGAGGAGGGCGCGTCTCGGATACCTACGTAATTGAGATGGGTTGTATTGTATCGCATCTCCTTGTAAGTTCAACCGAGCCATGTCAGATCCTTGCTGAAGCAGGCGTGTCTCTCTTAAGATTATCAAAGATGTACTTCTTTTAACGCGTCGTCCATCTTTGTCTCCTATTTAAATTTCTTACATAATGATTGCTTGTTGAGATATTTCATCTCACCCTTGCATTACTCTTTCTAAGTATTTGATGTTTTCTAAGAGAGAAAGGGAACTACTTGTATGTCTCACACTTCTACATTTAGAGACCTACCTACTTTAATCTTAATAATTAAGTTTAAGTTGTTCAGGCCTTGCGAATGATGTTTAAAGCGTCATGTTAACGTCAAGCTTATTTTTTAGAGTAGTTTATATATTTTTCTAGGATGTCTAAGTAATGCTACTGTGTGCTAATATTTCTTAAATTTGTATATTTGCTTTCACATTGCTTATAAATATAAATTAAATGCTCCAAAAATTTTTATCTGTTTCTATATTAATTGTGAAGTTTAGTGGCATCTCGAGATGTTATACATCAACTGGTACTCAAGTGAGGGGCTTATCCTCCCACGAAAAAGTAAGCTAGCATTCTCCATCTTAGAAGCACGTGTGCTATTTGATTTTTTTTCACCATCCGCGCTTACTCTAAAACTTTTCCCTAAACAATATTATCAACATTTTTACAACATACTCTTAAATGTTTCTCTACTCTATAATATATTTATCGTGCTTGTCATACTCTATATCTTATTCTATACTATTAAAATAAAACATAGACTCATATGTCAAATCAGAGCAGCGATATTTTAAAGTATGCACAATAAAGTAACATTTTTCATACTCTATTTTAGAGTAACATCTAGAGTACGCTGTTACGAATGTACTTACTTTAAATTTAGAGTAAATTACATTTTAGCTTACCGCTGAGGGCGGCCTAAACTTTACGGAGGAGCACCACATACGGAGATATGGCAGCCCCGGTTCGTGGAGAAGCTGCAATACTACAATGTTCTGCGTGACGATATGAATGAAACATGCGCTCTACTCATGCGACCTATAGAAATGAAAAATTGTTCAAGGTAATTGACTCCATGGAGGAGTGCCAAATATATGTTAGACTCCAGTTGCAAACGTTATCTGGCAATGAAATGACGGCTGTCATGTTTAAGGGAAGGCTATTGGAGGTGACCAGCCAGTACATTCATGGGTCGATTTATCGAAATATGTGCATGTGCTTTTCTATCATCTTCAGTTTTGTAATAAGTATTTTCTATTATGCTTTGGATGAAAAAAAAGGAAAAGTAAGGCATGACTAACCCATGTCTGTTGGAATGCATGGTGTCTCGGTTATGCATGTACGGGTTGGAACGTGACAGAATCAAGCCGTGCACGTCAAGAAGAGTATCTAAGCAATTGTTAGTAACAGTTTTGGTTAGTAGGATTGAGTTTTATCTCTAGCTACAGATAGACCACGCCTAGATAGATATATTTGGTAGGAAAATATTCTATGCGTGGTTGATTAATCTCGTGTAACAATCCTGCCGTTTGTAACCTGATCTTGAAGATCCTCTTCCTCTATATTAACATGCAGGCTGTATAAACTCAAGTACAGCTTCTCCCAATTTTCACAATGTCCTCTCATATTAAGTTTTCCAAAAGTTGTTTGTTTTATCCGTTTGATTGAAGTAGGGAAAATAGTGCACGTGCACTGCAGCTTTTGTTTGAACTTTTTTTTTTAAAAAAACGCACTGAGGATTGACTATGAGAATGCTTACAGCTTCAAATTTTCTGCTCTCTTGTATGCCAATATATTTCTGGCGGCAGTTCAACGCGTAGAAATATTTTAATTGCATCAAGTTCTATTGCAATAGTAGATATAAGATCGTATTTTCTTTCGTTAATTAGCTGAACAGGGAAAAACTAGCTCGGGAAACTAGCCATCACTATCCAAATGATTAGCTAATCTCAGCAAACTAACCAAACGATTAGTACCAGCAAGCTCGACGTAGCAGGCAAGGGCTAGTTTGCCCAGCTGGGGCAGCCTGACCAAACGCACCCGAATCATCTCTGCTGCTGCCCATAGAAAATCCGGATCCTGCTGGCAAGACGGTGACGATGAGGCGAGTAGCGAGCTGCTCCAAACACGAAACACCAACCACTGGAATCCACCAGAAATTCGCCACACATCAGCACGCGCCACCCAGTCTCCACAAGAACAACGTGCTCAAAGCAAAAAACTAAGCAAAGAAATGGGTGAAGCATCCAGCTTGCAATCACGGAGCCCGCATAAGATAATAAGTTCAGCACTCTGCGTGGAAAGGTAGAAGGCAAAGACAAAACAAAGAGGAAAGAAGACAGAGCAAGCACACCGCGAGGAAAGAGAGAAGGCAAGAAAATCGAGGGGACTGGAGGAATCGGGCCGATTTGAAGGCTTTCTGGTTTGTTTGCGGTGGATATTTGAGGTCTGTGTGGGGGATATTTCACCCGTGAAATCCATGGAGAGGGCCAGCAGTTTTGCCATGGCCTGTAGCCTGCTCAGCCGCTACGTCAAGCAGAACGGCGCCGCCGCAGGCGAGCTCGGCCTCGGCATCAGAGGTGAGCCCCGTTTTCTTGTAAAAACATTTGGATCCTGAGGGCATAGGTCCGCTTTCTATTTTCTGCTGTATATCTAGAACTGTGTGTTGGGTAAGGTTGTAAACTTAGATTCGATTGAGGCAAAACTCTGAGATGTTAGGTGCATCTGTTGCCGTCGCAAACTAGATCTGGCCTGCGTCTTATTATGTGATTCCATTCTAGAATTTGGACATCAGTTCTACTGTCACGATTCTGACAGCCAACTGCTAATCTGAAACTCTTGCTATTATGTGTTAAATTTTGGCTGATAAAATACTTTCTTCTGGGATCAGCTGAAAACGAGGCACAGAAGACTCCGGCACCGATGAACTTGCTGCCGGGGGCTGGGGCTGAAGCAGAAAACGGTGAGGCGAGTAAGGAGACCATGGAACTCTTTCCCCAGAACGCTGGGTTCAGCCCCCCTAATGCAAGGTATCAGATAAAAAGAACACCTCTTGATTCGATTAGATTCAGTTCATGTAGTTATTGGTCAGCATACTGTTGTTATTAGTTACTCCCTTCATTCTCAAATTGATATCATTAGGAAATAAATCTAGTTGAAAATTGACCTAAAACTGTTGTCCTAATGAGAACAATTTGAACGTGGGAGTACTTGACTAAAAAGGTAAACAAAATAAACACTCTTGTTAGGAAGAGGGCTCTTGGCTGACCAGATCATGTTCCAAGGAGATGGGGCTTTTGGGTCATAGTGCTAGTACTTTGTATGAATTGAACGAGTGGTTCATCGTGGTGTTGAGATTTGTCCAGGGTAGGTCGATGTTTATGCCATAATTGTTGTACACCTTTTTTCTGAAACTGAATGTTGAATGAACAATTGTTTGACGGACCCGATAGGTTTGAAACCACACTTTGCCAAAGTCTTTATTAGATAGTTTGTACGGTAGACTTTCTGAGGTATGTAGTATGTTCATCCTTTGATGTGTGGATCTTGATGCCTTAAAGTTACTGTATTCAGTGATAAATATGAGGCAGCCATGCTAGTTGCTACTACTGCCATTTAGACTGATGATGATGATTGATGCTTGTCAAATAAATTCTGTGGTTTCTATTACCTGAAACTCAATGCTCTGTGGTTTTTATCCTCAGGGAGCAAGAGAAGCGCCAGCTGACAATCTTCTACGGTGGGAAGGTCCTGGTGTTCAATGACTTTCCTGCTGAGAAGGCAAAAGACCTGATGCAGATGGCAAGCAAGGGTGCATCAGCGTTTCAGACCTCCGGCTTGCTGCCATCCTCCATGACTGCAACCGTTACGGACAGCACTAAGGTCTCAGCCATGCCAGCCCCACCAGCTGGTTTGGTCAATGCCCAGAAAAATACAGTTGGTAACTACTCCGTCCCTAGTTTATATGGACATGAATGATTAATTTCTGTCTTGCTCATTGTTTCTAAAATATTTGCCGCAGATATACCCCAGCATCCAAAGGCATCTCTTCGCCGCTTCCTTGAGAAGAGAAAGGATCGGTATGTTACACTTGCCATCATTCTGACATGACTGTAATCAAATTCAGCAAATCTTAGATGATCTAATTCGTGTTGCTCCCTGTTTTAGCCTCAACGCAAAAGCTCCGTACCAAGCTTCTTCTTCAGATGGTAAACCTGTGAAGGAGATACCTGAGAGTCAGCCGTGGCTCGGGTTAGGACCTCAGGGTGCCAATCCCAACCTGGGCCTACGTCGGGAGTACAACCAGTGACCACTGGCGATTCAGCATTGCCATCTTCGGAACTGTGATACTCCTGTGGTCAAGAGGACCGCATCATAGAGGATGTCAACTCGTGATGTGTTTTGTGATTGGCCTTAGCCTTATACGGATGCTTTGTTCCTAGAAACATAGGTTTGGTATGTAAAGAAAATAGCTAATGTTTGAACATGCATGATTGCCAATGCTGGGACAGGTATGGCTAATTATAACCCGTTTGCCCACGTGACCTGGTCGAAAGGTGAAGGAACTGCAGTAGTTGCTAGAACTCATATTCAGAGATTGTGCCATATAGCTTTGGCATTGTCATGTACAATGCTAGTAATTGTAACAGATACGTACCGCATGATTAGTTTACGACCATGTCATGCTACTGTTGAGCTGAACTCTGGTTACCATTACTGTAATGCTGCCTTTTGTTAGAGATGTTTGGAAGGTCTGGTGACCATACCCATCAACGGGGCGAACCAAACTGCGTTCGCTCAGCGAACATTTTGGTTCCGTGCACGCCAAAAGAGTTTGGCTGCTTGGCTGGCTGGCTGGCCGTTGCGTGGGAAAAAAATAATGGAACGGTAGGTCGGCCGCCGCCGCGATGAGACGGGGTTGAGGCAGTGCCTCGTGCAGCTCATGGGCGGCCGACCGATTTTCTTAGTCTCGCCTGGCCGGACGGCGGAGGCGCGAAAGGCGCACGTGGGAGAGCCCTCGTCTGCAACTTGCAGAAACAGAATGATAATGGGCAACCGATGGACGAGGACTACCGACTACGGACGGGCCAAGCAAGGCGATAGGGAGCCGCGGGGAAGATGCGCGTCGCCCTCTCCGCCAACAGGCTCGCACAGTGATGACTGGCTGCTGGCTCCGTTTTCAAATACATATTATTTAGAGAAAAATTTCTAACTTGATTTGAACTAAATTAACAGAGTATTTGGTAAACCACAAATGATCTGTCGGAGAAGAGAACCATTAGAATAAATCAAGTATAAACTACGGAAAAGGAAAATTCCCGTTGCTTTTATTCCAACCAAACCATACGACTACCTATAGAAATAAAAGAGGTTCTCCTTCTCTATCAACAATGGAAAAAAAGAGTAAACTATAGTTCATGGGTGGCGATCAACCCGAGGAATCTCTGTGATGTTTCCAAAGGGCTTTATTTGAGTGCTTGTGCTAGAATAGTTGACGTTTTACGTCATAATAACAGTAATAAATGAGCTTGTTGTGATATTTTAGTACTCGGTTAGTTAGAGATAGATTTTTGACTTTGTACTTAAGTTATGATAATTGAATATTACTTGTAAGAAACAACCTCATCTTGTAATATGTTTGGCATTTACGTCTATATGAATAGGCAATCGTGGTGAGCCAAGATAGACAACTACGTTTCCAAATTTTACATGGTAATCAGCAGTGGCGAAGCCACGTTGAGCTCATTTTTTAGCAGCTAAAACGAATAATTTACTTGTAAATTAAGCTTGCTTTGTGTATTATGCACCACCGTCAATTTCTCTAACTTCGCCACCGGTAATCAGAGCACCTTCTTTTAAGAAACATCCACAAACTCTTCAACGTGTATATGGCTTCACCTTCTTCATATCTGATTTGGGCTCAAATCTGGACAGTATATACGAGTTGGGCTGTTGTTGACGGTCGTTATATGCTAATTTCGCCCGTTACTATAACTCAATTATGTGAATAAATAAATATATTTTACACACATCACCTTTATATTTAACATAATTCCACTTGTACTTGGAGAAATAGTATATGCAGATATTTTATTGCGGGAATGAGGAGAAATGAGGGAAGCAATCCCAAAAAAATGACATTCTGGAAAAGCACGCGATGATGTGTGGCATCACATGGATCCATGAACCCATTCTCAGGCGTATCCGAGGGGATCCAACGTTGATTCACGCAGGATGGGAACCAGAGCCCACGTGTCATTCACCAGAAGAAAGCAAAACCGAGGAGGGATCAGGACCAGGTCGGTCGACCCTCTGGCTCGGCCGACTTATTCTGGGCACCAAACTCAGTCAGCTGACGCGTGACGCTCTCCTGTTGCTCCCTGATAGCGGTGAAGATTGCTTTGTGCGCAATTAGTGGCAGGAACCGACTGAACTACATGTATAAATATGACCTCACACCTCTCACTTCATCACACACCACTTGATCATTTACTCTATTGTATACACTAGTTCCCTTAATCCTTAGTGGAGGTTAGGCTATAGAAAGGAGCCTCTAGTATCAAGTCCAAGTTGACAAAGGTATGGCTCATGTATCTTTTCTTCCTTTGTGACTTTGTGCTTAATAATAATATTGTTATTAGCCTATTTTTATTCTTATACTTGGGCAAAACATTTATTGTTTGATCATGGAGTCCATGTATGCGATAGGTGTAGGTGTAGGTGTTATCATGATCCAATCGTAATGTCCATATTATGTTATCATAAACATCATATACCTCTACTATAGTCTAATTAGGTAATGTCAAGATTATGTTAATATGAATAAAGTAGAGCTTGGTCCCAAAATTGGTTCTAAGATATTTAGGTTAGTCATGGTCTTAGAAAGGTACTTGTACTACAACTCTTAAGGCATTTACTTAATATGTAAGTGTGGTGCTCAGATAGTTAAGTAGCGTTGAATGTCTCGTAGATTCACGGGTTGTATGGGTAAGCGGCAGGTGCTGACAGCGTTCTTCGCCAAATTGTTACCGTTGGGCAAAACCAATGTCCTACGTGGAAGGATTTAAAACTTTCGGCAAGAGCCTAAGGAGTCAATTCCCGAGGCTTGAGAGAGGCTTCAGGAGTACATTCTGAAATGTCCCTACCACGGGATGGATATTGACTTATCATCCAAAACTTCTACAACGGACTGACTCTGTCAGCCTGTGATCATGCTGATGTTACTACTGGAAGTGCCTTCTTCTCACTTGCAGTGCCTAAAGCAAAAGAAGTGATTGAGAAGATGGTGTCCAATATGGGTTGGAGCAACGAGTGTCTCCAATCCCGACATCGAAACATGTGCACTTTAAAAGAGCTAGACATGATCGCCGCCAGGATTGATCTCCTGATGAATAAACTAGACTGTCAAGCTAATTGAGAAGTATTTTGCCCGTCGAGGCCTTAGACGCTCCATGACGTGTGAGTTCTGTCACAACGTGGGTCACTCAGGGAACGACTTCCTAGATACCCATGAGGATGCCTTATACTTGACCAACAATGGAAACTTCAAATGGAATCGCCAGGAGGTTAAGGGTGGGGCCAACCACGCCCTTTCTTGCAGGGGGACTACAACAATGTAACACCGTCATGTTCATCTATCATGCACTGCATTCATTCCTATACATGTCTAACATGATGCAACACAAAAAGGGGCCAGATTAAAATGAATTAAGACCAAAACAACAATTAAAACATGGCTTAGTACGAACTTGTCCGGATTGGACCCTGAACTAGTCCGATTTAGCTACTGTTCTTCCCCGAACTTTTTTGCTAATTGCTATGGATTAGTCCGGAAATCGTTTATGATATTCTCTGGACTTGTCCATTGATTTTACGGACTAATCTGGTTTTCTTTCTGTTCCCGTCCGAACTTGTCCATTGCATATACAGACTAGTCCAATGATTGCTGCTTGGAACTCCCAAAAACTTGGTCTAGATTTGATACTAGAAAGAACCCGGACTTGTCCAGCTTGACACCAGACTTGTTCGATTGACTTTCTGATCTTGAACGGACTTGTCTAGCATTGCACTGGACTTCTCCGTTGAACTTTCTGTACCCGATCGGACTTGTCCGGCCTCACTACGGACTAGTTTGGTGTGTAGGGTTTTGAGTCGGATTCTATTTTCCTCCACGACGAGTTATTAGATAATTGCCTTAAGTGGGCCCATGAACATCGTGCCTCACCCCTGAGAAGCCCAAGTGGGACCCCACCAAGGCCTCTACTTGTTCCCACCGCTTTATACTTGGATTCTACCACAACCCTACCACCTCTCCTCCTATATAAACACCCCACCACCCATCTTTCATCCTTTTGCCCCATGATAGAAAACCCTTAGCCCTGTCACACCGTGTGTCGCCGTTATTGAAGAAGGAAGGAGCCATCACCGCCAGGAGGGACAAGGGGAAGAAGGAAGAGGAAGGAGAGGAGGATCAATCAAGATCATTGCCGCTGCTGCGATCTTCTTCATCAGTTCTTCGACATCGACATTCTTCTTCGCCAATTCCTCGTCTTCATCAGATCTAGACGATAAGTTCTCGAGATTCATCGAATCATCGACCCTTGAACCCTAGGATTCACGGTAAATACCTTAGATCCATCTTTCCTGTGTCAACTATGGTTCCATTTTTTCCTCAAACCATGCTCTACTTGGAAATCCGCAAAACCCTAGTCTTAGCTGACTTGTCCTGTCATCTGCGGACTAGTCCGGTCTTTCAATTCTGGAATTCCTGGAACTTCTTTAGTTTCTCCAAAATGACTCAAAACTTTCTATAACATGTAGAACTTAATTGTAACTAGATAGTAAGCAACAATAGCAACCTAGTAGCATGTATTACATCATAATTGCATCATTCATGCATGTCATGGCATATTGAGTATTATATGAGCATTTATTGATTGTAATGCTTGTTTTGCATGATTGTCGTGCGGAATAGAAGGTAACGCTCTAGAGGGTGCTTACAAGGACCTTCAACACCAGAACTTCAAAGCTTCTGATCCAAACCATCCACAAGAGCAAGACAAGTGTTCTTGATCATTTTGATCCTATTTTGAAAAGTTTTGGTTTCAAAAATGCATGCTTGTGTCAAATTGATGGAAAACCCATGATAGGTGTTTACTAGACTTGTGTGACCATCTTTGTCACTTGGGTTATATTGTTGATAGTCGGGAAGGGTATTTTACCTTTCTGCTCCACTTGAACTTAATTGGGATTGGAAACAACCAAATGGCTTAATCATGAATTAATGAACTTATGGACGATGACAATTGATGAATATGACTATTCGGTAACATGGGACTTGGATGATCTAAGCAAGCATGGTTTGTGGACTAGGTTGGATGAAATGGTGGTTTTGCTTGCCTTAGATCTAAGGACCGGTTCATGCGAGAACATGCTAGAACAACAGTGCCACCACAAGGCCAAATATGGGTGCGACTTAGGCAATTAATTAGGTGTATTGCTAGCATTGTTCGAATCATTTGGAAGGCTCGGAGAATGGGAGTCGGTTGGATTTGCACTAGTGGAGGGACTGCCCTGGGATCCGAACGACACAAGAGTGGGCCCTTGGATGGATGTGCTCAGTTGTAAGACATCACCTCTGGTGAAACCTTAGTGGGTCTAAACATGTTGGTGATCCCTTTTTAAAGGCTATTTTGTGATCTCTTGGCCACACACTGTTGAAGTGTGTAATATGACCGATGGGTCACGGGCATGACAGAGGTTTTTTAGTCACCGAAAGGGGACAAAATCATGAACTTCTGGGTAAAGTGGTACAACCTCTGCGGAGTGTTAAAAACTATCATAATAGTCGTGCTCCTGGTTAAGAGCACCTGGATAACCTACATGATTAGAGTTGGAACTGGGATTTGGGATGGTTTCAGACATGGTTATGGTTCAGATTATGATAACTGGACATGGCTGGTTATGAAGGTATGAAATTGGTATATGGGTTGATGTTAATCTTTGGATGAGGTATGATGGTAAATGAGAATGTTGGATATGGATTATGATAATTACTTGGGTTATGATGGGATTAAATTCACATAGACATTGCAAGATGTTTTTTTTACATATTTTAAATGTACTTTTCAGCAATTAGCCATTTATTACCGTCCTTGTATTTAGCTACATGTCATACTTTCCCACACTTTATAAGTACGACATGTACTCATCCTTGCAATTCCCCCACCAAAAGTTTCAGGTGATGCTTGAGAGTACCATGAGGATCATGTGGAGTATTAGGTTGCGTGCTATCATCAACTATCTGTGGAGTGTTGTCACACTATTTAGTTTAGTTATCCGCTGCAATAATAATAAGAGATTTATAATTCGTGAACCATTGGATTATTGTAATAAGGTACCTATTTACTATTATGACATAGTTATTTTCTGCATATCATTTGTGATGCACTCGGGTATGTGTAATGAATATTCTAGGCACACATATGCATCACACTTGGTTCATTTTTGGAACTGGGTGTCACAAATTGGTATCAGAGCCGCGTAGACCGTAGGACGCAGTCTAGGTAGAATGGACACTTTAGAGCACATACGAACACTTAGTAAGGGTCATAGTTGCTTGGTGTGCTGATTTTCTTGTGGTGATTGCTTGTGTGCTTAGTAGAGAGTTTTGGGGTTCTTGACACTTGTCCACATCTCCATATAGGCCTATATATAGTTGCTTAGTTCCATATCCCTTGATCTATATAGTTGGGAACATTTTCTCTCAAATTCTAAATCCTTTCATCTTGTACTCTTTTTCCTCAGATGCTGAGGGTGACTCGCAACCAAAGGAATGCCGATGGCGATGAGGAGAACAATGGGGTTCCTCATAATATTCCCCTTGGACCTGAAGCTAGCAACGTTGAGCGCTTGATGGCTATGCAAAATCAGCTCATGCAAACCATAATGCAATCTTTGGGACAGCTGCAAGCAAATAACCAGCCCCACATGACTCCACCACCACCACCGCCACCCCACCACCTCATAACTGCCTAGGAGAGTTTATGATGACTAGACCACCTACTTTTGCTCAAGCCAATGTTCCTATGGAAGCTGAAGATTAGCTAAAATCTGTTGAGAAGAAGCTTGCTAGTGTTCAATGCAATGACCAGGAGAACGTCCTTTCTGCCTCCCATCAGCTAGTTGGAGTAGCTGAGGATTGGTGGGAAGCTATATGCAATTCCCATGCAAAATCAGAAGAGAATCACTTGGGCAGAATTCAAGGAGATCTTTTGTTATCACTATGTTCCTCAAGGTGTCATGATCTTGAAGAGGCAAGAATTTGAAAACCTAAGGCAAGGAAGGTTGAGTGTGAGTGAGTACCTTAATAAATTTACTCAACTCTCAAGGTATGCTCCAGAAGATGTGAACACGGACAATCATCAGCAATACTTGTTAATGAGGGACCTAAACAATGAGATTCACATCCAATTGCTCAATAGTGACTATTCAAATTTTCAGAAGCTTGTGGACAAGGCTATTGTGGTTGAGAACAAGGTTCGTGAGATGGAGCAAGATAATAAGAGAAAGGTTCCATATCAACGACAGACTCAAGGAAGCAATGTTCGCCCTCGCTATGCACCACCAAATGCATCATACTACGACTGCTCCTGCATATCGCGCTGCTATTCCACCGTGCCCAACTCAGCCAATGCAACAACGTCCTACCCTGGAAGCACCTCGCCCTCCAATGCCACATGCGCCTCACACCAATTTCTCTTCCAATGCTCAGAATCAAGCTCATCCTAACTGTAGGATCGAAGAGCATGTGAAAAGCTACTAGAGGGGGGGTGAATGGTAAATTACAACTTTTCAGCGGAAGCAACAAAAACCACTCGGAAGAAAATTTATCTGTTAAACAAATCATGTGTGTAATCTAAACATGATCAATTGTGACAAAACCAGTATAGATTGTGGAGAATCAAGTAATGAAGATGTCACAACAAGAATCACGAAAATCTATTAAGAGAAACTCAAGTTATGATCGAAAGATCAAACAAAGGTCAATCTGTTCTACCCGAGAAAAATCAGATCTATAACACTGCAAGTGAACTTGTGTAGATCAGAAACCACAAATCCAATGACAGTGAAATTTTCATAGATGATATATAATCAAGTTGTGAAGACAACCTAAAAAGGAATCATGTCAATTGGATCTGTAAAACTCGATTTATGATAAAACCACCAAAGCAAGGTAGTGATGTGCAGAAACTCGACGAGAAAAATTTATCTGAAACAAGTTGGATGAACAGGGCACAAAAGTTCCTTTATACTATGATCTTTATTTAATAGAACACAAGAGGAACAGCCCAAAATCCATACCTCACGAGCTCTGGCCTCCCTTGCTTATATAACTAGCCATGAGGCCAACCCAAACCAAACTAGAACTCGTATCCTACTCAGTTTCCATCAAAACTTTCCATAACTGCTCAAGACTCTTCTATACGCAGATAGAAGAAATCTTAAGACTTCCAAACACCTTAGGAAGTATCCCACATTCCTAAAAACAACTCACTTCGTGACTCCCACAAAATCCTATCATAACTAACTCAAATCTTTTCATATTTGAGTCAAACCCGACTCAGTCGCAGCTTGAGTCCATAACCTAGTCGGTTGGACCTTTCCGACCAATTCTTTACGTTCACATCTCTTCATCACGCCTTGGAACCATGCAGCCACATCCATGCACTCCATGCACACATGCAAACATCTTCCAACGACGTCCACGATACCTTCATATGAGTTGTTCTTGATTCAAACATGTTGTGCAACTTCCCGATCAACTCAACCACAATTCCTCCCAAACTTGGTTATTGAACCTCATCATCTCCCTAAGACTAGTTCAATGGATCCCGTCACCAGCCATGTCTTGAACTCAAGCAACACCTGCACATGAATAAACAACCAATACTTCCAAGTTCAAGTCCTCAACTTGACTCACATTAGTTTTGAAACCACAACACCTTACGTGAGCACCTCACATAAGCATGTTGCAAACCATAGCAAAATGATATCAGTCATAACCACCAAAACACACTACAAACTTAGTAAGAGAATACTAAGCAAGCTTTCCATAAATATAAATCAAGTTTGAAACAATGCAAGGTAAAAGCAGAACCATTAAAATCTAGCACCGGTCTTTGCCAAAGCTAACCGTACCTTGAACCAGAGCTTACCAAAGCTAGCAGGATCCAGCGCCAGAGCTAACCAAAACTAGTCGGACCTAGCGCTGGATCTTACCAAAGGTAGTCGAACCTAGTGCCGGAGCTAGCAAAAATATGTCAGACCTAGCCATATCAAATTGGACATAGACAAAGAAGTTGGACCTAGCCAAAACAAGTCAGACCTACCAAAAATAAGTCGGACCTTACGTCAAACCTTGACGGAGCTAACCAAAACAAGTTGTACCTATTGTCGGACCTTGCAGGAGCTCGAACCTAGAGATGGACCTTGTTGAGACAGGTATTTTGGCAGTATTCAAAACTTATATCGTTATATCCAATGTATTCAACACACATAGTTCTCACAATCTCCTCCATGATGAATTCATTGGCAACACCACTTAAAATCTAAACATTGGCTTATGATAAGTTTTGAAAACAATCAAATGAGAAAGAAAGAAATTTCAAAACAAATATTTCTCCCCCTATACTTATCCCCCCCTTTGTAAATCAGAAATAAAATGAGAAGAAAAAACAAAATTATTCCCCTGAGAAGAATCATTCCAGAACACTTGTGAATGTGTGCAATGTGTGATCAAATTTCCCCCCTTTGACAATGTATTCAGTAAGGTTCAAAAGAGAAAGTTTAATTTTTTATGAGCATAATATGACATATACATATAAACAAAGCTCATCCAAAGTCATACTATCAAGTAACTTACACTATCACATCAATGAGATACATAAAATAGTGTAAGTCATGCTAGAGATCAAGTGAATTTTCAATTTAATCAAGTCATGATCTAAAAAGCTTAACTGTTTCAAGACCTGAATGCATGACACTTGTTGCTGCATTTTATTATTTTTCAAAGCACAAACTCAGATCATATGACATTTGCAAGAGATTATATGCCGCATCTGCCTTATTTTAACCAACCAAGCCAAGCCTATGTCATTTGACAATCACAAACTTAAGGATATAGTTTTAGTCATACACAACTTCTTCTAAGTTAATATCTAAGTGGAATGGTAATCCATCTCAAAATAAGAAGTGTGATGCATGCATAATCTCTTGATATTTTTTTTTTCATTTTTTATTTGATCATAAAAGCTCAACATGTGAGTTGATTACTTGATTAATTGTTCATTATTAAAAGCACTTGTGAGCATGCAACAAGTTCAAAACAATAAGAAAGTTCGATCAGGACCAGATTTAGTGTAAGTAATTATTCCAATTACAAGTCATGGAAAGAACTACAAAATGTGTAACATTAGTAATGTAGTAAGAACTTTTAGCATGTAAAAGGAATCACAAAGTCATATATGTATGAAATAGTATGCTCATATTATTTTAAATTCAGATTCACACATAGAGTTCCCAAGTTTCAAAACTCCCCCTCAAGTTAAGCCATGAGGATGCATAACTCCTATTTTACTACGAATGTAACAAAAACGAGTGAAATCAAAAGGTTTTGTAAAAATGTCCGCTAATTGTTGTTCGATATCTACATGGTGATGCACAATGTTTTCTTTTTCAACATTATCACGGAGAAAGTGACACCTAATGTCAATGTGCTTTGTTCTCAAATGTTGCACGGAGTTTTTAGCAATGCAAATGGCACTAGTATTATCACAAAATAGTGTAACACTATCTAGATCAACCCCATAGTCCTTAAGTGTTTGAACAATTCAAAGAATTTGTGAACAAGCGCTAGCAGCAGCTACATATTCAGATTTAGCTGTGGATTGTGCAACAGAGTTTTGTTTTCTAGAGGACCAAGCAACAAGTGAATTACCAAGAAAATGACAAGCACCTGAAGTACTTTTCCTATCAATTCTACAACCCCCAAAATCAGCATCCAAAAAAGCTTTCTAAGTAACAGTTGAGAAAGAAGGAAGCAAAATGCCAAATTATTGAGTTCCATGTAAGTACCTGAGAATCCTTGACGGTTTGACGATGTGAAGCATGTGGGGAAGCTTGAAACCGTGCACAAAGACATACACTAAATTGTATGTCCGGTCTTGAAGTCGTGAGGTACAAAAGTGATCCAATCATGCTTCTATATTCTTTTTGATTGACTGGGTCACCATCTTCATCAAGTTCAAGTGTTATTGTTGTTCCCACTAGTGTCCGAAGAGGTTTGCTTTTGTCCATGCTAAAGCGCTTAAGAAGGTCTCTTGTATACTTCATTTGATGCACAAAAGTACCCTCCTTGGTTTGCTTGAGTTGCAGCCCCAAAAAGTATGTGAGTTCTCCCATTATACTCATCTCAAATTCTGAACTCACCATAGCTGGACCATATGACTCGTTCGTGCAAGCTCCCAATGATTTGTTGTGGAGGATGACTTTTGAGGATTCGGAGTGGAGTAGATACTTCACAAGCTCTTTGTTCTTCATGTTGATCACAGATCGAAGAACTTGTGGCTTGAGGACAATCTTTATGAGCTGTGGTAGTTGTTTGTGCTGGTTGCGGTGCAAAATCAGCAGCGTGATCAACGTCATTTGCTTCTGAATTTCCGGGCAACAACACCACTTCTTTGTCTTCTTCGATGAAAATACTACCCCCCTGTGGATGTGGATCTGGACCTGCAATATTAGAGCTAGTACCTGGGCTAGCTTCATCAAAAGAAACCTCACAAGTCTCCACAATTTTGTTAGTGTCAAGTAATGTGACACCCGGTTTCGAAAAAGAACCAAGCATAATGCATATGTGTGCCCACGATGTTTAACACACATACACAAGTGATTCACAAACGATAAACAGATTATAACCATGTCTCGAATAATAATACTAATAATAGTACCTTATTACAAACCAAATAGTCTTGATGACAACTCTAATGAAACTGTAGGGGAAAAACTAAACACTAAAGACTTCAACTCCACAAGCAAGTTTGACAGCAGAACACACGCCCAGAACTCCTCAAAATCCTCTTGGTACTCCACCGGGTTGCCTGCGTCTGGATTTGGTGGGGGAATAACAAGGGTGAGCACATGTCGTACTCAGCAAGTGTGAGAAAGTATGACATGTAGCTTAAACAAGAAATGATTATAAAATGGGCTAATTGTGTAAAAGTACATTCAAAACAGTTGAAAATGCCATTATACCATTATTAGGTGAGGTCCTTCCCAAATAACCCAAATAATCATCAATTCCAACATAAATAACCAACTTTAGCAATAATAATCCATAATCAACTCATAACTGCTCATTTATCTCAATTTCAACAATTCCATATAACAAAGTCAATTAATTAAGCAGTACTGATTCCTGATTCAATTCCAACCATTAAACCATATTAAAGTCCGAATTCCAATCATGTGAGGGTCTAGGTCGCTATTGACTGGTAGCACGGCTATCATCATAGTTTTAGACTCACTCTGCAGAGGTTGTACCGCTTTACCCACAAGTTCGTGATTTCATCACCTTTCAATAACTATGGAATCTCAATTATGCCGTCTCACACATCCTTAGGTGTGTGGCCAAGAGATCACAAAATAGCCTTTACAAAGTGATTACTAGTCCATTTAGACCCCACTGAGGATTCACCGGTGGCGATGTCTCCAACTGAGCACATCTTCAACCAAGGGCCCCCTCTTGAGCCATTCAGATCCCAGGGTAGTCCCACCAATCATCAACAGCCCCAATCCGCTACCCCTTCCCCAAGCATTCTTAGTGGTCCAAACAACACTGGCAATTTACTAATTAGTCAGCTAAGTCGCACCCATACTTGGCCTTGTGGTGGCACTATAAATCCTAGATGGTCGCTGCACAAACATGTCCTTAGATCTAAAGCAAGCAAAACCACTGAAACAGTCCAACCCATTCCACATAACCATCTTGCTTAGATCCCTAGGCACCATGTTGCTACAGGGTCATTATTACCAATCCTTATCATTCATATGTTCATTAGTTCATAATTAAGCAATTGTAGTGGATTTCCAAACCAATTGAGTATAGCGATGCAAAAATGTAAAAATACCCTTCCCGACTCTCTACATAGTGTTCAAGCGACAAGGATGGTCATACAAAACAAGTGAACTCCTACAATTGGGTTTTCCCATCAATTTCAACACAAACATGCAATTTCGCAAACAAAACATTTAAAACAGGATCAATATGATCAAGGACACTTGCCTTGCTCTTGGGCTTGATTTGGATCAAAGACTTCGAAACTCTTGTTCTGCAGGTCCTCAAAAGCACTCTCTATGACAACTCCTAGAGCGACAAACATGCAAAACACACAATTAAATAAAAAAATGCTCCTTTAGTACACAATATGCCATGTATGCATGATTAATGCAATTTTGAGGTAAAACTTGTTAATGAGTTGCTATTAATGTTTACTAACGAGTTACAATAGTTTCCAACAAGTTTGGAATCGATTCGAGTCAATTTAAAACTAACTCAGCGCAGTTCAACATCAGAGGCTGGACTAGTCCGCCCTGGGAAATAATTGGATTTTAGGGTTTTTTTGATCTGCAAGAATTGGGGTTGAAGTTGCATGAAAACTTGAATGTAGAGGGTATACCACGTGTTTAGAGATCCAAAGATCAATGTTTTGATGTGAGACATTGGATCTTGGCAATTAGGGCTTGATGGAGTTGAGTCGATGAAGAACTTGAATGAAGAACGACAATGGTCAATGAATGTTGGTCTTGATTGATCCTCCTTCAACTTCTCCTCCTTCTCCTTGCTCTTTGCTCTCCTCTTGACGTCGGCAACAAAGCAAAGGTGGCAGCAAGGGTTTTCAATTTGGGGTGGGGAGGTGTGGGGTATTGGGTTGTATATATAGAGGTGGGGAGTTAGGGTTTGGGGTGAATTCCAAGTAAAATTCGGTGGGGGACGAGTAGGGGCCGAGGTGGGTTCGAATTGGGCTCCTCTAGGGTTGGGCACGAAGTCCTTGGGCCCAAATTATGCAATTACCCAAAAACAAATTGTGGAGAATAAAAGAATCTGAATTGAGTTCAGTAGGCGGAACTAGTCCGCATGGGCGGCCAGACAAGTCCGTTGTGGTCCAGAGGCGAAATCGGACAAGTCTGGTTAATTTGCCGGACCGGTCCGGGGAACATCAGGAGCTAAATCAGACTAGTCCGTGCAATGTGCCAGACAAGTCCGTAGCCCTGAAGAACTGAATTTCCTGGACTAGAAGGGAATTACCGGACTAGTCCGGGTTTGTGGGCCGGACAAGTCCGTTCCCTGGCAGATTTAATTTCTTGTTTTGACCTAAATTAATTTTAATCTTATTCCATTTTATACCACTTAATGTTAAACACGAGTGGGGATGTATGCAATGTATTATACATGAAAATGAGGGTGTTACAAACCTACCCCCCTTAAAATGAATCTCGCCCTCGAGATTCGATGCGGAAGGAAAGAGATAGGAAAAATATTTGTTGATATCCTCTTCTCGCTCCCAAGTTGCTTCTGATTCTTTATGATGTTTCCATTGCACCTTGCACCATCGAATCACCTTGTTTCTTGTGACCCTCTCCTTGGTGTCCAAAATTTTAACAGGTTGCTCAGCATAGGTAAAATCTTCCTCAAGCTCCAATTCTTCCATCGATATTTGCTCTTCTGGTACCCTCAAGCACTTCTTGAGCTGAGAGACATGAAATACGTCATGTACCTCAAAAAGGTGTGCAGACATCTCCAGTTTATATGCTACTTCTCCTCGTTTATCCAAAATCTTGAATGGCCCAATATAGTGAGGTGCTAACTTGCCTTTGATGTTAAATCGCTTGTGACCTCGCATATGTGACACTTTGAGATATACGAGGTCTCCCACAACAAAAGACAAGCTTCTTCGTCGATTGTCCGCACAACCCTTCTGTCTTGACTGAGCGGCCCTTAAGTTCTCGTGGATGGTTTGAACTTGCTTCTCGACATCTTGTGTCACATCAGGTCCAAATACTTGGTTTTCCCCTGTCTCATTCCAAAACAAGGGTGTACTACACCTTCTCCTATACAATTCTTCATAATGCGACATTTTCAAGCTTGCTTGATAACTCTTATTATAGGAAAATTCATCATATGGAAAAATTTTTTCCCAACTTCCTCCATACTTTAGCGCACAAGCTCTTAGCATGTCTTCCAAAATCTGATTTGTTCTCTCGGTCTGTCCATCCGTTTGAGGGTGATATGCAGAACTGAAAATCAATTGAGTCCCCATTGATTCGTGTAGCTTTTGCCAGAACCTCGAGATAAATTGAGAACCCCTATCAGACAATATTTTCTTGGGCACTCTGTGTAAACACACTATTCTTCCCATATACAACTCTGCTAGCTTCGCTCTACTGTAAGTTGTCTTGACAGGAATAAAATGATCTGATTTGGTCAACCGATCTACAATAACCCATATGGAGTCATACCAAAAATGGAATCGAGGTAATCCAACTATGAAATCCATACCAACCTCTTCCCACTTCAATTTTGGAATTTTCATTGGTTGCAACAATCTAGTGGGCCTTTGATGTTCAGCCTTAACTCGTTGACATACATCACATTGGGCTACATACTCAGCTATGTCCCTTTTCATACCATCCCACCAATAGCACGTCTTCAGGTCCTTGTACATCTTTGTACAACCGGGATGGATAGAGTAAAGCAAGTCATGTGCCTCCTTTAATATCAACTGTCGGAGTCTCTTACCATTAGGCACAACAATCCATTTTCCAAGCCATAAAGTACCTTGTTCATCTTCATCAAATCTAAATTCTCTCCCTTCTTGGGTCCTTCCCTTGATTTCCTGGATTTCCTCGTCTTTTGTCTATGCCTCTCGAATTTCTTGTTCCAGGGTTGGGTTCACTTCCATTGCTCCCATCTCATTCACAAATCCAAGATTCAATCGTTCGAACCTTGCATAGCTCGGGTGGCAACTCCCGAATGGTAAGCTGGTGGCTCGCTCCCTTTCTACTCAAAGCATCAGCCACTACATTGGCTTTCCCTAGATGATAGTTGATTCCCACATCATAATCCTTAATGAGTTCCAACCATATTTGTTGTCTCAAATTCAGATCCGCCTGCGTGAATATGTACTTGAGACTGTCATGATCTGTATAAATCTCACACCTATGACCAATAACGTAATGTCTCCAAATCTTCAACGCATGCACTACGACTGCGAGTTCAAGATCATGCGTCGGATAATTCTACTCATGTCTCTTTAATTGCCTGGATGCGTATGCAACCACTTGACCTTCTTGCATGAGCACACATCCAAGTCCTTGCCTCGAAGCATCACAATAAATGTCAAAACTCTTGCTCACATCTAGCAATACCAACACAGGTGTTGTTGTCAATCTTTTCTTTAGCTCCTCGAAACTGTCCTGACAGGCTTGAGTCCACTTGAAAGGCTTCTCCTTCATTAACAACTCAGTCATGGGTTTTGCTATCTTGGAAAAGTCCTTGATGAACCGATGGTAATACCTAGTTATTCCAAGAAAACTCCTTATTTCCTTCACATTTTGCGGCGGTTCCCACTTAAGCACATCTCTAACATTCCCTGGGTCAACTGACACTCCTCCGCCAGATATGATATGACCTAGGAATGATATCTCCCTCAGCCAGAATTGGCACTTGTTGAACTTGACATTCAACTGATGCTCTCTCAAATTTTGCAATGCCAGCCTTAAATGCTCTTCGTGCTCCTCCTCACTCTTCCAGTAGATCATGATGTCATCAATGAACACTACCACAAATTTATCCAAATACTCCATGAAGACCTAATTCGTGAGGTACATGAAGTATGTAGGTGCATTAGTCAATCCAAATGACATGAACGTGTACTCATATGATCCATACCGTGTCCTGAAAGCTGTCTTGGGTATGTGTGACGGTCTAATGACGGTCTAATCTTCATTTGGGAATATCCTGACCGAAGATCAATCTTAGAGAAGATTCTAGCTCCCTTCATCTAGTCGAACAGATCTTCAATGCGGGGCAATGTATACTTATTCTTGATTGTAACCTCGTTGAGAGACCGGTAATCTACACACATTCTTCGGGATCAATCCTTCTTATCTACGAAAAGCATTGGGGCTCCCCATGGCAACGAGCTTGAGCATATAAAACCATTTTCTAGCTGCTCTTGAATCTATTTCTTGAGCTCTGCTAATTCCTTAGGAGGCATCCTATATGACCTCTTTGCTATAGGTGCAGTTCCAGGTATTAAGTCAATGACGAACTCGATGTCATGATCACGTGGCATACCTATCAATTCTTCAAGAAACACGTCTGGGTATTCCTGTACAATCGGGATCTCTTCCAAAGTTACTCCTTCTGCATGATTCACCATTGCCTTCTCGGTCGTCAGCTGAACCGCTTTGAACTCTATGCTAACTCCTTCCCCATTTGTCAATTGAACTCTCCGAGTAGCACAATGAATTACTCTGTTATGCTTCCTTAGCCAATCCATTCCAAGTATGATGTCCAAGCCTTGAGAATTCAGTACTATGAGGTTGGCAACAAATTCTACCCCCCTTATGGAAATACTTACTTTTGGACATGCTATATTTGTCCTCATCTATCCTCCAAGAGATTTAACCAATAAAGTAAACTTCAGGTATGATATGGGCATGCTATGCTTTGCAACATACTTTGATGAGATGAATGAATGCGATGCTCCAGAATCAAATAATATAGTCGCGGGGTTGGAGTTGGCAAGAAACATGCCAATCACGACATCCTGATCTTGCTGAGCCCCTTCCACGGTTACATGGTTCACCTTGCCACAAGCGAAATGTTGTGGTCCACGGTTGCCTTGAGTTGCTCCTCCATTGGGCTTGGATTCTGCCTTGGAACATTGTTCATCTGACCCTGACCTGATCTTGGGCATGAATTAGCAAAATGTCCTGTCTGACCACAAGCATATCAAGTCTTTCCACCAGTGGCGCCAGCAAAATTAGGGCGGGGCTGGTTCTGAGCATAAGTAGACATATTTGGGCGTGGCGCAAGCTGCATAAGTAAGCGAGGTGCTTGCATTGGTGGGCGCGGCTGCATTGGCTATTGCGGTCGTGGTGGATAGGCAGGGCAGTATGCAACAGTAGATGGGTTGTAATAGGATGCAGCAGGTGGCGCATAGCGAGGGCGAGCATTGCTTCCTTGCGGCTGTCTCTGATATGGCATCTTCCTCTTGTGGTCTAGCTCCATGTCCCAAATCTTGTTCTCAACCGCAATAGCCTTGTCAACCAACTTCTGGAAGTTTGCATAGTCAACATTGAGCAATTGAACCTGAATCGTTGTTCACCCCCCTCATGAACAGATATTGCTTCCTGCTATCAGTGCTGATGTCTTCTGGATCATATCTTGATAGTTGAGTGAATTTATTAAGGTATTCACTCGCACCCATCCTTCCTTGCCTGAGGTTTTCAAATTCTTGTCTTCTTAGTATCATAACTCCCTCTAGCACATAGTGAGAACGGAACTTCTCCTTGAATTTAGCCCAGGCGATTCTCTCTTAATTTTCATGGGCATTGCATAAAGATTCCCACCAGCCCGCAGCAGCCCCCATCAACTGGTGTGAGGCAAAAAGAACCTTCTCTCTGTCGCTGCACTAGACAATAGCAAGTTTCTTCTCAACATACTTTAGCCAGTCATCAACTTCCATTGGATCTATGGCTTGAGAAAAGGTAGGCGGCATGGTCCTCATAAACACTCCCAAATGGTTGTGATGTGGCGGGGGTGGCGGTGGTAGCGGCATATGAGGCTGATTGTTGTTGCCAGCTTGCTGCTGTCCCATTGTCTGTATCATGGTCTGCATGAGCTGGTTCTGCATAGCCGATAGCTGCTCAAGATTGATAGCTCCCTGGGGTCCCTGGTTGTTCTGAGGTGCTTCATTGCTCTCCTCCTCACCATTGGCATTCCTCTGGTTACGAGTCCTCGACATCTATTGGTGAAAGAATAGTAGAGATGGAAGAATTTAGAATTTGAAAAGAAACGCCCCAACTATATGCATCAAGGTATATGTAACTAACAACTCCTTTATTAATACTAATAACCCTATTAGAGGATGCAGACAAGGATCCCACAACTCTCTACTACGTGCGGATGTGGACAAAATGCTAATCGTCCAACAATTCGCACAAAGCACACAAGCACAAGCACACCAAGAAAATTTAGCACACCACACTAAACATGACTAAGACGATCTAAACTCTTTTTATAACATCTAAATAGGATACCTAGACTTAATTATGTGATATGTGGCTGTCCTGGGCGTGAGGTGGTGAAGGCGACGGCTGTGGCGAAGCATACATGGGCGCACACCAGGGTGAGTTGGCCATCCATGTAGGTGCTGGAGAGGTTGCTACACCATTGACCTCCACGGTAGCACGAACTTCCTCTTGCTTCTCCATTACGAACAACTTCTTACGGAGGTAACGGATCTCTTCTATAGCATCAGCATAGCGATTTCCCAAATTCGCCAATACCTCCTGAGATCTGTAAATAGAGCAAGAACTGACTTGAGCTCCATCCTGAGGCCTTAATATCTCCCTTGTCCCCTTCTTGCGTTGCGGGTGCAGTGCAAAGCTAGTTCCTCCAATCTGCTCCCGATAGATGTGGCACAATCTAGTAAGTGCATCCCAAGCGACATCATCAATAGCTTGCTCCCTGGTGGCTCTCCATGTGGATGCAAACTGTCGGGTGACCACCTCATCTCTGGCAAGAACTATAACTTGAACCCTCCATTCTTCACGTCCATGGCGAGGAATCCTCTTGACATAGTAATCCGAGTGCATCTTGCATAGATCAAGAAACTCCTTCAATTGCCTGGTTGCAAATCCTCCATCAGTGCCATCGGAATGGAATTCTTGAGCTTCATGGTAAACTAAGCATTTTTCTTCCCTTTTGCCTTCACTAGGCTGTGATGCATTCCCGTGAGCTTCAGGTGCCTCCTCTTGTGGTTCCTCCTCATCTTGGGCTTCATCCTCATTCCTCTCATGTATATCATCCTCCTCCTCCTCGCTATTGTAGCGTTCCACCATCTCAGGGTCTTCCTCTTCCTCATCATCATCATAGGACTCCACTATTTCAGGGTCTTCCTCCGTCGGGTTGGCGTGTTCATGCTCAACTTCTTTTGTGGGAGAATTCACTTCTTCCTCTTGTTGGCCTGGTTCCATTTCCTTCTCCTTGTGAGGCCTAAGCTTGCTTCCAAGGGGTGGCAAACGAGCTCTCTTGCGGGATGTCATCTTGGTGTGAGCCATCTACAAGAAAACATAAGAAAAGTAGAGGGAAGCACAAATATCAGTTCTGAAATTGCAGCAGCCATAAATTTAGATGAGAGGATGTGCATTTGCTCAAAGAGATGCAAAACAGCAAGAATTGCAGCAGCAGCTAAAACACAGATTTTTCCCACATTATATAGCTAGTGGAGGCAAATAGTGCAAAACAGGCAAATTTTGAATAGGAAAGAAGTTTCAAGTGGTTTGTTGTGTCCATTCTAACTAGGCATGCGTCCTACGGCCAAACACAACCCTGATACCAATTTGTGACACCCGGTTCTGAAAAAGAACCAAGCATTATGCATATGCGTGCCCAAGATGTTTAACACACATACACAAGTGATTCACAAACGATAAACAAATTATAACCATGTCTTGAATAATAATACAAATAATAGTACCTTATTACAAACTAAATAGTCTTGATTAAAACTCTAATGAAACTACAGCGGAAAATCTAAACACTAAAGACTTCAACTCCACAGGCAAGTTTGATGGCAAAACACACGCCTAGAACTCCTCAAAATCCTCCTGGTACTCCACTGGGTTGCCTGCGTCTGGATTTGGTGGGGGAATAGCAAGGGTGAGCACATGTCGTACTCAGCAAGTGTGGGAAACTATGACATGTAGCTTAAACAAGGCATGCTAATAAAATGGGCTAATTGCATAAATGTACATTCAAAACAGTTGAAAATGCCATTATATCATTATTAGGTGAGGTCCTTCCCAAATAACCCAAATAATATTCAATTCCAACTTAAATAACCAACTTTAGCAATAATAATCCATAATCAACTCATAACTGCTCATTTATCTCAATTTCAACAATTCCATATACCAAAGCCAATTAATTAACCAGTATCGATTCTCGATTTAATTCCAGCCATTAAACTATATTAAAGTCCAAATTCTAATCATGTGAGGGTCCAGGTTGCTATTGACCGGTAGCACAACTATCATGATAGTTTTAGACACACTCTGCAGAGGTTGTACCGCTTTACCCACAAGTTCGTGATTTCATCACCTTTCGAGACTATGGAATCTCAATTATTCCGTCTCACACTTCCTTAGGTGTGTGGCCAAGAGATCACAAAATAGCCTTTACAAAGTGATTACTAGCCCATTTAAACCACACTAAGGTTTCACCGGTGGCAATGTCTCCAACCGAGCACATCTTCAACCAAGGGCACCCTCTTGAGCCATTTGGATCCCAGGGTAGTCCCACCAATCATCAACAGACCCAATCCGACTACCCCTTCCCTGAGCATTTTTAGTGGTCCAAACAGCACTGGCAATTCACTAATTAGTCAGCTAAGCCGCACCCATACTTGACCTTGTGGTGGCACTGTAAATCCTAGATGGTCGCTCCACGAACCGGTCCTTAGATCTAAAGCAAGCAAAACCACCGAAACAGTCCAACCCATTCCACATAACCATCTTGCTTAGATCCCTAGGCACCATGTTGCTAGAGGCTCATTATTACCAATCCTCATCATTCATATGTTCATTAGTTCATAATTAAGCAATTGTAGTGGATTTCCAACCCAATTGAGTATAGCGATGCAAAAATGTAAAATTCTCTTTCCGACTCTCTACATAGTGTCCAAGTGACAAGGGTGGTCACTAGTGAACTCCTACAATTGGGTTTTCTCATCAATTTCGGCACAAGCATGTAATTTTGCAAACAAAACATTTAAAACGGGATCAATATGACCAAGGACACTTGCCTTTCTCTTGGGCTTGATTTGGATCAAAGACTTTGAAACTATGGTTCCGCAGGTCCTCGAAAGCACTCTCTACAACAACTCCTTCTATTTCGAGTGACAAACATGCAAAACACACGATTAAATAAAAAAATGCTCATTTAGTACCCAATATGCCATGATATGCACGATTAATGCAATTGTGAGGTAAAACTTGTTAATGAGTTGCTATTAATGTTTACTAACTAGTTACAATAGTTTCCAACAAGTTTGAACAAGTTTAGAATTGATTTGAGTCAATTTGAAACTAACTCAGCACCGTTTAGGTTCAGAGGCTGGACTAGTCCGCCCTGGATAGAATTGGATTTTAGGGTTTTCTTGCTCTGCGAGAATTGGGGTTGAAGTTCCATGAAAACTTGAATGTAGGGGGTATACCACGTGTTTAGAGATCCAAATATCAATGTTTTGACATGAGACTTTGGATCTTGGCAATTAGGACTTGATGGAGTTGAGTCGATGAAGAACTTGAATGAAGAACGACAATGGTCAATGAATGTTGGTCTTGATTGATCCTCCTTCGAGTTCTCCTCCTTCTCCTTTCTCTTAGCTCTCCTCTTGACGTCGACAACAAAGCAAAGGTGGCATCAAGGGTTTTCAATTCGGGGTGGGGAGGTTTGGGGTATTGGGTTGTATATATAGAGGTGGAGAGTTAGGGTTTGGGGTGAATTCCAAGTAGAATTCGGTGGGGGATGAGTAGGGGCTGAGGTGGGTTCCAACTCGGCTCCTGTAGGGTTGGGCACAAAGTCCTCGGGCCCAAATTAGGCAATTACCTAAAAAAAAATCATGGAGAATAAAAGAATCCGAATTGAGTTCAATAGGCCTGACTAGTCCGCATGGGCAGCCGCAAAAGTCCGTTGTGGTCCGAAGGCTAAATCGTAAAAGTCTGGTTAATTTGCCGGACTAGTCCGGGGAACATCAAGAGCTAAATCGGACTAGTCTGTGCAATGTGCTGGACAAGTCCGTAGCCCTGAAGAACTGAATTTCCCGGACCAGAAGGGAATTACCGGACTAGTTCGGGTTTGTGGGCCAGACAAGTCCGTTCCCTGGCAGATTTAATTTCTTGTTTTGATCATTTTATTCTTGTTCCATTTTATACCACTTAATGTTAAACACTTGTGGGGATGTATGCATGAAAATGAGGGTGTTACAAACATTTTGTAACACCCTAGCTACTACGGGCCTTGCGGTCATTACTTCTGGAAGCTCTATAGGATTAGAGACTAGCACCACAAACCAACACTAGTCTTTTCTGCGCATTTTGTCCTCACTCGCACGCACCTGAGAAGACTTCCCTGTCGGTCACCCATCCGTAAATTGCTCCAGGCCAAGCATGCTTAAAGTAGGAGTTCTTTGCAGGTGGGCTTCCGGAAAAGAAGGTATACCTTGATGGTTTGAGTTATTCTATCAATCCTATTAAGTCATAAGTCAGGATGTCACAATCCAACTCCCTTAGAAGACCGACATCATCGTTGGTCAACTCACAAGCTAGGAACGTCCACTCTTGGCCACGTCCATACGTTCAGTACTGGCATACGTACCATACCGTGTCCCTCCTAGAGGGCCCACGCGTCATGCATACGTACCCACGTCCCTGACCCGTACGCACCCGTGAAACCGCGAGGGTCGGCTCTGATACCATTTTGTAACACCCCACCCACTACGGGCCTGGCGGTCATTACTTTTGGCAGCTCCCTAGGATTACAGACTAGCCCCACAGACCAACACTAGTCTTTTCTGCGCATTTTGTCCTCACTTGTGTGCACCCAAGAAGACTTCCCGGTCACCCATCCGTAAATTGCTCCAGGCCAAGCACGCTTAACCTCAGAGTTTTTTGCAGGTGGGCTTCCGACAAAGAAGGTATACCTTGATGGTATGAGTTATTCTATCAATCCTATTAAGTCTTAAGTCTGGATGTCACAATCCAACTCCTTTAGAAGACCGACATCATCGTCGGTCAACTCATAAGTGTAAGTGCATCTAGGTCCCTTGTGGGTTTTGGTGGATTGATGATGAACCATTAAAGTGCTAATGAACTTGGTTGAGCATGAGCATAGATCCGAAGTACGGAATGGAGCTTTGAAGAAAGACGACAAAAGGAGAAAAGTTGTGGTGAAGAAGAATAGAAATAGGGTTTTCTATTTTCTCCTTGAGTAGTAGGAAAAATTGTACTATTAAGAGGGACACGACGCGTAGACACTTAGTGAGTCATTCGGGTGCTCAACCCCTTAGTAGAAGATTTTAGTAGGGCCTTTGTGGCTTGGGCGGACTTGTCTGACTTGTGGTGTCAGACATGTCCGAATTCCCTCTGTTGGAATTCGGACATGTCCGAATCTGTAAGTCAGAAATGTCCGAATTGGCACTGGAAGGGTTCCAGTGAGAGTTCCAGTGATGTTTCGAACATGTCCGAACCTGGGGGTCAGACATGTCCGAGATGGATCTGTTCCCAGGGACTAAGGAAAATTTTCTAAGTCCCAGAGAGTCAGACTTGTCCGAGTTCCATCTGCAGAATTTCAGACATGTCCGAGATTGTTTGTCAGACATGTCTGAAGTGGCTTTGGTCAGACAAGTCTGAAGTGAAAGACCTGACCTTTGAGGTCAGACATGTCCGACCTTGTGTCAGACATGTCCGACGTGGGCTGTGTCAAACGGCTCTAATGACTTTTGGAGTATAAATAGTGGGTGGTTTCGACCCACCAACTATGCCTAACACCCCAGAACAGTTCTGAACGCCCATTTGAACTCAAGAACCTCTCTCCACTTCTTCTTCACCTCTAGAGCCCAAATTCGAATTTTTGGGAGAGTGAAGAGTGCTTTGTGAGGATTGGGAGAAACAGTTTGTTGAGGGGTTGAGCAACGTGTGATTCGCTAAGTTTCTTCGTGATTGCGGGTTTGTTGCTCTTGGGGTTCTCCCCTAGACGGTTAGGCGTCGCCCCGTGATTTCTTTGTGATCTCTTGTAATCGGGGAGTTTGTAACAATCTTTGTGATAGTGGAAGATCGGGAGTTGGCCCTTGTGGCAACTTGTGAGAGAAAGGCTAGAGAAGGCCTGGTCCCTTGTGGACTCCTCAACGGGGATGTAGGATCCTTTGTGGTTCCGAACCTCGGGATAAAATCGTTTGTCTCTTGTTGTTCTTCCGTTCTCGCAAGTTTTGATTCTAGTGTTTTTCCGCGTGCTATCTCTCCCTCAGCTTTTCTTTCTACTCCATACCTCGTGTAGAACTGCTAGGGATCGATATCTCTCACTAGATCGCTTAAAAATTGGATTTTTGGTCTGATCGTGCAGGTAATCTCAGACTTATCCGACCCAGGTCAGACTTGTCCGACTTAGGTCAGACAAGTCCGACTAGAAGTTAGACAAATCCGACTTCTCTGTTTTCATAACTCTGAATTAAGTTTAAATTATCGATTATCGCCTATTCACCCCCCCTCTAGGCCGCCTTCCAATTGGTATCAGAGCAGGTTTCTCTGGAAGAGACTAACATCTCGGAGAATTGATGGAGGAAGAAAGGAACAAGGATGATACCTCATATGTCGAGGGTGAAGGCTCAATTGACAAGAACTACGACGTTCTTCTTGATGATCCGAAGGACGATGAAGAGACTCGCCAACTCAAGGCGAAGCTTCGGGAGAAGCTAGGGAAACAACCCATGACCAACAAAGAGAAGGAGAAGAGTAACGATGACTATACTCAAACTCACTTTGATTATGATCGTCTTCATGCTAACAATCACTATTTGTCTATTCCACTTGGCAAACCTCCTCAATTCGATGGAAATGACTATTCAATGTGGAAACACAATATGAAGATGCATTTGATCTCTTTGAATCCTAGTTTGTGGCAGATTGTGCAAACCGGAGTTCATATGCCAAGGAATGAGGAAGACGTCACTCCACAACAAGCTATCCTACTTCATCGCAATGCTCAAGCCGTGGGAGTCATAACCTCACCTTTGACTCGAGATGAATTCAATCGAGTCGAAGGTTTGGAAGTGGCCAAAGATATTTGGGATACACTCAAGACGGCACACGAGGGCAACCGAGTCATCCGGGAGGCGAAGATTGAGATGATCGAAGGAGAGCTTGGGAGATTTACCATCATGGATGGTGAGTCGCCCCAAGACATGTACAACCGCCTCAAGGTGCTCGTGAACAATATTCGTGCCTATGGAAGCACTCGATGGACGGACCATGAAGTGGTGAAGAGGATGCTTCGGGCATTCATGCCTCGAAACATCGCTCTTTGCTCCTTGATCCGTGAAAGCCCCGACTACACCAAGATGACTCCGGAAGAAGTGCTTAGGAGGATAATCAATAATGAGATGATGGAGAAGAAATCTATGTTCTACAACGATCTCCAAAAGCTTGACTCATCAAAGAAGAAATACATAGCCCTCAAAGCAACTTCCACATCCTACAATGAAGATGTAAGTGATGATGAGAGCATGGACTCCGATGAGGAAGAAGCTTTCTTCATCAACAAGTTTAGAAGGGTGATGAGAAGGAAGAAGGGAGGCTATCACCAAGAAGGCAAGAGCAAGGAGAAGCTAAAGAAGAAGACTTGCTACAATTGTGGTGAACATGGGCACTTCATTGCGGATTGCCCATACAATGAAAGCAAGAAGAAGGAGGGCAAGACCCAAGATAAGAAGCTCTTTAAGAAGAAGAAGCCATCAGGACATGCCCACCTTGGAAGAGAATGGGACTCAAATGAAGACTCATCTTCCGACGATGTAGAGAAGGTGGCAACCATTGCCATCGGAAAGAGCTCAAGTGCAAGCAAGCTTTTCCCCAAACTTGATGATTTCAAGTCCACAGGTTTCATGGCAAAGGAGGGAAGGAGAAAGGTCAAATCTAAACCCACTCCCTCTATAACTTCTTGTGATGAATTTGATAGTGGTAGTGAACTTGAATCCATGATTAAAGGCTTAAGTAAGAGTGCCATGAGAAAGATGAACTTTTTTATGGATGAAATCTCCGAGAAGGAGGATCTCCTTGAGCGTCAAGAGGGCATGCTCATCCAAAAATTGGAGAGATGTCAAGAGCTTGAGGAGCTCCTCGAGCGCGAGAGAGAAAGAAGCAATGCATTGGAGCATGACCTTGCCATGAGCAAGGAAGCATGCTCAAATCTTAAGGACAAGACCGTTGAGCTCAATGATGAATTTGTTAACTTGACAAAGGTTAACAAGATTCTAGAGACAAAGGTTGAGCCACTTAAGATCAATGCACCTTCTTCCTCAAAGATCTCATCTTATCAAAAGATTTCATCCGAGGAAGTTCACACTTGCATGTGCTCATGCTTGATCCTAAAACTTAAGGATGAACTTAACTTGGCACAAAACAAACAAGCACCGAAAGGTGGCATCTTTGACAAGGAGAAGGTGGCCTATGCACGTAGTGCATACACCAATGTGAGACCTCCCCATGTCAAGGATGGTCTTGGTTATTCTCGGGAGCGGAGGCAAAATGCCAAAGCCCCCAAGAATAACAAAGACTTGATTGTTTTTGTAAAGGAAGGTTCATCCACCCAAGATAAAGGAAAGACCACTGTCTCAACATCTTATATGCCTAAAAATGAACCTCATCCTTTGTTCCATGACTTTGATGCTTCTTATGTTTTATTGAGGAACAAATTTGGCAAGACTTATGCTAGATATGTTGGGCCACTCCGCAAGAGCCCAAAGCCTTGCGTGTGGGTGCCCAAATGCCTTGTGACTAACATCAAAGGACCCAACTCCGTTTGGGTACCTAAAGGAAAGGCATAACTCTTTTTGTAGGCATACTCCTCCGGTGGATCAAAATGGGTGCTTGACAGTGGATGCACTAATCATATGACCGGAGAGAGGAATATGTTTGTAGAGTACAAGGAGAATGAAGATCCTAGTGAAGGAATCTTCTTTGGGGATAATAGCCAAGGGAAAATCCTTGGCACCGGTAAAATTGCTATCTCCTCAAAACACACTCTTTCTAATGTGCTTCATGTTGATTCACTTGATTACAACCTCTTGTCTATTTCTCAATTATGTGATAATGGTTATGATTGTCTTTTTACTAACAACGGTGTGATCGTCTCAAGAAGATGCAACAACTCAATTGCCTTTAAGGGAGTACTCAAGGGAAAGCTTTACCTTGTGGATTTCTCCATGGATAAATCCCAACTTGATACGTGCTTAATGGCGAAAACTAACATGGGATGGCTATGGCACCGAAGTCTAGCCCATGTTGGGATGAGAAACTTGCAAAAACTTCTTAAGGGGGATCATATCCATGGACTAAAAGATGTTGTCTTTGAGAAAGATAGACCATGTAGCGCATGTCAAGCCGGAAAGCAAGTAGGAGCTCAACATCCGTCCAAGAACATCATGACAACCTCAAGACCATTGGAGCTACTACACATGGACCTATTCGGACCGATCGCCTACATTAGCATTGGCAGTAACAAGTATGGTCTAGTTATTGTTGATGATTTTTCTCGCTTCACGTGGGTATTTTTCTTGCATGACAAAGGTGAAACCCAAGGAGTTCTCAAGAAGTTCTTGAGGAGAGCTCAAAACGAGTTCTCCTTAAGAATCAAGAAGATTAGGAGCGACAACGGGACGGAGTTCAAGAACACTCAAGTTGAAGACTTCTTGGATGAAGAAGGAATCAAGCATGAGTTCTCCGCTCCCTACTCCCCTCAACAAAATGGAGTAGCGGAGAGGAAGAATAGGACTCTTATCGAGATGTCAAGGACGATGCTTGATGAGTACAAGACGTCCGACCGGTTTTGGGCGGAAGCGGTTAACACCACTTGCCATGCCATAAACCGGTTGTATATTCATCGACTCTTGAAGAAGACCTCGTATGAACTCCTAATCGGTAACAAACCCAACATCTCATACTTTCGTGTTTTTAGGAGCAAGTGCTATATTCTCAACAAGAAGCCTAGGAATTCGATGTTCGCCTCGAAATCTGATGAAGGTTTCTTGCTTGGCTATGACTCAAACACCTACGCCTATCGTGTCTTCAACAAGTCCTCCGGGATTGTTGAAGTAGCACATGATGTAGTGTTTGATGAGACTAATGGCTCTCAAGTGGAGCAAGTTGATAAGTGTGTGCTAGATCAAGAGGAGACTCCACAAGAAGCACTTAGGAGAATGGCACTTGGAGATGTGCGACCACATGATCCAAATGATCTTCAAGCAAGCGAAGAAGATGCAAATCCCCCACATGAACAAGATCAAGATCCTCAAGATGAATCTCAACAAGATCAAAATCAAGGAGGAGGCTTGGATCAAGGGGGAGATCAAGAAAATCATCAAGATGAAGACAATGATCGAGAAGCTCAACCATCACACCCAAGAGTTCATCAAAGCGTTCAACGGGACCATCCCGTTGACAACATACTTGGAGACATTTCCAAAGGGGTAACTACTCGCTCATGTATGGCTAACTTTTGTAAACATTACTCTTTTGTTTCCTCTTTAGAGCCACGGAAAGTAGAAGAAGCTCTACAAGACCCGGATTGGGTAATGGCGATGCAAGAAGAGCTCAACAACTTCAAGAGGAACAAGGTGTGGGAACTCGTGAGAAGACCAAATGCAAATGTTGTTGGAACCAAATGGGTGTTCCGCAACAAACAAGATGAACACGGGGTAGTAACAAGAAACAAGGCAAGACTTGTAGCAAAAGGATACGCTCAAGTCGAAGGTTTGGATTTCGTTGAAACCTTTGCTCCCGTAGCTAGGCTTGAATCTATTCGCATATTATTGGCCTTTGCTACTCACCATGATTTAAAGCTATATCAAATGGATGTGAAAAAGTGCATTCCTCAACGGTCCAATCAAGGAGGAAGTGTATGTGGAGAAACCGCCTGGATTTGAAGATGAAGAGCATCCCGATTATGTCTACAAGTTTTGTAAGGCTCTCTATGGCCTCAAACAAGCACCTAGAGCTTGGTATGAGTGCCTTAGGGATTTTCTCACTCAAAATGGTTTTAAGATTGGGAAAGCCGATTATACTCTCTTCACTAAGCATTTTGATAATGACTTGTTCGTATGCCAAATTTATGATGATGATATCATATTTGGTTCTACTAACAAGACTTTTTGTGATGAGTTCTCCAAAATCATGATGGAGAGATTTGAGATGTCTATGATGGGGGAGTTGAAGTTTTTCCTAGGTTTCCAAGTAAAGCAACTCAAGGAAGGGACCTTCATATGCCAAACCAAGTACACTCATGACATTCTCAAGAAGTTTGGCATGGAGAAGGCGAAGCCCATCAAGACACCTATGGGAACAAACGGGCATCTAGGACTAAACGAAGAAGGAGTGAGCGTGGACCAAAAGGTATACCGTTCTATGATTGGCTCTTTGCTTTATCTTTGTGCTTCTATACCCAACATTATGCTTAGTGTGTGCATGTGTGCTCGTTTCCAAGCCACTCTATCAAGGGAGATATCGTTATCTATCATGTTAGAAGTGAGAAGCAATTGGCGGATATCTTCACCAAACCCCTTGATGAGAGACACTTTTGTGACCTAAGGAGTGAGCTAAATATCTTGGATTCTCAAAACATTGCTTGAGTCGTGCACATCTGATTGCTACTAGTTTTCAACTTCAAAATGTTGTGTGTTTTTCGAAAATCTCATCTATTTTTCTTGAAAACTATGTTCTAAACTTCTCTTTCGTGAAAATGATCATAGTTTGAGTGTTGGTTGCTTACTGATCATTTTTGTCAAAGATATTTGCAAAAACTTGTCCAAAATGTCCATATATTCCTATCTTTTGTTCCCCAAGTGTTTGCACATTGCATACACTCAGGGGGAGTCGGACAAGTCTGACAAAAGTCAGACATGTCCGATGTGGGTTTTAAGTCTGCAGAGAGAACTCAGACTTGTCCGAAGTCAAATTCGGACATGTCCAACGTGGGAAGTCCGAACCCCTTCAAAGAGTCCGACGGTTTCCTTTCCTTCTCTCTCCTCACTTCAAACCCTAATCTCCATCTCTCTCAAACCTCCCAAGGCAATTCACATTGCTTTTGAGGCTCTCGTGAGGAGTTCTTGAGGGAAAATCTCCCTCGAAGTTGGAGGATTCTCATCCCCTTCGGAGTTCTTCAATCTTTTCTCCATCCGAAGGTATTTTCCGCATCTTTCCTCTCAATTGTAAATCTAGCGGCAAGTTTGCAAATTTATGCCCTTGAAATTGTTCCTAGGCATGTTTGCAACCTTGGTGCAAAATTTGGTCGGTAGAAAAATTGATTTGCTTAGTTCCCTTAGCAATTAGGGTCAGTTCTGTACAGGTCGGACAAGTCTGACTCTGAAATTCGGACATGTCCGAAATTCCTGAGTCAGACAAGTCTGACTTTCCAGTCAGACATGTCCGATCCTGTATAACTCTGAGACCTAATTTCTATCGAAACTATCAAGTTAATTGCTCTATCTCTCTTGCCTTGACTCTTACCTATCCTTGTATCTCTTCTTCAGCTCTGGGTCATGACAAGAGAGGCAAGGAGCCCGCGGGTCCCGATTCTTCGGCTCAACTATCAAAGCGATCAAAGAAGGTGGTTGCCAAGCGACCCGCAAGCAGTCAGCTCACTATTCACAGTGGTCAGGGGGGCAACTCGAGCTCCCAAAGGCAGCAAGAGATTGGACCGTTGGTCGTGCACTCTCCAGTTGGTGACACTCGATGCACGGCCGACAGGGTGAATTACCGGAGGAACATCCACGACACCATGCACATGAGAGATGTGCGGTGTTATGACATGCCAAGGGTGAGCAAGGATCCCCGTTTCTGGCGCTTCTTCCACATGGATTACTACCGGTCAGTCTTAACGACCAAGAAGAACCCAGTCACGGAGATGCAATGGGTTGATTGGAAGGCTGCATTGAAGAAGAAGGATTCCTATCTTCTCTTCAAGGGGGTGCTCGAAGCTTGCGAGCACCACGGAGTCAGCGAGATCATGGGTCTCCAATACCCATGGAACAAGGAAGTCATCCTGCAATTTTATGCAACTGTATTCTATTGGTTTGACAAGCACGGCTTCACCTGGATGACAAATGGGGTGAAGTACGAAGTCAGCTATGAGGAGTTTGCCCGCATTCTCGGGATGGAGGACAGCCTGCAGCACTCACTGAAGATCCATGAGATGGATATAGTGAACCTCCTGGAGATGGAGAGTTTCTATGAGGATGGGTATCCAGCCGACCCTCCTCATATCCACGGCCTCAAGCCATTCCATGCTGTGGTGAACCGTCTGATATGGAAGACCCTCTCGCCCAAGGATGGGGATGCCAACAGGATCAATCACAATAGCAGAAATCTGATCCAGCTCTTGGTAGGGGAGCAGCAATTCAATGCTTTTGACTATATCTACGAGGAGATTTACCTCGCCTCGGAGACGCCAGCTAGGTCTTGCTGCTATGCCCCGTACCTGATGTAGCTAATTGAGACGGTGTATGGGAAGAAGTTTGTGAAGGATGTGCCTCATAGGCGCCTCGTGCCTCAGAAGCCTTCCAAGCTTCACCGCTCGATTCGAGCAGCTGCACCGGCACCGGCACCAGCAGAGGGAGGACCCAGCTCCTCGAGGAGGAAGTCTGCTCATCCTCCCAGCTCATCCTTCGTGCCCCAATAGCAGCCGTCTTGCTCCTCAGGTTTGCTCAAGATCCTGAAGTCGATCTTCACCGTCTGCCGGTCGACTCAGTGCTTGGCAAAGAGGAACCAGAGGGACCTCGCAACCATCAGGGATCACCTCCAGCTTCCTCCAGTCGACGACGCCAGCTCAGACGAGGAGCCATCGGAGTTTCCGGAGCTCACCGAGGCGGAGATGGCGTTCTTCACCGGCACCGGCACCTCTTCCTCAGCACCTCCTGCAGCTCACGGTGACTCCAGCGAGGAGAGCGACTACGAGGAGGAAAGCAGCGATGATGACAGCGACGACGACGAGGAAGACACCGAGTAGACTAGGTCTTAGTGTCCACTTTTCTCCTTTTTGGTGCCTTGATGCCAAAGGGGGAGAAGTATTAGTCTCTAGTGCTTTTTCTTGGACATGGACATGTATCTAGTCATATTTTCTATCGTGGTGTGTCTTGTACTTATTTGTTACTCGTTTATGGCTGTTAATGCTTAATGATGTTTATTGATGCCTTATGATGATGTTTATTGATGCCTTATGATGATCATTATGATGCTTCATTGATCTCGTGTGCATTTCTTCATATTTATCACGTTGTTGCACACACACGAGCATATAGGCACCCCACGACGATTGAGTGTATATGAGTTGTTTTATTGTTATTCCAAAAGCTCATATACACTTGAGACTCAAAACTTCTATCAAATTTTATTTTTGTCGAAGACTTTAGTTGGTTGTCATCAATCACCAAAAAGGGGGAGATTGTAAGTGCATCTAGGTCCCTTGTGGGTTTTGGTGGATTGATGATGAACCATTAAAGTGCTAATGAACTTGGTTGAGCATGAGCGCAGATCCGAAGTACGGAATGGAGCTTTGAAGAAAGACGGCAAAAGGAGAAAAGTTGTGGCGAAGAAGATAGAAATAGGGTTTTCTATTTTCTCCTTGAGTCGTAGGAAAAACCGTACTATTAAGAGGGACACGACGCGTAGACACTTAGTGAGTCATTCGGGTGCTGAACCCCTTAGTAGAAGATTTTAGTAGGGCCTTTGTGGCTTGGGCGGACTTGTCTGACTTGTGGTGTCAGACATGTCCGAATTCCCTTGGAATTCGGACATGTCCGAATCTGTAAGTAGGACATGTCCGAATTGGCACTGGAAGGGTTCCAGTGAGAGTTCCAGTGAAGTTTCGGACATGTCCGAGATGGATCTGTTCCCAGGGACTAAGGAAAATTTTCTAAGTCCCAGAGAGTCAGACTTGTCCGAGTTCTATCTACAGAATTTCAGACATGTCCGAGATTGTTTGTCAGATATGTCTGAAGTGGCTTTGGTCAGACAAGTCTGAAGTGAAGGGCCTGACCTTTGAGGTCAGACATGTCTGACCTTGTGTCAGACATGTCCGACGTGGGCTGTGTCAAACAGCTCTAATGACTTTTTGGAGTTTAAATAGTGGGTGGTTTCGATCCACCAACTATGCCTAACACCCCAGAACAGTTCTGAACGTTCATTTGAACTCAAGAACCTCTCTCCACTTGTTCTTCACCTCTAGAGCCCAAATTCAAATTTTTGGGAGAGTGAAGAGTGCTTTGTGAGGATTGGGAGAAACGGTTTGTTGAGGGG
Source organism: Tuctoria greenei (assembly GCA_036927565.1). NCBI lineage: Eukaryota > Viridiplantae > Streptophyta > Magnoliopsida > Poales > Poaceae > Tuctoria > Tuctoria greenei. The sequence goes on along the minus strand of JAYESD010000004.1, from coordinate 70,988,979 downwards.
TTGAGCAACGTGTGATTCGCTAAGTTTCTTCGTGATTGCGTGTTTGTTGCTCTTGGGGTTCTCCCCTAGACGGTTAGGCATCGCCCCGCGATTTCTTTGTGATATCTTGTAATCGGGGAGTTTGTAACAATCTTTGTGATAGTGGAAGATCGGGAGTTGGCCCTTGTGGCAACTCGGGAGGGAAAGGCTAGAGAAGGCCTGGTCCCTTGTGGACTCCTCAACGGGGATGTAGGATCCTTTGTGGTTCCGAACCTCGGGATAAAATCGTTTGTCTCTTGTTGTTCTTCCGTTCTCGCAAGTCTTGATTCTAGTGTTTTTCCGCGTGCTATCTCTCCCTCAGCTTTTCTTTCCACTCCATACCTTGTGTAGAACTGCTAGGGATCGATATCTCTCACTAGATCGCTTAAAAATTGGATTTTTGGTCTGATCGTGCAGGTAATCTCGGACTTATCTGACCCAGGTCAGACTTGTCCGACTTAGGTCAGACAAGTCCGACTAGAAGTCAGACAAGTCCGACTTCTCTGTTTTCATAACTCTGAATTAAGTTTAAATTATCGATTATCGCCTATTCACCCCCCTCTAGGCCGCCTTTCAATAAGCCATGAACGTCCACTCTTGGCCACGTCCATATGTTCAGTACTGGCATACGTACCATACCGTGTCCCTCCTAGAGGGCCCACGCGTCATGCATACGTACCCATGTCCCTGACCCGTACGCACCCGTGAAACCGCGAGGGTCGGCTCTGATACCATTTTGTAACACCCCACCCACTACGGGCCTGACGGTCATTATTTTTGGCAGTTCCCTAGGATTAGAGACTAGCCCCACAGACCAACACTAGTCTTTTCTGCGCATTTTGTCCTCACTTGTGCGCACCCAAGAGGACTTCCCAGTCGGTCACCCATCCGTAAATTGCTCCAGGCCAGGCATGCTTAACCTCGGAGTTCTTTGCAGGTGGGCTTCCAGCAAAGAAGGTATACCTTGATGGTATAAGTTATTCTATCAATCCTATTAAGTCTTAAGTCAGGATATCACAAGTAAAAGCACTCGGTAGCCTCTAGTATGAGATGGATAACCAAGAAACACGCCATCAACTAATCTAGGTTCAAATTTATCATGATAACCATGTTTCTTAACAAAACATTTACAAACAAAGACCTGAAAGTGTGTCACACTAGGCATATGGCCAAACCGAAGTTCATATGGAGTTTTTCTAGCTTAGCACGCAAGAAACACGATTTGAGACATAACAAGCGGTCGCAATTGCATCTGCCAAAAATTTTCTAGGAGTTTGATATTCATCAAGCATAGTCCTATCCATCTCAACTAAGGTTCTGTTCTTTCTCTCTAAAACAATGTTTTGTTGAGGTACATACGGTGAAGAAAATTTGTGATCTATTCCATTTTTAGCACAAAAGTGATCAAACAATTGATTTTTAAATTTGGTTCCATTATCACTTCCAATTGCTTTTAATGATCCTGGGTGATCAATCGATAATCTAAGAAATAAAGTTATAAAGTGACTAAAAGATTCATTCTTAGATGCCATAAAGTAAACCCAAGAGTATCTAGAATAGTCATCAACAATCACAAGAACATACCATTTAGCTCCGAAGGATTGAACACGTGAAGGTCCTTCGGTGTCAAGGTGCGAAAGTTGACCCAGTTTAGTTGTCATGGTCATTGTGAGAGGAGCATGTGAACCTGCAACCATCCTAGCATGTCTACAAGAAGAGCACACAATTTCATTGTCCCCTTTAAGCTTAGGTAGCCCACGTATGTGATCAAGAGCACTAACACGCGTTAGATGATCAAAGCCTATGTGACCAATTCTACGATGCCAAAAATTTAAGTCATTTGAATATTAGCAACTAGAAAACCATGCTTGGAGGATGACATATCAAAATCATCTTTAAAAACTCTTCCAAACCGAGACACGTTAAAAATAAGCTCACTGTTTGAATCTACAACCTTGTAGCAATTTTTAGTGAAAATAATTTCCAGATTTTTATCTAACAATTGTGAAACAGAAAGCAAGTTGTATTTTAAATTTTTAACAAGTGCCACATCCTTCAAGGTGTAGTGATTATTTACTCTAACCGAACCTTTATCAATTATAGGAGTTGAAGAATTATCGGCAAAAATAACATTCTCTAAACGTGACACAAAAGAGAGGGAGGAAAACCAATCTTTGTTACCAGTCATGTGGCGTGAGCAACCTGGATCCACAATCCAATTGTTTTCCTTCCTCAAATGTGTAACCTACATAGAAGCACAATACGTCGATGACTCAATACTGGGGTTAGTCAAAAGGCATTTAGGAATCCATTACTGAGTCACACGACGTGCAATAGGAGAAACACGCGAAGCTGAGGCAAAACAACAGGTTTATGAGCCAATGTTTGAGCATTTTTGTACCCAACTACTGACTTACGAGGTGTTAAATGTGTAGCACGAAAAACAGTAGGATTGGGAGCAAACTTTGCATGTTTTTGACTCATAACAACAAGATGCATGTTCTTGATATTTTGTTTAGCATGTGCAGCAAATGTTGCATGAGAGTTATGAGATATAGGTTGCATTCTTTCATTTTTATGTTGTTTAGCTAGTCTATAACAAAAATCTATGATATGACCATCTCTACCACAGTGGGTACAATGAAATTTAACTTTTCGTTCATGTCTAGATGAGCAGGCAACATGTTTATTAGAAGCTGAATGAGATAGCACCCCTGCAAATTTGAAAACTACTTCTTTTTGTTTAGAAACTGTTTTAATCAAACCACTTCCTAATGACATTAAAATTTTATGTGGATATACCTTAGCATGAGAATGATAATCAAAACCTAAACCAGTTTTATCATTGCAAGACTTGGAACAATTCAACAACAAGTTTATGTTCTTATTTGCATTACAAAACAGATCTAATGTCCTATGCATGTCATCAAGTTTATTGGACAGATCAAGGCAATTTTAACTTCATGAGCACATAAACATTGTTCGAAACAGAAATTTCATCCATAGCATCATGTAGTTTCTTATCAAGATCATCACAAGTAGAACAATGAAAATCAACTGTAGAATAGCTAGCATCTTTAAAGTTTTTATCATTAAGTGCAGCAAGCTCTCTGTTCTTTTCAATTTCTAACTCAAGTTTATTAAGTGTGGAGGTGTGTGCACTTCTTATAGAGGACAGTTGTTCATATATTAAATCACATGAGGAACAAGAGTCAATACTAGGAATCAAAGATTTCAAACAATTAATTTCAGATTCTAGTGACTCAATTTTAACAGAATTGTCTCTAAGATTTTTGTCTTTTTTATTAACTATAATAGTGGTATGAGAAATAGCATCACACATTTCTTCGTAAGTAGGACATACCTCTTCATTCTCGTTGTTGTGTTCTACTTCCTCCATACTTGATCTTGACTTGCCTGCCATAAATCACAAGTTTGCCAAATCATCTTCATCTTCGTCACTTCCGATGTCCACATCGCTCGAGCCAAATTCTTGAAGTGCGGAGATAAAACTATTTACCAATTGGCATCCTGTAAAACCCTTATTTTTCATGTTGTTGTTTGTAGAGGAGTGCTTTGTCCTTGTTTGCTTTTCATCACGGGGGGTAGTACCTAAAATGTTACGGCAATCCATGCGAAAAATGTCCTGTCTTAGCACATTCGAAGCATCGTTGAGGTCCGACATTCCCTCTCCTTCTGGTTCTCACATTTTACAATGCTTTTGAGAACCGAGTAGAGATGAGTGCAAGTTCTTCCCCTGGAAACTCTTCAATCTGTTCAAGGGTTAGAGAGGACAGCAAAGCAAGTGTTCCACAAGATGAAGATTGGCCAGAGATAGGCATGTCATGTTGAGAAACAAATGCAATAGATTTGCTGGGGTTCTTATGTGAAATTATGCCAATTTCATGAGTTTTCAATTTAGAATATAGAACATCCAAAGTAAGTGTACTCATGAAAGTAGATTCACGAATAGATGTGACTTTTATCTCCCAAATTGACATGTCTAATGCACTTAGTAATTGCCTAGTATTCTCAACATCTGAAAAATTCACATTGACGCGACGCAAGTTGCTGAGAATTTTATTAAAGCAAGCAAAGAGGTCGTCGATGGACTCACTTACTTGCATCTCAAAGCACTTGTACTCCTTTTTGAACATGTGTTGTCTTACCTCCTTGATCGTGTTGGATCCTTCGTGGTAATCACATAGAGTTTTCCAAACATCGTACACAGATCGGAGGTGAGCAACACGGTTGAAGTCGCTTTAAGTTAATCCTTATATGATCAAGTTCCGAGCCTTGTTGTTGTTGTTCACATCTCTCATATTTGTAGCCGTAATTTGATCCTTTGACAACACTTCGTAAGGATTGTACACCTTTTCCCATATTGCAAAGCCTTGCGCCTGGATGAAAGCCTCCATGCATTCCTTCCAAACCTGAAAATCAATACCACTAAACACACAAGGTTTGGCAGAGTATTTCTCCATGATGATTATTCAAAACACGTGCAAATCAAAAAGATTAGAGCATCATGGCTCTAACACCAATTGTAGGATCGAAGAGCACGTGAAAAGCTACCAGAGGGGGTGAATCGTATATTACAACCTTTTCAGCGAAAGCAACGAAAACCCCTCGGCAGAAAATGATCTAATAAACAAATCGTGTGTGTGACTAATCTACACGTTATCAATTCTGACAAAACTAGTATAGATTGTGTAGAATCAATTCACGAAGACGTCACAACAAAAATCACTAAAATATGTCGAGAAAAACTCAAGTTATGATTGAAAGATCAAACAAAGGTCAATCTGTTCTACCCGAGAAAAATCAGATCTGTAACACTGCAAAGGTACTCGTGTAGATCAGAAACCTCAAATCCAATGATCCTGAAATTTACGTAGATGATATATAATCAAGTTTTGAAGACAACCTAAAAATAATCACATCAATTAGATTTGTAAAACTCAAGTTATGATAAAACCACCGAAGCAAGGTAGTGCTGTGCAGAAACTCGACGAGAAAAACTTGTCTGAAACAAATCGGATGAACAGGGCACAAAAGTTCCATTAAACTACGATATTTATTAAATAGAAAACAAAAGGAATAGCCCAAAGTCCATGCCTCACGAGCTCTGGTCTCCCTTGCTTATATAACTAACCATGAGGCCAACCCAAACCAAACTAGAACTCGTATCCTACTCAGCTTCCACCAAAACCTTCCATAACTGCTCAAGACTCTACTATACGCAGATAGAAGCAATCTTAAGACTTCCAAACACCTTAGGAAGTATCACACATTCCTATAAAAACTCAACTTTGTGACCCACATGAAATCCTATCATAACCAACTCAAATCTTTTGATATATGAGTCAAACCCGACTCAGCCGCAGCCTGAGTCCATAACCTAGTTGGTTGGACCTTTCCGACCAATTTTTTACATTCACATCTCTTCATCACGCCTTGGAACCATGTAGCCACGTTCATTCACTCCATGCACATGTGCAAACATCTTCCAACGAGGTCCACGATACCTTCATATGCATTGTTCTTGATTCAAACATGTTGTGTAACCTCCCGATCAACTCAATCACAATTCCTCCCGAACATGGTTGTTGAACCTCATCTTCTCCCTAAGACTAGTTCAATGGATCCCGTCACCAGCCATGTATTGAAATCAAACAACACTTGCACATTAATAAACAATCGATACTTCCGAGCACAAGTCCTCGACTAGACACACGTTAGTTCTGAAACCACAACACCTTACGTGAGCACCTCACATAAGCATGTTGCAAACCATAGCAAAATGACATCATCCATAACCAACAAAACACACCACAAACTTAGTAATAAAGTACTAAGCAATCTTTCCACAAATGAAAATTAAGTTTGAAACAATGCAAGGTAAAAACGAAACCATTGCAATCTAGCACCGGTCCTTGCCAAAGCTAACCGGACCTTCAAATGGAGCTTACCGAAGCTAGCAGGATCTAGCACCAGAGCTAACCAAAGCTAGTCGGACCTAGCACCAGAGCTTACCAAAGCTAGTCAACCTAGTCCCGAAGCTAGCAAAAACATGTCGGACCTAGCTATAGCAAGTTGGACCTAGACAAAGAAGTCGTACCTAGCCAAAACAAGTCGGACCTAGCCAAAATAAGTCGAAGCTTATGTCGGAGCTTGTCGGAGCTACCCAAAATAAGTCGGACCTATTTTCGGACCTTGCAGGAGCTCGGACCTAGAGACGGACCTTGTTGAGACGCGTGTTTTGGCAGTATTCAAAACTTTTATCGTTATAGACAATGTATTCAGCACACATAGGTCTCAGACTAACTATACTGGAGCAGTCAGGACGTGCTACACTTGTGGTGAAGTGGGACACTTTGCATCTCAATGCCTGATGTCAGGCTATGGTCAAGTGAACAAGGCTCCAAGGCAGAACCCAAGGTTGAATGGGGGAGCACAGAATGTTGCTCGTGGCAAGGTCAACCTTGTCTCTATGGAGGAAGCCCAACAAACTGAGGACGTTGTGATTGGTATGTTCCTCGCAAACTCCAACCCGACAACTATATTATTTAATTCTGGAGCATCACATTCATTCATATCATCAAGGTATGTTGCCAATCATAGTTTGCCTATATCTCACATGAAGTTATACCTTGTTGGTTAAGTCTCCTGGAGGGGAGATGAAAACAAATATAATATGTCCAATAGTAAGTCCTAGAATAAGGGGGGTAGACTTCCTCACCAACCTCATTGTTTTGGAATCACAAGCACTGGACATAATACATGGAATGGATTGGTTATGGAAGCACCATGGTGTAATTCAGTGTGCCACAAAGACGGTGCAATTGACAAACGATGAGGGGATCAACATAGAGTTTGAAGCATCTCAACCCACAACAGAAGGTAGTGTTGAATCAAACGGATGGTGCAACATTAGTGGAGATTCCAGTGGCGTGCGAGTTTTCGGATATGTTTCTGGACGAGTTGCCAGGTATGCCACCTGATCGTGACATCAAATTCGTCATTGATTTAATACCTCGAACTTCACCTATAACTAAGAGGCCTTATATGATGCCTCCTAAGGAATTAGCAGAGCTCAAGAAGCAAATTCAAGAGCAACTAGAGAAGGGTTTTATATGCCCAAGCTCGTGACCATGGGGAGCACTAGTGATCTTCGTAGACAAGAAGGATGGAACCCATAGGATGTGTGTGGACTATAGGTCTCTCAACAAAGTGATGATCAAGAAGAAATACACATTACCCCATATTTGTTCAACCAGATGAAGGGTTCCTGTATTTTCTCCAAGATCGACTTGAGGTCAGGATACTTCCAGATAAAGATTAGACCGTCAGATATGTCCAAAACGGCTTTTTAGACATGGTATGGATCCTATAAGTACACCATTATGTCGTTTGGGTTGACAAATTCACTTGCATGCTTCATGTACCTCACGAATAAAGTCTCAATGGAGTACTTGGATACGTTCATCGTGGTATTCATCAATGACATTATGATGTACTCGAGAAGTGAGGAAGAGCATGAAGAGCATTTAAGGCTCACATTGCAGAAGTTGCGAGAACACTTGTTGTATGCCAAATTCAGCAAGTGCCAGTTTTGGTTACGGGAAGTACCATTTTTGGGACATATCGTCTCTGGAGGAGGAGTATCGGTTGACCCTGGAAAGATGAGAGATGTGTTGAAGTGGGAGCCGCCGCAGGATATGATGGAAATTCGAAGTTTCCTTGGAATGGGCGGATACTACCGTCGATTCGTCAAGGACTTCTCTAAAGTAGCAAAGTCCATGACTGAACTATTGATGAAGGGAAGGGCATTCCAATGTACTCAAGCTTGTCAAGACAATTTTGTGGAGCTAAAGAAAAGGTTGACAACCGCACCAGTTTTGGTATTTCCAGACGTGAGCAAGAGCTTTGATATCTATTGTGATGCCAGGAAGGCCAAGTGGTAGCCTATGCATCGAGGCAATTGAAGAACATGAGCAGAATTATCCTACACATGATCTCGGACTTGCAGCTCTAGTGCATGCTTTAAAGATATGGAGACATTACATTCTTGGTCATAAGTGTGAGATTTACACGGATCACAAGAGCCTCAAATACATATTCAAACAAATGGATATGAATTAGAGGCAACAACGATGGTTGGAGCTCATTAAGGATTACAGTGTGAGAATCAACTATCACCCGGAGAAGGCCAATGTAGTGACAGACGTCTTGAGTAGAAAAGGAGAAAGCCACCAACTTATGGTTAGGGAGTTGTCATCTGAGTTATGGAAGGAGTTTGAAAGATTGCATCTTGGGTTTATGAATGAGATGGGAACAATGGAGTTTAATCCGACCCTAGAGCAGGAAATTCGAGAAGGTCAAACAAGGGATGGAGAAATCCAAGAAATCAAGGAAAAGATCCAAGAAGGGGGAGAATTCATATTTGATGAAGATGACCATGACACTCTATGGCTTGGGAAAAGATTTGTTGTCCCTAATGTGAAGCAAATTCCCGAGACGATATTAAAGGAGGCAAATGACTCACCTTACTCAAATTACCCCAGTTGTACAAAAATGTACAAGGACTTGAAAACTTGCTATTGGTGGAACGAGATGAAAAAGGACAACCGAATATGTTGTCCTATGTGACACATGCCAACAAGTGAAGGCTGATCATCAACGGCCAGCTGGACTATTACAACCATTGAAATACCAAAGTGAAAGTGAGAAGAAATTGGTATGAACTTCATAGTTGGATTACCACGTACCCAATCCGGATATGACTCTATATGGGTTATTGTGGATCGCCTAACCAAGTTAGCTCATTTCATTCCCATTGGGACCACATATACAACATCAAAGCTAGCAGAGCTATATATGCAGCACATTGTATGCCGACATGGAGTTTTGATTCTCAATTCACCGCTAGGTTCTGGGAGAAACTGCATGAGTCCATGGGTATCAAGTTAAATTTCAGCTCCGCATATCACCCACAAACTCATGGGCAAACCGAGAGGACAAACAAAATATTAGACGATATGTTGAGAGCTTGTGCCTTGAAGCATGGTTGCAACTGGGACAAGAGTTTGCCATATGCTGAATTTTTGTACAACAATAGCTATCAAGCCATCCTGAAAATGTTTCCTTTTGAAGCATTGCATGGGAGGAAGTGTAGGACACCCTTGCTTTGGAATGATACAAGAGAGAACCTAGTATTTGGGCCTTATGTGCTACAAGAAGCTGAAAATAAAGTTCAGTTAATCCGCGAAAACCTAAGGGATGCTCAGTAAAGACAAAAGGGCTATGCGGATAATAGGTGAAGAGACTTAGCTTTTGAAGTTGGATACTTAGTGTATCTCAAAGTGTCACCTATCCGAGGTCATAAGTGATTTAACGTCAAAGGCAAGTTAGCATCTCGCTATATTGGACAATTCAAGATTTTGGACAAACGTGGAGAAGTGGCATATAAGTTGGAGATGCCAACAAGACGTTCGGATGTTCATGATATATTCCATGTTTCCAAGCTCAAGAAGTGCTTAATGATACTAGAAGAACAAGTCCCAATGAAAAAATTGGAGCTTGAGGCATATTTGACATATGCTGAACAACCTGTCAAGATTTTGGAAACAAAGGAGAGGGTCACAAGAAGCAAGGTGATTCAATGGTGCAAAGTACAATGGAAGCATCATACTAAATCTAAAGCAACTTGGTAGTGTTGACTTTTCTTACGTAACAGCTAAAAATCCGTAAGCGCACGAAAATAATAGATGTAGCATTTCCTCTTAAAAGAGTATTCCAAGGGTGTCATTTATTTTCGCCCAAAGGAAGGCTAGGTGGAAGCATAACAATCATAGAATGGAAGGGATAGGTTGGTCTAGGTAGGGTTATAGTGAGGATGGGTAAGAGATATGTGGAGGTAGTGTGACACACACAAGAGTATCCTATTCTAAGGGGGATAAATGGGTCAAAGAGGAATTAGGCTAAGAGTTAGGTAGATACTTCTACTATGCTTCTAGTATACATATACATAGCCTAAGTAGTTACTAATGATCATATCAATGGTGACTCATGCTAAGTTGTTCAACACATCGGGCACGAGTTTACCCCTAGCAATACTAGGACGACTCCCGCAAAGGGCCTGTGGCATAACCGAACGTGGAGGATTACAAGGATAGATAGAGCTGTCACCACCTACTGCCTACCTCTTCAATTCATGGGTCTACGAGACATCAAACGCTACTTAACTATCCTAGCACCATGCTAGCATATTAACTAAATACCTTAAGAGTGCAGCACAAGACTTTCTAAGGCAATGGCTGACCAAAACATCGTTGAACCAATGTTGAAACATAGCATAAGTCATTCATATTAACATGATCATGCCATAACTATTTAGACTATAGTAAGGGTTTGTAGTGTTTATGATTATATAATGAGCGTGGTATAGCATAATCATAAATACTACTCCTATCACATACATGGAATCCACAACCAAACAAGAAACGCTTCATCCAAGTATATGAATAAAAGAAGACTAAAGGTAACATCTTTATGAAGAATAAAGTCACAAATACAAATAGAAATATGAGAGCCATACCATTCCCAATTTGGAATTGGGAAGAGACTCCTTCCACTGGTTTCCTACTTAGACTATGGACTAGAGGCTCTCCTCTCTACAACCTAAACTCCTCTAAACCTATGGAGAGTAGTGGATACAATAGAATGAATACTCAAGTGGTGTGTGTGTGTGAAGTGAGGGTAGGGGGTCCTATTTATAGGTGGACAAGAGTCGGTTCCCTCCACCAAATGCGTGTGGACATAACCATCTTCAGGAAGTCGAGAGGAGCCAACACATGTTGATTGACCGAGTTTTGCGCCAAGACCTAGTCGGTCGACTAGGGGGGTCGGCTGACCTGGTCAGGGCTCTGTTGGAGCTGTGTTTCCTCCAGGTCACTGACAGGTGGGTCCCCTTTGTTGTATAGGTGATACACCGTTGGATGGCCTTAGATACTTCTGTTTGTGGGCCATCTGATCCATGGGGTGCCACATGTTGGTGCATGATTGGCTGGGATGATATTTTATAGGATTGCTCCCCCTTTTTTACCCCATTTCCTGCATAAAATGACTGCAAGCACTATTTCTCCAAGGACAAGTGGAAATAGGTTAAATCAAAAGTTGATGTGTGCAAGAAATGGTATTACCTTCACATAATTGAGTATATTGATGTGTGAAATTGGTATATAATGGTTGTCAATAGGGAGCTGGAAGAAGATCTCAAGAAAGAATTTCCCTATCTTCTTCCTTCCTCGTTGAATTTTGAGTGCAAGATTCATTTTAAGGGGGGTAGGTTTGTAACACCCTCATTTTCATCCATCATGAATTGCATTCATTCCTATACATGTCTAACAGGATGCAACACAAAAGGGGCAAGATTAAAATGAATTAAGACCAAAAAAACAATTAAAACCTGGCTTAGTACAGACATGTTCGAATTGGACCCCGACAAGTCTGATTTAGCTACTGTTCTTCCCTAAACTTTTCCGCTAATTGCTACGGATTAGTCCAGAAATTATTTCTGATGTTCTCCGGACTTGTTCGTTAATTTTATGGACTAATACAGTTTTGTTTCTGTCCCTGTCTGGACTTGTTCGTTGCATATATGGACTACTCCGATGACCGCTGCTGGGAACTCCCAAAAACTTGGTCTGGATTAGATATTGGACAGAACCCGGACTTGTCTGACTTGACACCAGACTTGTCCGATTGACTTTCTGATCTTGAACGGACTTGTCTGGTAGTGCACCGGACTTCTCTATTGATTTTTTTGTACTTGATCGGACTTGTCCAGCCTCAGTACGGGCTAGTTCGATGTGTAGGGTTTCGACTCAGATTCTACTTTTTTTTCCACCATGAGTTATTGGGTAATTGCCTTATTTAGGCCAACAACATCGTGCCCCATCCCTGAGAAGCCTAAGTGGGACCCCACCAGGGCCTTTACTTGTTCCCACCGCCTTATACTTGGATTCCACCACAACCCTACCACCTCTCCTGCTATATAAACACCCCACCGCCCATCTTTCGTCCTTTTGCCCCACGATAGAAAACCCTTGGCCCTATCATGTCGTGTGCCACCGTTCTTGAAGAAGGAAGTAGCCCTCACTGCCAGGAGGGACAGGGAGAAGAAGGAAGAGGAAGGATAGAAGGATCAATCAAGAACGTCGCTGCTGCTGCGATCTTCTTCATCAATTCTTCGATGTCAACATTCTTGTTCACCGATTCATCATCTTCATCGGATCTAGATAACAAGTTCTCAAGTTTCATCGAATCCTTGACCCTTGAACCCTAGGATTCGTGGTAAATACATTAGATCCGTCTTTCCAGCGTCAATTATGGTTCCATATTTAACTCAAACCATGCTCTACTTGGAAATCCGTAAAACCCTAGTCTTAGCGGACTTGTTCGGTCATCGGCAGACTAGTCCGATGATCTTTCTGGTCCAGTGTGGATATGTCTGACCCATGGTGCAGACTATCCAGTCTTTCAATTCTGGAATTCCTGGAACTTCTTTAGTTTCTCCAAAATGACTCGAAACTTGCTCTAACATGTAAAACTTATTTGTAACTAGATAGTAAGCAACAATAGCAACCTAGTAGCATGTATTACATCATAGTTGCATCATTCATGCATGTCACGGCATATTGAGTACTATATGAGCATTTCTTGATTGTAATTCTTGTTTTGCATGATTGTCATGTGGAATAGAAGGTAATGCTCTAAAGAGTGCCTATGAGGACCTTCAACACCAGAACTTTGAAGCTTCTGATCCAAACCAGCCACAAGAGCAAGGCAACTGTCCTTTACCATTTTGATCCTATTTTGAAATGTTTTGGTTGCAAAACTGCATGCTTGTGTCAAATTGATGGGAAACCAATGATAGGTGTTTACTAGACTTGTGTTACCATCCTTGTCACTTATGTTATATTGTTGAGTATCGGGAAGGGTATTTTACCTTTTTGCTCCGCTTTAACTTTATTGGGGTTGGAAACAACCAAATGGCTTAATCATGAATTAATTAACTTATGGATGACGAGAATTGATGAATATGACTATTCAATAACATGGGACTTGGGTGGTCTAAGCAAGCATGGTTTGTGGAGTTGGTTGGATGAAATGGTGGTATTGCTTGCCTTAGATCTAAGGATCGGTTCATGCGAGAATACTCCAGGACAATAGTGCCACCACAAGGCCAAGTATGGATGCGGCTTAACCAATTAATTAGGTGTATTGCCAGCATTGTTTGAATCATTTGGAAGGCTCGGGGAATGGGAGTCGGTTAGGTTTGCAGTAGTGGCGGGACTGCCCTGGGATCTGAACGGCACAAGAGGGGGACCTTGGATGGATGTGCTTAGTTGTGAGACATCACCTCCAGTGAAACCTTAGTGGGTCTAAACATGCTGGTAATCCCGTTGTAAAGGCTATTTTGTTATCTCTGGGCCACACACCGTTGGAAGTGTGTAATGTGACTGATGGGTCATGGGCATGACAGAGGTTCTTTAGTCACTGAAAGGGGACGAAATCACAAACTTGTGGGTAAAGTGGTACAACCTTTGCAGAGTTTTAAAAACTATCATGATAGTCGTGCTCCCGGTTAAGAGCACCTGGATGACCTACATGATTAGAGTTGGAATTGGGATGGTTTAGGACATGGTTATGGTTTGGGTTATGATAATTGGACATTGTTGGTTATGAAAGTATGAAATTGGAATATGGGTTGATGTTAATCTATGGATGAGGTATGATGGTAAATGAGAATGTTGGTTATGGATTATGATAATTACTTGGGTTATGATGGGATTAAATTCACATAGATATTGCAGGATGTTTTTTACATATTTTAAATGTACTTTTCAGCAATTAGCCATTTATTATCGTCCTCGTTTTTAGCTACATGTCATACTTTTCCATATTTGCTGAGTACGACATGTACTCACCTTTGCAATTCGACCACTAAAAGTTTCAGGTTATGCTTGGGAGTACCATTAGGATCATGTGGAGTATTAGGTTGCGTGCTATCTTCAACTGTCGTGGAGTGGTGTCGCACTATTTAGTTTAGTTATCCACTGCAATGATAATTAGAGATTTGTAATTCATGAACTATTAGATTATTGTAATAAGGTACATATTTGTGAGACCTATGTGCTGAATACATTGGCAATTATGTTAAACATGTAGGTTTACGCGCCAAGTTTTGAATATACGTGAGAAACAGACTTATCATTGTCCGAACTTTTGCTGGACATGAGCTGCACGTGTTTTGCATTTTGGAATGTCAGAACTTTTATTGTACAATGCATATATGATGTTCTGGACTGTGCGATCTTTCTATGTGCCGAAATAATCGTGTGGCTGCTATGTTTTCATTAGCAATATTTCAAACTTTCTTTACACTTATGGGAAGATTTGTTTAGTATTATTTTACTATTTTTTGATGTGTTTTGGCTGATTATGGTGATATTATATTGCTATGTTTGCAACATGCTTATGTGAGGTGCTCACACAAGGTGTTGTGGTTATAAGACTAACGAGAGTCATGTCGAGGACTTGTGCTAGAAAGAATTGGTTGTTTGTTCATGTGCAGGTGTTGCTTGAGGTCAATACATGGCTGGTGACAGGATCCATTGAACTAATCTTAGGGAGAAGATGAGATTCAACAACCAAGTTCGGGAGGAATTGTGGTTTAGTTGATCGGGAGGTCACGCAACATGTTTTAGTCAAGAACAATGCATATGAAGGTACCGTGGACGTTGTTGGAAGGTGTTTGCACGTGTGCAAGGAGTGCATGGCCATGTCAACATGGTTCCAAGGCGTGATGAAGAGAACTGGATGTAAAGAATTGGTCAGAAAGGTCCAACCGGCTGGATTATGACTCAGGCTGCAGCTGAGGTGGTTATGGTTCGTTTATGGAAAGTTTCGAGTTTGTTTTGATTAGATTTTGTGTGGGTCACGAAGTTGAGTTGTTTAAGGAATGTTTGGTACGTTCCTAAGGTGTTTGGAAGTATTAAGATTGCTTCTATCTGCGTATGGAAGAGTCCTGAGCAGTTATGGAAAGTTTCAGTTGAAATTGAGTAGGATAAGAGTCCTAGTTTGGATCGGGTTAGCTTTAGGGCTGGTTATAAAAGGAAGGGAGGCAGAGCTCGTGGATAGATGACTTTGGCCTGTTTCTTTGGTGTTTTGATCAATAAAATTCATAGTTTTGGAACTTTTGTCCCTTGTTCGTTTGACTTGTTTCAGAAAAGTTTTTCTCGTCGAGTTCCTGCACAACACTATGTTGCTTTAGTGTTTTTATCATAACTCGAAGTTTACAAATCCAATTGACGTGATTATATTTGGGTTGTCTTCACAACTTGGTTATATATCATCTGTGAAATTTCACGATCATTGGATTTGTGGTTTCTGATCTACCTGAGTTCCTTTGTAGTGTTGCAGATCTTGTTTTTACTCGGGTAGAACAGGTTGACCTTTGTTCGATCTTTCGATCATAACTTGAGTTTTTCTCGATTGTTTTCCGTGATTCTTGTTGTCATGTATTTGTGAATTTATTATCTCTAATATCTACTACTTTTGCCATGGTTGAACACATTTATATCAGTTGCACACACAGTTTCTTAACATATTGATTTTTTGTCATAGGGTTTTTGTTGCTTTTGCAGAAAAAGTTTTAATCTTCCATTCACCCCCCTATGGTAGCTTTTCATGTGCTCTTCGACCCTACAACTGGTATCAAAGCCACGATGCTCTAATCCTTATGATTTGCACGTGTTTTGTCTAATCATCACGGAGAAACACTCCACAAAACCTTGTGTGTTTAGTGGTATTGATTTTTTGGTTTGAAAGGCACAAATGGAGGCTTCCATCCAGGTGAAAGGCTTCAAAATATGGGAAAAGGTGTACAAGCCTTACAACGTGCTGCCAAACAATCAAGTCACGGCTATGAACATGAGAGATGTCGACAACAACAACAAAACGCGGAACTTGATCATACAAGGATTGACTCAAAGCGACTTCGATCGAGTTGCACACCTCCGATCTGCATATGATGTTTGGAAAGATTGATGTGATTATCATGAAGGATCCAACACTATCAAGGAGATAAGACAAGACATGTTCAAGAAAGAATACATGTGCTTTGAGATGCAGGAGTCAATTGATGACCTCTTTGCCCACTTTAAAAAAATTCTTAGCAACTTGCGTAGTGTCAACATTAATTTTTTGGATGCTGGGAATGCTAGGTATTTACTAAGTGGATTAGACATGTCAATTTTGGATATGAAAGTTAAATCTATTCGTGAATCTACAGTCATGAGAACACTTACTTTGGATGTGCTACATGAGAACACTTACTTTGGATGTGCTATATTCTAAGCTGAAAACTCATGAAATTGATATAATCTCACAGAAGAATCCCAACAAGTCTCTTACATTTGTTTCACAATGTGACACGACTATCTCTAGTCAATCTTCATCATGTGGTGCACTTGCTTTGCGGTCCACTCTAACCCTTGAACATATTGAAAAGTTTCTAGAGGAGGAGCTAGCACTTCTTTCTACTCGATTCTCAAAAGCATTGCAAAATGTGAGAACTCGAAGAAGAGGAAGTGGTGTTTCTCAACGATGCTTCGAATGCGGTGAGTTTGGACATTTTCCTACAAATTGCCTTAGACTTTCGGGTTCTACTCCCCGTAATGAGGAGGAAGCAAAATTCAAGTCCTCCTCTACAAACAACAACAACAAGAAGAAGAGTTTTACAGGTCGCCAATTGGTAAGCAACTTTGTCTCCAAACTTCAAGAACTTGGCTCGAGCGATGTGGACATCACAAGTGACGAATATGAAGAGAATTTGGCAAATATGTGCTTCATGGAAGGCAACTCAAGATCTAGTATAGAGGAGGCAGAACACAACAATGATGATCAAGAGGTATGTCCCACTTGCGAAGAAATGAGTGATGCTATTTTTCATGCCATTGTAATACTTAAGAAAAAGGATGAAAAACTTAGGGACAATGCTGTTAAAATTGAATCACTAGAATCTGGAATTAATCATTTAAAAAATTTGATTCCTAGAGATGATTCTTGTTCCTCATGTGAATTAATATATGAACAGTTGTCCTCATTATGAAGTTCGCACACCTCCACTCTTGATAAACTTGAACTTGAAATTGAAAAGAATAGAAAGCTTGCTGCACTTAATGATAGAAACTTAAAAGTTGCTTGCTGTTCTACAATTGATTTGCATTGTTCTACTTGTGGTGATCTTGATAAGAAACTACACGATGCTATGAAAGAGATTTCTATATTGAACAATGCTTTACGTTCTCATAAAGTTAAATATTATTCTAATTGCAAACTAAAAGGAAAAACTTAATGTGAAAACTGACTAGACTTGTCTAAGAAACTTCATGACATGAATAGGACACTAGAGAGGTTTTGTAATGGGAATAAGAATTTGAACTTGCTGCTGAATTCCTCTAAATCATGTAATGATAAAACTGGTTTAGGTTTTGATTCCCATGCTCATGCTAAGGCACATCCACCGAAAATTGTAAAGTCATTAGGAAGTAGTTTGATTCAAACAACTCCTAAACAAAAGAAAAAGTTTTCAAATCTATAGGAGTGTTGTCTCATTTGTTTTCAAATAAACATGTTGCTTGCTCATCTAGATATGAACACAAAGTTAAATTTCACCATAGCTACTATGGTAGAGATGGTCATGTCATAGATTGTAATTCAAAGGAATTTGCAGTAGATGCTTGCTTCGGGCACAGGTTTACCCCTAGCAACACTAGGATGACTCCCGCCAAGAGCCTATGGCATAGCCGAACGTGAAGGATTACTAAGGACAGATAGGGCTATCACCACCTACTGCCTACCTCTTCAATCTGCGGGTCTACGAGATATTCACTGGTGATTTCTAACCTAAACACCACGCTTACGTTCTAAATCATGACTCTAGTTGTTTCGAACACAAAGCTACAACTAGAGCCTCTAATAAATTCAAGCAATGAAACCACAAGTAGCTACTTGTGCAAACTACTATGAATTGAGAATCAAACTTGAATTGAATTCACAAAGGGCTTACATGATTTGAGCACACCTTCGTAGTGATACATGTGTAGAAGAGGAACTTGACAAGCCAAAGACTCCTTCTCCTAAACTCTCACCACACTCTCCTTCTACTTGGCAGCCTCTAGGACTACTCTAAACCTTAGGACTGGTTTTATATTCTAAACGTTTGGTGCGTGTGTGAAGTGAGGTGTGGGCTTCTATTTATAGGGGGGAGAAGGGTCGGTTCCCACCACCAAATGCGCGCGAATCAGTCACCCATGACTTCTTCAAGCCAGGAGGAGCCAACACGTGGCATTTGACGAGGTTTGGTGCCACTCCCTGGTCGGCCGACAAGGGAGGTTGACCGACCTGGTCTCAGCCCCGTTGGGGCTGTTCTTCCTCCAAGTCTATGCCAGGTGGGTCCCTTCCCTTTATATGGGTGCTACACCGTTCGATGCCCTCAGATACTTCTGTGTTTGAGCCATTTGATCCATGTGATTGCACGTGGCATCGCCAGATTCGTCAAAATCCAATTTTATGGATTACTCCCTGCATGTCTTGGTATTTTGGGTCTGAATTCACCTGCATACAAATAAACACCAACACTTGTGGGATTGGTTAGTTTTTAACCCTACCACTACGTTGTGTTTCTCTTTTGTGTATATTATGAGGTGAATTGACAGTCCAAATATGGCACTTAATGACCCTCAATAAACTCCCCCACACTTAGTACTTTGCTCGTCCTCGAGTGAAGGCAAGAAAAAGAAGTAAGGTATTGTCATAAATTTGCTATAAGTTAGAAAAATAGAATACTAGATATTTTAACTCATACCTCAATTCATGAATTCCCTTTGTTGAATGTGGCTACCACATCAATCTTGGGTGTTTGAAGAGTGGAATGGTTTGAATGTGATTCTCTGGGATCTTCCCCCGCCGAAATTATCTGACGATTTGCTATATTCGGAAAGTGAAAGAAACAATTGCCCTTATCTCTCATTTGGAATCTCTTAAGTCTCTCAAAGTTTTTTCATCCTTAGCTTGGCATGTTGTGCCAATTTTGTCCCTATACTAAATATGTCTATATCTGGAGCTCGGTAGAGATAAATGTAGCAAACTTCGCAATTCCTATATTACTAAGTCAAAAACTTGATCATATGAGAGACTTATGCAACAAACAAATTAACAAAGAAAATTCTTGTGCACATCAATGGAATGGATATTTCGTGGACACCATGGTTTTTTCTCTTTAAGGATGAAACATGGCTACTTTCTTTCATTTTTTTGGCATACTTCCTCTTTTGAAGAATTTTGCATGAATAGGGTGCACAAGAATTTCTAAGTCAAAAAGTTCATGCATGTCACTCAATTGGGTCACGAGTTTGATAAAGTTCAATGAAAAACAAAGTGGCATATGCATGTGGTTGTTTAAGAATTTGTATCATATGGCCGTGTGTGAGACCTATGTGTGCTGAATACATTGGCTTTGACGATAAAAGTTTTGAATACTACAAAAACACCTTTTTAACAAGGTCTGACTCTAGGTTCGAGCTCCTGCAAGGTCCGACAATAGGTCTGACTTATTTGGGTAGCTCTGGGATGTCTTTGTTAAGCTCTGACTTGTTTTGGTTAGCTCTGATGAGCTTTGTCTTTAGCTCTGACATGTCTTTGGTAGCTCTGACATGTCTTTGTTAAGCTCCGACCTGCTTTTTCTAGCTTTGACTTTTGGGTTGACTAGTTTTGACTAGTTTTGGTAAGCTCCGGCAGATGCTAGTTTTGCTAACTTTGGGAAGCTCCTATTGGTTGTATTTCGACTAACTTTGTTTTAGCTCCCGTTATCTTTTACAAGTTTCAGAACTTGATTTTGTTCTCTGAATTGTTTAGAACTTGTTTTACATTCCAAAATGTTGCTTATTATCCATTTACTAAGTTTTCGGTGTGTTTTGGTGGTTATGGTTGATATCATCTTGCTATGGTTTGCAACATGCTTATGTGAGGTGCCCACATAAGTTGTTGTGGTTTTGTAACTAATGAGAGTCTAGTCGAGGACTTGTGCTCGAAAGTATTGATTGTTTGTTCATGTGCAGGTGTTGCTTGAGTTCAAGACACAGTTGGTGACGGGATCCATTGGACTAGTCTCAGGGAGGAGATGAGGTTCCAACAATCAAGTTCGGGAGGAACTGTGGTTGAGCTGATCAGGAAGTCACGCAGGGTGATTGAATCAAGGGCAGTGCATATGAATGAAACTGGATGTCGAAAGAAGGTGTTCGCACGTATGCATGTGATGCATGATGTGGCAACATGGTTCTGAAGATAGGATTATGGAAGGAAAGATCTGGTTGGAAGGATCTGATTGTATTGGATGATGACTTCGGCTGCGGCAGAGTCAGTTATGGATCAGATATGGAAAGTATCAAGTTGGTTATAATAGGTTTCGTGTGCGACATGAAGTTAGGTTGTTTTAGGAATGTAGAATATGTTCTTGAGTTTGTTAGGAAGTATTGAGATCGTTTCTGTCTGCGAATATGAAGATCTTGAGCAGTTATGGTTAGTTGTGATTCGTGATCAGAGTAGGATTAGAGTCCTAGTTAGAGTTGAGTTGGGTTTCGGTTATAAAAGCAAGGGAAGCCAGAGATTGTTAGATATGACTTTTGGGCTGTTCCTCTTTTGTTTTGATCAACAAAATTCATAGTTGAAGGAACTTTTTTGCCTTTTTATCCGACTTGTTTTTCGTCAAGTTTTTCTCGTTGAGTTTCTACACAGCACTACCTTTCTTTGGTGGTTTTATCATAACTCGAGTTTTACAGATCCGATTGACGTGATTTTTTTTGTTGTCTTCACAACGTGATTTTATATCAACTATAAAAATTTCACGGTCATTGGATTTGTGGTTTTGAATCTACATGAGTTTCTATATAGTATTGCAGTGTTTTTTTACTCGGTAGAACAGATTGACCTTTGTTCGGTCTTTCGATCGTAACTTGAGTTTTTCTCGGTAGATTTCCATGATTCTTGTTGTCGTGTATTCTATACTTGATTATCTACAATATCTACTACATTTGTCATGGTTGAACACGTTTAGCTTAGTCACACACACGATTTCTTTAACAGATCATTTTTCCGCCGAGGGATTTTTGTTGATTCCGCTGAAAAAGTTTAAATCTACCATTCACCCCCCTCTGGTAGCTTTTCACGTTCTCTTCAATACTACAATTGGTATCAGAGCCACGGTTCTCTAATTTATTTGTTTTGCACATGTTTTGACTAATTATCATGGAGAAATACTCTTCCAAACCTTGCGTGTTTAGTGATATTGATTTTCAGGTTTGGAAGGCACGCATGGAGGCCTTCATTCAGGCGCAAGGCTTCACGATATGGGAAAAGGTATACAAAACTTATGAAGTGCCACCAAATGATCAAGTTACCGCTACGAATCTAAGGGACGTTAACAACAACAACAAAGCCCGCAACTTGATCATTAAGGGACTCACTCAAAGCGACTTTGATCATGTCGTGCACCTCCGATCACCATACGATGTTTGGAGAGCTATTTGTGATTATCACGAAGGCTTCAACACAATCAAAGAGGTAAACAAGATATATTAAAAAAGGAATACATGCGCTTCTACATGCAACCTGGTGAGTCCATCGATCAACTTTTTGCCCGATTTAATAAAATTCTCAGCAATCTACGCAGTGTCAATGTAAACTTTTCTGATGCTAAGAATGCTAGGCAACTCCTTAGTGCATTATACATGACAATATGGGAGATGAAAGTAACATCTATACGCGAATCAACTGTCATGAGTACTCTTACTTTTGATGTGCTTTACGCTAAACTAAAAACTCATGAAATTGACATTTTATCACGAAAGAATCCAAATAAGTCTGTTGCATTCATTTCACAACGTGATATTCCTAGCTCTGGCCAATCATCATATTGCAATACTCTTGCTTTGCTGTCCTCACTAACCTTGGAACAGATTGAAGAATTTCTAGAAGAGGGGCTAGCACTCATCTCTACTCGGTTCTCAAAAGAATTGCAAAATGTGAGAACTAGAAGGAGAGGAAGCTCTGGACCTCAATGATGCTTTGAATGCGGTAATACAGGACACTTTTGTACAGAATGTCCTAACCTTTCAGGTCCTAGTACCCTTGAAGAAAAGCAGAATGAAGTCCAGACCACCTCTGGAAACTCAAACAAGAAAAAGAAGGGTTACATAGGATGCAAGATGATAAACAACATCATCACCGCAATTCAAGAGCTCAGTTCAAGTGATGTGGACATTGGAAGTGATGAAGATGATGACGATCTAGCCAACATATGCTTCATGGCGGGCAAAACAAGATCAAGATCAAGTCAGGAGGATGCAGAACACAATAGCGACGACGATGAGGTATGTTCTACCTGTAATGAAATGTGTGAAGCAATTTCTCATGCAACTATTATTGTCAAGGAAAAGGACAAAAGGCTTAGGGATAATGCTGCTAAAATTGAATCACTATAATCTGAAATCAACCGTTTAAAAACATTGATTCCTAGTGATGATGCATGTCCCTCATGTGACTTAATCTATAAACAATTGTCCACATTAAGAAGTGCACACTCTTCCACTCTAGATAGACTTGATGAAGAAATTGAAAACAACAAAAAGTTGCCTGATTTTAATGTTAAAAACTTAAAAGATGTTTTTTTCTACAGATGATCTGCATTGTTCTGCATGTGGCAATCTTGATAAGAAATTAAAAGATGAAATGAATGAAATTTCCATTCTGAACAATGCTTTATGTTCTCATGAAGTTCAATATTGTTCCAATTGCAAACTAAAAGGAAAAACTTCATGTCAAAACTGCCTAGTTTTATCTAAAGAACTTGACAATAAAAATAAGATACTAGAGCAGCTTTACAATGGGAAGAAGAATCTAAACTTGCTGTTAAATTCATCTAAAACTTGTAATGATAAAATTGGTTTAGGTTTTGATTCCCATGCTTATTCTAAAACACATCCACCTCACGTTGTAGGATCATTTGGAAGAGGTTTAATCAAAACTATCCCTAAACAAAAGGATGTGATTTTTAAATCTGCAGAAGTGCTTTCTAATTCTATTTCTAATACTGGATGCTCATCTAAACTTGATTACAAAATGCAATTTCATTGTACTTATTGTGATAAAGATGGTCATGTCATAGATTTATGTTATAAACTAGCTAAATAAATTTAAAAGTATAAAGTGTGTGCTAGATCTCATAACTTTCATGCTAATTCTGCTATGCATGCTAAACCTAAAATTAGAAACGTGCAACCTGCTTCAGTGAGTCAAAAATTTGAAAAAGTAGCTTCCGGACCTTCTCGTAAGAAATATGTAAAGGCAGCTCGGGTAGTTCCGATAGCTCCGAGAGCTCCCGGACCTTCTGTTGTTCCCTTCGGAACTTCAGTCTTTGCATCCAGAGCTTCAACTTTCTCCTTTTGAACTACAACTCTTAACTCCGGAGCCACTAGTTTTCGTGCTAAATGAGTAACAACTTTTAAATCAGTAGTTAAGATAGAAAACCTCAACCCTTGACTCATAAATCTATTGTTTTGTCACAGCCTTCTCGTGTGTTGTTCCTACTAGACGTCGCATGGCTCAGTACTGGATTCCCAAATGCTTATTGACTAAACCCAATATTGAGTCAACGGCATATTGTCCTTCTGTGTGGGTTTCACGCTTGAGCAAGCATAACATATGGATTGTGGATTCAGGATGCTCACGCCACATGACCGATAACAGAGAATGGTTCTCCTCCCTCTCTTTTATGTCACGTGTAGAAAGTGTTACTTTCGCTGATAATTCTTTGACTCCTATTATTGCTAAAGGATCGGTTAGAGTAAATAACCACTACACTTTAAAATATGTGGCACTTGTTAAAAATTTGAAATACAACTTGCTCTCTCTTTCTCGAATGCTTGATGAAAATTTGGAAATATTTTCTCTAAAAATTGCTGCAAGGTTGTAGATTCAAATAGTGAGCTTTTGTTTAACATGTCTCATTTTGGAAGAGTTTTTAAAGCTGATTTTGATATGTTAACTTCTGAGCATAGGTATCTAGTTGTTAATGATTCAAATGATTTATTTTTCTGGCATCGTAGACTTGGTCACGCAGGCTTTGATCACCTCACTCGTGTTAAAGCTCTTGATCGCATATGTGGTTTGCCTAAACTCAAAGGAGACAAAGATATTGTATGCTCGTCGTGTAGACATGCTAAGATGGTTGCAGGTTCACATGCTCCTTTCTCGATGACCATGACAACTGAACCTGGTCAACTTTTGCACCTCGACACTGTTGGTCCGACACGTGTACAATCCTTTTGAGGTAAATGGTACGTGCTTGTAATTGTTGATGACTATTTCAGATACTCTTGGGTTTATTTTATGGCATCTAAGAATGAAGCTTTTACTCATTTTAGGACTTTATTTCTTATACAATTAATTGATCACCCAGGATTGTTAAAAGCAATCAGAAGTGGTAAGGGATCTGAATTTAAAAATCAATCATTCGATCACTTTTGTGCTAAACATGGAATAGAATATCAATTTTATTCACCATATGTTCCTCAACAAAACGGTGTTGTAGAAAGGAAAAACATAACCTTAGTTGAGATGGCTAGGACCATGCTTGATGAATATCAAACACTTAGAAAATTTTGGGAAGATGCAATTGCAACAACTTGTTATGTTTCAAACTGTATTTTCTTGCGTACTAAACTAGGTAAAACACCTTATGAACTTCAGTTTGGACATAGGCCCTGTGTTTCACACTTTAGAGTTTTTGGTTGCAAATGCTTTGTTAAGAAACATGGAAATCTTGATAAATTTCAATCTAGATCCAAAGATGGCATGTTTCTTGGTTATCCATCTCACACTAGAGGTTACTGTGTGCTTTTATTGGAAACTAACAAAATTATATAGACTTGTGAAGTTTCTTTTGATGAAGCTAGCCCAGGTACTAGCACCGGTACTGCAGGATCAGATACATATCCTCAGGGGAGGGTATTTTTGAAGACGAATAAGAGTCAGTGATACTGCCTGATAGTTCCAAAGCTGACACGTGTCCAGCTCCGAACTTTGAACAAGCTCTGACTACCACCTCTGCTGGTCCTGATCGTCCACAAGCCACAAGCTCATCAATATGCAATGAATCTAATGAAGAAGAAGCTTGTGAGACATCTGTTCCCATATGTATTTACAAGAATCATCCCCTACAACAGATAATTGGAAGCTTGCATGAACGAGTTACAAGATCCAGGTTTTCCGACCCCAATTCTCATGCACATTTTGCTTTTGTTGCTGCTTTTGAACCCAAAGATATATCACACGCACTCACTAATGAATCTTGGATTATTTCCATCCAATAAGAGTTAGAAAACTTTGAAAGAAATTATATTTGGAAACTTGTACCTCCACCTCATAACAACACCTTAATCGGAACTAAATGGGTGTTTAAAAACAAACAAAGTGAGGATGGTGTAGTAATTAGAAATAAAGCTAGATTGGTTGCTCAAGGTTTCACACACATTGAAGGCTTAGATTTCAAAGAAACTTTTGCTCCTTTTGCTAGATTAGAAGTCATTTAAATTTTATTAGCCTTTGCCGCATCAAAAGGTTTCAAGTTAAAAAGTTCTTTTCTTAATGGCTACATAGATGAGGAGGTTTATGTTAAGCAACCAACTGGTTTTGAAAATCTAGAATTTCCTAATCGTGTTTTCAAACTAACTAAAACCCTATATGGTCTAAAACAAGCTCCTAAAGCATGGTACGATAGGTTAAAAACTTTCTTAATTGAAAAAGGTTTTACCATGGGAAGGTAGATAAAACTCTTTTTGTACTTAGGCATGGCAATGACTCACTATTCGTTCAAGTGTATGTGGATGATATTATCTGTGGTTGTGCTTCTAATGATCTTGTGTCCAAGTTTTCAGCGATGATGAGTTCAGAATTTGAAATGAGTATGATGGGTAAACTCACTTCTTGGGACTGCAAATCAAGCAAACCAAGGAAGGTACCATTGTGCATCAAACGAAGTATACAAGAGGCCTTCTTAAGCACTAACATGGACAAAAGAAAGCCTCTTCGGACACCAATGGGTATAGCAACATCACTTGAACTTGATGAAGATGGTGTACCTGTGGATCAAAAGGAATATAGAAGCATGATCGGATCACTTTTGTACCTCACGACATCAAGACAGGACATACAATTCAGCGTATGTCTTTGTGCACGGTTTCAAGCTTCCCCACATGCTTCACATCCTCAAGCCGTCAAAAGGATTCTCAGGTACTTACATGAAACTCAAGAATTTGGCATTTTTCTTCCGTCTTCCTCAACCGTTTCATTGAGAGCCTTTTCCGATGTTGATTTTGGGGGTTGTAGGATTAATAAAAAAACTACTTTGTGTGCTTGTCGTTTTCTTGGTAATTCACTTGTTGTTTGGTCCTCTAGAAAACAAAGTTCAGTTGCACATTCCACAGCCGAATCTGAATATGTAGCTGCTGCTAGCTCTTGTTCACAAATTCTTTGGATTGTTCAAACACTTAAGGACTATGAGGTTGATCTAGATAGTGTTTCGCTGTTTTGTGATAACACTAGTGTCATTTGCATTGCTAAAAACACCGTGCAACATTCGAGAACAAAACACATTGACATTAGGTATGACTTTCTCCGTGATAATGTTGAAAAAGGAAATATTGTGCTTCACCATGTAGATACCGAACAACAATTGACTGACATTTTGACAAAACCTTTGGATTTCACTCGTTTTTGTTTCATTCATAGTGAAATAGGGTTTATGCATCTCTATGGCCTAAGTTGAGGGGGGAGTTTTGAAACTTAGGGAAGTATATGTGTGAATTCAAAATTAAAATAATATGAGCATAATAGTTCATACATATATGACTTTGTGATTCCTTTTTCATGCTGAAAGTTCTTAGTACAATACACTTGTTATACATTTTGTAGTTTTTACCATGACTAGTAATTGGAATAATTACTTGCACTAAATCTGGTCATGATCGAAATTTCTTGCTGTTTTGAACTTGTTGCATGCTCACAAGTGCTTTTAATCATAAAGAATTATTCAAGTAATCAACTCACATGTTAAGCTTTTTATGGTCAAACATAAATTGAGAAAAGATCAGGAGAATATGCATGCATCGCAGTTCTTCTTTTGAGATGGCTTATCATTGCACTCAGTGAGCTTGGAAGAAGTTGTGTATGACTAAGACCATGTCCTTAAGCCTCTGATTGTGAAATGACATAGGCTTGGCTTGGTTGGTAAGAATAAGGCAGATGCACACATAATCTCTTGCAAATGTTATGTGATCAAAATTTGTGCTTTAAATGATGATCAAAATTACAACAACAAGTGTCATGCTTTCAAGTCTTGAAATAGTTATGTTTGTGAGATCATGACTTGCTTAAATTGAAAATCACATTTGATCTCTAGCATGACTTACACTACTTTATGTATCTCATTGTTATAGTGTAAGTTACTTGATAGTATGGCTTGGATGAGATTTGTTTTATATATATATGTTCTAATGTGCTCATAACAATTGAAATTTCTCTTTTGAACCTTGTTGAATACATTGTCAAAGGGGGAGAAATTGCACATATTCACAAGTGTTTTTGGCACGATTCTTCTCATGTGCAGAAGTATGCACGGGGAAGGTGAGAAATTTATTTCTATCTCATTTGGTTTTCAAAAAAAAAGGGGGAGAAATTGCACATATTCACAAGTGTTTTTGGCACAATTCTTCTCAGGGGAGAAGTATGCAAGGGGAAGGGGAGAAATTTATTTCTATCTCATTTGATTTTCAAAAAAAGGGGGAGAAATTGTTTTCAAAACTTTTCATGTGAATGAGCCAATGTTTGGATTTTAAGTGGTGTTGCCAATGCATTCATCAAGGGGGAGATTGTGAGACATATATGTGCTGAATACATTGGCTTTGACGATAAAAGCTTTGAATACTACTAAAAAACCTTTTTAACAAGGTCCGACTCTAGGTCCGAGCTCCCGCAAGGTCTGACGATAGGTCCGACTTGTTTTGGGTAGCTCCGGTGAGCTTTGTCTTTAGCTCCGACATGTCTTTGTTAAGCTTTGACTTGTTTTGGGTAGCTCCGGTGAGCTTTGTCTTTAGCTCCAGCATGTCTTTGATAGCTCCGACATGTCTTTGTTAAGCTCTGACTTGCTTTTTCTAGTTCCAGCTTTTGGGTTGACTAGTTCCGACTAGTTTTGGTAAGCTTCGACAGATGCTAGTTCTGCTAACTTTGGGAAACTCCTATTGGTTGTATTTCGACTAACTTTGTTTTAGCTCCCGTTTGCTTTTGCAAGTTTCGGAACTTGATTTTATTATTTCTCTGAATTGTTCCAAACTTTTTTGACATTCCGAAATGTTTCTTAGTATTAATTTACTATGTTTTTGGTGTGTTTTGGTGGTTATGGTTTATATTATCTCGCTATGGTTTGCAACTTGCTTATGTGAGGTGCTCACGTAAGATGTTGTGGTTTCGGAACTAATGAGAGTCAAGTCGAGGACTTGTTCTCAGAAGTATCGGTTATTTGTTCATGTGCAGGTGTTACATGAGTTCAAGACACGGCTGGTGACAGGATCCATTGGACTAGTCTCAGGGAGGAGATGAGGTTCCAACAATCAAGTTCGGGAGGAACTGTGGTTGAGCTGAGCAGGAGGTCACGCAGGGTGATTGAATCAAGAGCAATGCATATGAAGGAAACTGGATGTCGAAAGAAGGTGTTCGCACATATGCATGTGATGCATGACATGGCAACATGGTTCTGAAGACACGATTGTGGAAGGAAAGATCTGGTTGGAAGGATCGGATTGTATCGGATGATGACTTCAGCTGCGGCGGAGTCAATTATGGTAGGTTTCGTGTAGGACTTAAAGTTAGGTTGTTTTAGGAATGTAGAATATGTTACTTAGTTTGTTAGGAAGTCTTGAGATCGTTTCTATCTGCGAATAGGAAGATCTTGAGCTGTTATGGTTAGTTGCGATTCATGATCAGAGTAGGATTAGAGTGCTAGTTAGAGTTAAGTTGGCTTTCGGGCTGGTTTTAAAATCAAGGGAATCCAAAGCTTATTAGATATGACTTTGGGGCTTTTCCTCTTTTCTTTTGATCAATAAAATTCATAGTTGAAGGAACTTTGGTGCGTTGCTCATCCGACTTGTTTTTCGTCAAGTTTTTCTCGTCGAGTTTCTACACTGCACTAACTTTCTTGGTTTTATCATAACTTGAGTTTTACAGATCCGATTGACATGATTTATTTTGGGTTCTCTTCACGACTTGATTTTCTATCATCTGTAAAAATTTCACGGTCATTGGATTTGTGGTTTTGGATCTACACGAGTTTCTTTGCAGTATTGCGGAACTGTTTCTTTTTACTCGGTAGAACAGATTGACCTTTGTTTGATCTTTCGATCGTAACTTAAGTTTTCTCGACGGATTTCCATGATTCTTGTTGTCGTGTCTTCGAGACTTGATTATCTACAATATCTACTACTTTTGTCATGGTTAAACATGTTTAGATTAGTCGCACACATGATTTCTTTAACAGATCATTTCTCTACCGAGGGATTTTTTTTGCTTACGCTGAAAATTTTAAATCTACCATTCACCCCCCTCTGTTAGCTTTTCACGTGCTCTTCGATCCTAGACCGTGGTGGGTATTTAAATTTCTAATGAGAGAATCAGGCACAGTTCAAGACTCTAAATTGTGCAAACATCAAAATCAATTTCAAGCAAAGAGATATTTCCTCGAATAACTTATTTACCATATCGCACTAGTCAAATACTTAGATGACGTGTTTTTCCTATTTTGCTTGTGTGAATCATAAATAAGGAAATAAATCAAAATATAAAGTATTCAAATTTTCAGTTCAAGCAAATTTTGACTACCAAGTTTTACATTTTAAATTGTTGAGTTGAATTGCTCTCAAATATTTAGTATTAAATATTAAATCAACTCAAACAGTAACGTAGCATGCATATTCAGGGGTAGAAGATCCAAACAAAATTTTTGGGGTGAAACGGAGCTGTGTGAGGCCCACACTAGGTCAACCGACCAGGGGGTTCGGCCAACCCCCTTCCGGCGTCTCTATTGCTCTGTTTCGACGTGTCGAGTCGTAAGTTAAGTTACGACGTGTTCGAGATGCAACACAATTTTTGCACATCGGAATTTCATGAATTTCGGGTGCCTCCCCCACACTTGTTGCCTGAATTCTTTATTCAACACAAATAAACTAAAGGGAGAACTTTACCGGGTTAGATGAACCGGTAAGTTCAGTTTATTAAACTCAAAATATGGGGATGATTACATTATTCAATATAAAGTTAATGAAATAAAAATTTGGAATAAAACTAAACTAAGCTAGTAAGCAGCGGTCGGTACATCTAAAGTATGGAGCATTGTAGATGTTGGGCTTCCCGACAGCATTGCAAACACGCCGCAGCTTGGCGCTCATGCCACAGCGAACACCATCAATCTCCTCCTTGAGGGATATGAGTTCATCCCTCGGTTCCGTCCTCTTAATGCACCCTTCATCCACTAAGTCCGGTAGCTTCTTGTTATCCAAACGGAGAGAAGCTAACTCCTTACAAAGCTTTGTCAGTTTAGGGGCACAAGGAGATTTCCCGTCGCTGTCCTCAAATTTGCCAGGTGGTCCTCTAATGGCAGGTGGTGAGAGGTGATGCCTAATCTTGGAGGGTGACGAGCCCGTCGATTCCTCCATCGCCACATTATACATTTGCTTGAAAAGTCCATTTGCATAGCCTCCTTTAGGCTTGCGCACCCTATGGATAATGAAGCGGTCTCCCACATGCTCAGGCGATGTACGCGTAGGTGACTTGTAGTGGTGGCTCACTGCGTCATCGTCCTTGGTCTTCACAGTGTACATGAACTCCTCGCCAGGCTGCAACTTCGGGACAAACTTATCTTTTTCAGGAAAGAGACGGGTCTTGACTGCCTTAAGGCCAGTAGCAGTCGTACGACGTGCAGGTGTCGTCAACTTCATGGGCGTCCTTCGAGGGGAGAGCGATCGTGCAGCACCACGAGACATGGTGCTACGCCCACGCAGAGTCGTTGTTGGCGGCAGGATCATGGCGAGAGGTACAACATCCAATGCAATGACAGACTCCAAAGCAGGGGTGCACTTGTTATTAGCCGGCACGATGTCTCCGCTCAGGTTGAAGGTTGAGCTAGAGGAGGCACGAGGCACAATTTTCTTGTCAGCCATGACATTCTGGGAGGAACAGGAGATGGGTTTTTCTGGATGGTGCAAGTTTCTCCTCTCTATTCCTGTCAATATAGAAGCGGGGAAAGTACGATAGCACCTATAGTCTTGTTGTGATACATGTGGAGAGTCCGCACAAAAAAACAGAAAGATGACGGCGCAAGGGGGAGGTCGGCCGACCAAAGGGTTTGGCTGGACCCTTCCTGGCTCCGTTCGGGCTAAGTTTTCGTGGGTTGGATTAATGGGCCCCATGGATCAATAATTTGATGGGCCCATTAATTGGACGCGGAGAATTTAGACAAAATTTAAAGAAATGACATGAAAATCAATAAGATTTATCACATCAATTTCTTTTTCTGCCTCCTCCTCCTAGGATTCAAGAAATAATTGAGTCAGTGCCCATTCACTTTAAATAGCTGATCATTATCACCTTGGAGTGTAATTGCTCCATGGGATGAGGTTTCTACCACAGTGAAGGTCCTTCCCATTTACTTCTAAGCTTCCCATGTCCATAGAGTTTAACACTATAGTTAAAGAGTAGTACTTTATCTCCAGGTTTGAACTCTTTAGCCGTAATCCTCTTATCATGCCATCTTTTGGTTCTTTCCTTGTAGATTTTGGCACTATGGTACGCCTTATCTCTCCGTTCTTCCAACTTGGAAAGTTGCTTCAATCGGTGTTTTCCTGCTTCATGAAGGTCCATATTCCACCGCTTGATGGCCTAATAGGCTCTATGTTCCAACTCTACAGGAAGATGACAAGTCTTCCCATATACAAGTTGGAAAGGAGACATGTCGATGAGAGTTTTGTAGGCAGTACGGTATGCCCACAATGGGTCGGGTAGCTTAAGCTTCCATCCCGTTCCCATTTCCAAGATGGTCATTTGCAGAATATTCTTAATTTGCTTATTGACCACTTGTTTGTGGGTGGTATGGGGTAGCATTGTTATTTTGGACACTAAGCTCCCTCAAAAAGTTCCGGAAGGTATTATCTATGAAATGAGACCCCCATCACTTATTACCATACGGGGAGTGCCAAAGCGTGGGAAAATGTTCTCATGGAACATTTTCCTAGCTTGCTTGGAATTAACATTTTTGCATGGCAAATCTTCTACCCATTTTGACACATAATCTACAGCCACCAGGATATACTCGCAATCATAGGACCTAGGGAAAGGTCTCATGAAATCAATACCCCACATATCGAATAATTCCACTTGGAGATTATATGTTAGGGGCATCGCATTACGAGCTAAGATTTCTCCATGCTTTTGGCATTTCCAACATCTGCGAATAAATTCTTTTGTATCTTCATACATAGAAGGCCAATAGAATCCACTTTGCCAGATCTTTGCCTAGGTACGGTAAACAACGTAATGGCCACCATAGGGGCTAGGATGGCATTTCTTAATAATCTTGGTGCCTTCGATTGATGGGGTGCACCTTCTAGGAAGGCCATTAGCACAGACTCGATAGAGGTATGGGTTATCTCAAAGGTGTCTTCGACTCTCATAGATGAGTTTCTTTTTGTTTCCCCCTGGTGGTACGTATCCCGTGACCATGACGTTCATGATATCCGCATACCAAGGGTGAGAGTCAGTCACATTGAGAAGCATATCATCTCGTAGGAAGTCATTGATAGGAATGTCCATGGTTTGAGTGACTTCCATGCACAAGAGATGATCTGCCACGAAATTCTCTACTCCTTTCTTATCCTTGATTTCTAAGTCAAATTCTTGGAGTTGGAGAATCCAACGGATTAGCCTTGGTTTAGCATCCTTTTTTTGGTGAGCAAGTACTTCAAGGCAACATTGTCTGTATAGACTATGACCTTGGCTCCAACCAAATAGGACCTAAACTTATCGATAGCAA
The DNA here is from genome assembly GCA_036927565.1 of Tuctoria greenei. Lineage (NCBI taxonomy): Eukaryota > Viridiplantae > Streptophyta > Magnoliopsida > Poales > Poaceae > Tuctoria > Tuctoria greenei. Next base: position 70,955,699 of record JAYESD010000004.1, on the reverse strand, counting down.
AAACTACAACCAAGAGCTCTGTGGCATAATTGAGTTGAGCTCCTATCAGAGTTTTGCTAACATAGGCTATTGCATGATGCTTTTTCTATTTGCTTTGGCCTAGGACCGCACCAATAGCAAAATCACTAGCATCACACATGATTTCAAATGGTAGTGTTCAATTTGGAGGTTGAATGATTGGAGCTGAGATGAGTGCCTTTTTTAGAGTATCAAAAGATTTAAGGCATTCATCATCAAAATCAAAGGGAGCTTCCTTAGCTAGTAGGTTAGTGAGGGGTCTAGCTACTTTTGAGTAGTCTTTGATGAATCGCCGATAGAACCCCTTAACATTGATAGGAGGTGGAAGTTTTTCAATGACCTCGATTTTTGCTTTGTCCACCTGTATCCCTCTATCGGACACTACGTGTCCAAGAATGATGCCTTCACGGACCATTAAATGACATTTTTCCCAATTAAGTACAAGGTCCTTCTATTGGTATCTTTGTAAGACATTGTCTAATTTTTCCAGACAATGATCAAAAGTTTTCCCATAGACAGAGAAATCATCCATGAAAACTTCCATGATCTCCTCGATCATGTCAGAAAAGATAGACATCATGCATCTTTGAAAAGAGGCAGGAGCATTACACAGTCCAAAAGACATACGCCGATAGGCATAAAAGCCATAGGGACATGTGAATGTGGTCTTACTTTGATCGTTAGGATGGATTGGGATTTGATGATAACCCAAATACCCATCATGGAAACAAAAGTAGGAGTGTTTTGCCAAACGCTCTAACATCTCATCGATGAAGGGCAGTGGAAAATGATTCTTCCTTGTAGCCTTGTTAAGTTTCCGGTAATCGATGCACATCCTCCGACCCGTGACAGTTAGTTGAGGAATTAATTCATTCTTCTCATTTTGAACGACCATCATACCTCCCTTTTTAGGCACTACTTGATCTTGGCTGACCCATTCACTATGAGAAATAGGGTAGATAATTCCGGCATGCAGAAGTTTCAAGACTTCCTTCTCGAGAACTTCTCGCATCGCATTATTCAATCGGCTTTGAGGTTCCTTTGAGGGGACACTCTCGGGGTCAATAGGAATGCAATGGGTGCATAACGCTGGACTAATACCCTTGAGATCCTCCAGTGAATAGCCAAAAACATTCCTATGCTTTTCTAACATGGCAATGAGTTTGAGTGTCTCATGGTCTGAAAGCTTGTCAGTTATGATGAAAGTGGCTTCCAGATCATCATTTAGAAAGGCATACGTAGGCTTGGAGGTAGAATTTTTAGCTCAATAGGAGGTTTTGGGAAGAACATTCTTTTGGCAATTCAATTGCCCCATGAAATTCATCCTCCTCTTGGATGAAATCTTCGTCTCCTTCAATTTTAGGGGTGCTAAGAATTCAAGAGTTCTAACCTCCTCTAGTGGCTCATCTTGGATGGGAGATTCTGTGGATGTGTTCTTGGAATGCAGGGTAGATAATCTCGGAAGGATTTACATGTTGGTGCCAATGGCATCACCCAGAATGGTGAGAGCACAAGAATTGGAAATGAGATTTACTCCAACAGTGGGGTTGTATAGGACCTTCATTGTTGTTCCTCAAATAAAACATAGAATGGTTGCCAAAGTCAAGGTCATACGAAGAATTTCGGGTGACTGCTCAACTTCTGCAGTCCATTCTCTGCTTACAATAGAGTTTAACTCCGTAATAGTCTATTGGACGAACACACCACCAGGTGGGTCAGGTAGAGTTAATGGCAATGATGTTTTCCTATAGCAACAATACTTCGAGGTATTTCCTAAATTTTCAAATATCTCCTCCTTGAAGTAGAAGGGAAAAATCAAAAGTTGAATATCTTTTTCCTTCGTAGTTTCGGGTTCGGGAGAGGGTTCCTCCGACAAGGTTTGAGATAAGCAAGAGATAAGTTCTTCCTTGTCCGTGGATTTATCCACAGATCTTGACACTACTTCCTCTTGAGGAGGCTCACTAAGACCCATAATGAAGGAAAAATTTTCTAGACTTCGATCTAGAAGATCCATGCCGTCTTCCTACGTCTTATGGAGGAAAGATCCTCCAGTCGTAATGTCAAGATATAGGGCAGAATCTTTGTTCAATCACATGTAGAAGTGTTGCAAGAGCAACGGATTAGGGATGGACAAATCTGGGCCGGGTTTCTCAAAAGAGAAAATCTATCCCAAGCTGCACCTAAAGACTCCATATCCACCTGCTGGAAGCATTGTACTTCCTTCCGTAAGGAAACAATTCAGGCAATTGGAAAGAAAGCAAGACAAAATCTGTCTCGTAATTCATTCCAATTTCCGTTTGTCTTTGCAACGTTGTGGTCATACAATTGTTTGGCTTTTTCCATGAGAGAAAAAGGAAACAACTTCCATTTGAGAGTTTCCTGCGTCATACCCTTGATTAGAAGGCACGAGCAAAATTGTTCGAACTCTCTTAGATGGTGGTAAGGGCTTTGACAATCTGTTCTGAAGAAGGATTGTTCCCAAACCATGGCTATAAAGCCAGGACAAAGTTCATAGCTGGTAGAATAGATGGGTTCAGCTGAAGGCGGTGGCTCACAGAACTCCCCCTTTGGGGCAGAATATGAAAGAATGGTGGGCTGCTCCATATAGGTGGTGGTAAGTAAAGTAAATATAAGATAAGAAGATTGATACGAGGGTGAACAAGGTTCAAAGATTAATAGCAACCGTTCCCCAGCAACAGTGCTAGAAATGCTTGTTGATGTTTCTTACATCATAGATAAAAATTTGCAAGCGCACGGAAACTGTCGTGTAGCACTTCTCCTCAAGAGATTATTCCCAAGGGTATCAAATCCAAGGAATGTATGTGCTAATCTTGCAAACTAATCTACCCAAGGATGCAAAGTTGTTTGGTAGACAAGGAAGAGAGAGGAATTCAAAGTATTGATTCTAATTCAAAGGAATTTGCAGTAGCTGCTTGCTTTGGGCAAGGGTTTACCCCTAGCAACACTAGGACGACTCTTGCCATGAGCCTATGGCATAGCCGAACGTGGAGGATTACTAAGTACAAATAGGGTTGTCACCACTTACTGCCTACCTCGTCAATCCATGGGTCTACGAGATATTCACTGGTGATTTCTAACCTAATCACCATGCTTACGTTCCAAATCACAACTCTAGTTATTTCGAACACAATGCTACAACTAGAGCCTCTAATAAATTAAAGCAATGAACCCACAAGTAACTACTTGTGCAAACTACTATGAATTGAGAATCAAACTTGAATTGAATTCACAAAGGGCTTACTTGATTTAAGTACACCTTTGTAGGGATACAAGTATAGAAAAGGGACTTGACAAGCCCAAGCCTCCTTCTCCTAAACTCTCACCACACTCTCCTTCTACTTGGTAGCCTCTAGGACTACTCTAAACCTTAGGAGTGGTATTCTATTCTCAACTTTTGTTGTGTGTGTGAAGTGAGGTGTGGGGTTCTATTTATAGGGGGGAGAAGGGTCGGTTCCCGCCACCAAATGCACACGAATCAGTTACCCATGTCTTCTTCAAGCCGGAAGGAGCCAACATGTGGCATTTGATCGGATTTGGCGCCACTCCCTAGTCGGCTGACTAGGAAGGTCGACTGACCTGGTCTTATCCCCGTTGGGGCTATGCTTCCTCCAGGTCTCTGCCAGGTGGGTCCCATCCCTTTATATGGGTGCTACAGCGTTGGATGGCCTCAGATACTTCTGTTTGTGGGATATTTGATCCATGTGATGACACGTGGCATTGCCTAATTTGTCAAAATCCAATTTTATGGATTACTCTCTGCATGTCTTGGTATTTTGGGTCTAAATTCATCTGCATACAAATAAACACCAACACTTGTGGAATTGGTTAGTTTTTAAACCTACCACTACATTGTGTTTCTCTTTTGTGTATATTATGAGGTGAATTGACGGTCTAAATATGGCACTTAAGGATCGTCAACCTGCGCGTTCTGAACCGAATGTTAGGAACATGCAACCTGCTATAATGAGTCAAAAAATATGCAAAGTTTGCTCTCAAACCTACTGTTTTAAGTGCTACACATGTAACACCTCGTAGTTCAGTAGTTGGGTAAAAGAATTCTCAAACTTTGACTCATAACTGCTGTTTTATCTCAGCTTTCTCGTGTTATTCCTGCTGAATATTGTGTGACTTAGTACTGGATTTCTAAATACCTTTTGGCTAACCCCAATATCGAGTCATCGATGTATTGTGCTTCTATGTAGGTTATACATTTTAGGAAGGAGAACATTTGGATTGTGGATTCAGGTTGCTCACACCACATGACCGGTAACAATGAGTTGTTCTCCTAACTCTCTTTTGTGTCGCGTGTAGAGAATGTTACTTTTGCCGATAATGCTTCAATTCCTATCATTGCTAAGGGTTCGTTTAGAGTAAATAATCACTACATTTTGAAAGACGTAGCACTTGTCAAAAATTTGAAATACAACTTGCTTTCTGTTTCACAATTGCTGGATGAAAATCTAGAAATTATTTTCATTAAAAATTGCTACAAGGTTTTAGATTCAAATAGTGAGCTCATTTTTAACATGCCTTAGTTTGGAAGCCTTTTTAAAGCTGATTTCGATATGTCATCCTCTAAGCATAGGTGTATAGTTGCTAATGATTTAAAAGACATATATCTTCGGCAGCGTAGACTTGGTCACATGGGCTTTGATCATCTCACGCGTGTCACTGCTCTTCATCGCATACGTGGGCTACCTAAGCTTAAAAGGGAAAAAAATTTATATGTACTTCTTGTAGACATTCTAAGATGGTTGCAGGTTCCAATGATCCTCTCACAATGACCATGACAACTTAACCGGGACAACTTTTGCACCTTGACACCATAGGTCTTTCACGTATTCAATCTTTTGGAGGTAAATGGTATGTTCACGTGATTGTTGATGATTATTCTAGATACTCTTCGGATTACTTTATGGCATCTAAGAATAAAGCTTTTGATCAGTTTAGAACTTTATTACTTATATTATCAATTGATCACCCAGGATCTTAAAAAATAATTAGAAGTGATAACGGAACCGAATTTAAAAATTGATCATTTGATCACTTTTATGGTGAAAATGGAATAGATCATCAATTTTATTCACCCTATGTAACTCAACAAAATGGTGTTGTAGAGAGAAAGAACAAAATCTTGGTTGAGATGGCTAGGACTATGCTTGATGAATATCAAACTCCTCGAAAATTTTGGGCAGATGCAATAGCAACCGCTTGCTATGTCTCAAATCGTGTTTTCTTCCATGCTAAGCTAGGAAAACTCCATATGAGCTTTGGTTTGGACATAGGCCTGGTGTCACACACATTAGGGTCTTTGGTTGCAAATGCTTTGTTAATAAACATGGTAATCTTGATAAATTTGAAGATAGATCTATTGATGGCATGTTTCTTGGTTATCCATCTCATACTAGATGCTACCGTGTGCTTTTACTTGACACTAACAAAATCGTGGAGACTTATGAGGTTTATTTTGATGAAGCTATCTCAGGTACTAGCTCTAATATTGCAGGTCCAGATCCATATCTACAGGGGGAGAGTATTTTCATCGAAGAAGACGAAGAAGTGGTGCTGCTGCCTGGAAATTCAGATGCAAATGATGTTGATCACACTGCTGATTTTGCACCACTACCAGAACCAACAACTACTGCAGCTGGTACAAATTGTCCTCAACCCACAAGTTCTTCAATCTATGATGAACATGAATAAGAAGGAGCTTGTCAAGTGTCTACTCCACTCTGCGTCCTCAAAAGTCATCTTCCACAACAAATCATTGGAAGCTTGCACGAACGAGTTACACGGTCCAGGTTTTACGATCCAAACTCTCATGCTCATTCTACTTTTGTTGCTTGTTTTGAACCCAATGATATTTCACACGCACTCACTAATGAATCTTGGATTATTTCCATGCAAGAAGAGTTAGAAAATTTTGAAAGAAATAATGTTTGGAAACTTATACCTCCACCTCAAGTTGACACTTTAATTGGAACTAAATGGGTGTTCAAAAATAAACAAAGTGAGGATGGGGTTGTGGTTATGAATAAGGATAGGTTGGTTTCTCAAGGTTTCACACAAGTTGAAGGTCTAGATTTTGATGAAACTTTTGCTCCTGTTGCTAGTTTAGAAGCCAAAAAAATTTTGTTAGCTTTTGCTGCATCTAAGGATTCAAGTTATGTCAAATGGATGTTAGAAGTGATTTTTTTTAATGGCTACATAGATGAAGAGGTGATTTTTTTCTTAATCTAAGGATTCAAGTTTTGAAAATCCATTTTCCTAATAAGGTTTACAAACTGCCCAAAGCGTTGTATGGTCTCAAACAAGCCACTAGAGCATGCACTGCAGGCAACGATGAATAGGGTGTTGGCTTAAGTAGATGCGTCGGTCCCGACGCATTTAACTCGTTTAAGGGTGTTGGTTTACTGGAACCAAAACCCATAAGTTAAATGCGCCGGTTTTTTTGAGCCAACCGACACACATATTAAATGCATCGACCAAACCGACGCTTACATTAAAGGCATCGGTTCAATCGACGCTCATATGGCAGGCCCGGTTGGCTCCAGCTCTAAGAGCGTCGACCAGGGAAAAACTGACACTCTTAAGTAGGCCCCACTTGAAACCTAGACCCTTCGCCTCTTCTCTTCTTCCGTGCCCACTCTAGTAACGCCCGCGCCCCAGCCCGCCGCCGCCAGCCCGCCACCTCACCGGCGCCCCTGCCTGACGGCCGGCTGGCGCCTCCTCCGCCTATCCCGTCTGCCTCCCCCCCCTGCCGCACACCCCCCTGTCCAGTGCCCCTGGCTCCCCCGTCCGCCTTGCCCGCTGGTGCCCCCAGTGCCTCCGTCCGCCCCTCCTTGGCGCCCCGTCGGTGCCTTGTCTGCCCCTCCTTGGTGCCCGGGTCCCGCTGTCTGGTCCCCCTCGGCGCCCCCTTCTGGCCCCCTCGGCGCTCTGTCCGGCGCCCCCCGACCGGCCCTCCAGCCCCTCCTCGGCGCCCCCTGTCTGCGAGTGTGAAGTCAAGGTAAAAATTTTACAATTGAAGCTTTATGTGTGATCTTTGTTTGGTGCGTGCATGTGTTTGTATATGTGATGTTCTATGTGTTAGCTTAATTCATAGATAATGTGGATATGTAAGATTAATTAATAGTTAATTCTCAAATTACATGCAAATTTACACATTTAACTTATATATGTGAGCATGATTAATAGTTTGTAAATATGTGAGCATGATTAATAGTTTCTATATTTAACTTGTATGAATAGGTAATTTAACTTGTATGTATATGTGAGCATGTTTATGTTTTAGTAGTCTCTAAATATGTGTGACTTGTTAGTGTGAATAGGTATAAGCTGAAAAATGGGTGACGAGCGTCAGGTGATGTATGATGGGTGGAGTTCAGATGGTGTGTACACTTTGTAATGGGCACAAATCACAAATGTGTTTGTGAACCAAGCATTTCCTAGTGGTGCTCATTTTGTGAAGTGTTCGTGTAGCAGTTGCCAGAATCCTCGACGTTTGGAGAGGTCTGAAATGGTGCTGCACCTTTGTAAGCACGTATTTATGCCATACTATCTAGTGTGGCATGAGCATGGAGAGGTGGATCATGCTAGTTAGTCAGACGGAAATGAGAATGAAGATCATATGTATGAGATGATGGCGGATGTTGGTCGAGAGTACGAAGAGCAGTCACTGCCATAGGAGGTGAATAATTTTTACATGCTTCTTGAGGCCGCGGATGAAAAAGTGTATGAGGGCACCAATGTGACCGTTCTACAGACAGTCACACGACTTATGGGGTTGAAGTCTATGTTCAAATTTGCAAACAATTGCTACAATGTTATCCTAAAGTTGATCAATGATCTCCTCCCATCAAAACATAAGATGTCAGAAGACATATATCACTCAAAGAAGATTTTGGAAGGTCTGGGCATGAGTTGTGAGAAAATTGATGCGTGCGAGAATAATTGCATGTTGTTTTGGAAGGAACACCAGGACGATACTCATTGTATGCATTGCAAAGCATCTAGACATGTGAAGGTTTTGAATGATGACGGAGAGGAAATAAGTACAAAGGTACCGGTCAAATAGCTTTGGTACATGCCTATCACGTCCAGGCTTAAACGGTTGTTCCTTACTCAAGAAACAGCGAAGCACATGAGGTGGCATTCAGAAGGGTTACGTGAGAGTGATGACAAAGATATCATGGTGCATCCTTCAGATGGCGCGACATGGCACGCTCTAGACTGTTCTGATCTGGAGTTTGGTAAAGATCCAAGAAATGTTCGTCTTGGGTTGTCAATAGATGGTTTCACTCCTTTCAGCACAAGTAACAATCCATACTCTTGTTGGCCTATTTTTATCATGCCTTACAATCTCCCTACCAATATGTGCATGAAAGAAGGATACATATTCCTCGCGGCCATCATTCATGGTCCTAAACATCCTGGGACGAAAATCAATGTGTTTATGCAACCGTTGATTGAGGAGTTGAAAGAGTTATGGCAAGGTGTAAAGGCATACGACAGTCATCTGAAATGTGAACTTACTTTACGTGTTGCGTATCTATGGTCTATACATTATTTGTTGGCATATTGCATTTGGGCTGGTTGGTGTGTCCATGGAAAATTGTGTTGCCCCATATCTATGACTGACACTGATGCCTTCAGGTTGAAGTATGGAAGAAAAGACAGCTTCTTTGATTGCCATCAACGATTCCTTCCTTCAAATCACCCTTCCAGGAGTGATACACGATCATTCCGAAAAGGCAAAAGTGTTACAGAAGGACCCCCTCATCGATTGACAAGCAAAAAAAAAGGCATGACATGCAAAGTTAAAAGAGTCCTCTGAAGGTGGTTTCGAAGGGTATGGTACAAAACACAACTCGACTCATATTTCTTTTCCTTGGGAGCTACCATATGAAAAGGCGTTGCTTTTACCGCACAACATAGATTTCATGCACCGGGAGCGTAATGTCACTGAAAGCATCATAAGCGTGTGTTCTAATTTTACCTGTCAAACCAAAGATAATTTGTGTGCAAGGAAAGACTTAGTTGGTATTTGCGATTGTCCTAGGCTTGAGGTTATAACAAATGCAAGCAGAAATAAAAATAGGCCACGAGCTCCATACTATGTTAGACCAGAAGAAAGAAAGCAAATACTTAGTTGGTTGAAAACACTGAAGTTTCCAGACCGCTATGCAACAAACATAAAATGATGTGTTAATCTCAACACTGGTAAACTGAATGGGTTGAAGAGACATGATTACCACATTATGATGGAGAGACTTATACCGGTAATGTTTTGTGGCTATTTCAAACCTGATTTGTGGAAGATGTTTGCTGAACTTAGCTACTTTTATAGACATATTTGTGCTAAAGAAGTTTCGAAAAATATGATGTGGCGGTGGGAGAAAGAAATTGTTGTGCTTGTATGTAAGATGGAAAAAGTGTTCCCGCCTAGATTTATGAATGTTATGCAATATTTGCTGGTGCATTTACCTCATGAAGCATTGGTAGCAGGTCCTGCATAATTCAGGTGGATGTATAGTCAAGAAAGAGAATTGAAGAAACTTAGAGCTACAGTGCGCAACAAAGCAAGAGTTGAGGGTTGTATTGCAGAAACATTTGCAGCTAAAGAGATTACTAACTTTTCTAGCAAATATTTTTCACGTGCCAACAATGTGAATGCATCTGTCAAACGATATCATAATGTAGAAGAGCAATCTACGAGTGAGCTTAAGATTTTTTAGTGGAAGGGCAAAGGTGTTGGTGCTTCCAATTCTCATTATATTTCGGCACAAGAGAGGAACTACACCATGCACATATTTTTCAACATGGAGGAGGTGTTACCATATTTTGAAATGTTTGACAAGTTGTATTGGAAATCTTTACTAAAACCTACATAAAGTCAATTGGATAAGATGCGTCAGCATGGCGTCAACGGTGGAAAAAGCTTTGTGGACTAGTTCCATGACCATGTAATTTTCTATCCGTTTTTCCATCAATATTAGTTCACATGGTGATCATAAGATGCTAACTTTGTTTATTTATGTAGTGTATTAAAGATGTCAACATCCTCGATGACTTGCGACAGATGTTGCATGGTAAATTGAGAGCAACAAAATTTAGCAGATACGGTATCAACGGATATCATTTTCAGACGGCAAGTTTAGAAGCAAGCTGTCGACTTGCTGCCACTACAAACAGTGAAGTAATGATAACTGCCGCGGAGGGTAGTGACAAAGTGACAGAATACTACGATGTTCTTAAAAAAATAATAGAGTCCACATTTGGGGGTCCAAAAACACTTCAACTTGTGATTTTTGACTGTGAATGGTTTGATCCAACATCAGGCACACGAGTTGATGATTTTGGAATGGTGGAGGTCAACCACAAGTCACGATACATAGCCCATAACAACGATGTTGTACTTGTGAATCAAGTGGTACAAGTGTACTATTTAAGTTATCCTCACCCAAGTTTGAAAAATTGGTGGGTTGTGTATACAATTAACCCTGAAGTGCACCCTCATCGTTATGATGAGTATATAGAGATTCATGAAGATGACTATATTATCTATCATGATGAAATTTAGGAATCAGAAGATTTTATGATATCTTGTGTGATAGGACTGCCAGAAATAGCCAGTAATACGCTAGAGTTGATGTCTGAAGAAGAAGTTGGCCCTTCAAAAAAACGTGTTCGACAATCACAAAGGATTATGGAAAAGAAGAACATGATTAAGGAAGAAGAGGATAGAGATGATGATGAATAAGAAGAGATGGAAGAGAGTGAAGAAAAAGAGATGGAAGAAGAGACACGTGAATATCTTAATGCACGCGTGACAGAAGCAGATTCTGATGCTGATTACTTTTTATTTATATTGTACGCATTTTTTAGATTTCTTATTGTACACATTCTTTATTTATTATCTAATGTTGTATACTAATCATTTCTATAAAAATGTGCGCAGATGTTTAAGGTCTTGCCATGTTTGGGGAAGAAGAAGAGAAAGAAGGGTAGTGGTTTTTCGTCCTCCACTACAAGTTATACTTCGAGCCTGAAAGTGCATCTAGGCATCCCTTGTGGGTTTTGGTTGATTTATGACAAACAAATGAGATCCTAACAAAATTGTTGAGATGAGTGCAGGTGTTAATGAAATTATGAAGAAAGCGCAAAAAGAAAGGAGAATGAGGAGTCTATATGGAAAAGAGCTCAAGAGCTGAATAGAAAACTTTGTTGTGTATGGATTGTGTTGGAGAACCACACACCAAGAACTCAAGCAAAATAAATCACCCTCACTGCACAAAATTTCACAAGTCCGAACTAGTCTGATATTCTACGGACTTGTCCAATATCTCTCTAACTAAGATCGGACTAGTCCCCCTAGTGCGGACTAGTCCTCAGCACTTCACATCTTTACACAGAACATGACAAGTCCGATATCACAATGGACTAGTCCAAAAACTCTCTGAATAAAATCGGACAAGTCCTATCATTGCGGACTTGTCCTAAATTCTACATGAGGTTCACCACACCGGACTAGTCCGATATGTGCCGGACTACTCTGAACACTTCCAGAGCCCAAATCAGACTAGTCTGCCCCTTTGTCGGACAAGTCCGATATATCAGAACACCTAGGGTTTCCCACACGCCGCACACCAGACTAGTCTGGAGTCCACCATGGACTAGTCCGGACATCGCAAACCCTAACGGTAACTTTTGGAAACCCAAGTATAAATAGTGGTGTACGTCCCTACAACCAATTCTCTCGATTCCCTACGCTGTCACACCTCCAAAGAGCCCTAAAAATACATCTCTCCACACATTCTAACCCATAGAAGATCAAATCTTTGAGGATTAGCATTGCTCAAAAGGAGAGACTTGTGTCACACGTCTTGAGCTCTTTGGTTTGATTCTCTTGCACACTCTTGTTGTTTACTGCATATATTTTGAGTGTGTTTGGTGGTGTTCATCTTTGTAAATATTGGGGAGCCCTCAACTTGTGAGAAGGTCCCTTGAATTCGGTTATTTGCCCCTTTGTGATTAGTGGAAGAGAATCGACCTCCGTTGCGATTCCACTAGGGTAGGGTTGGTGAAGACCCGATCCTCCATGGACTCCTCAACATGGATGTAGGTTTACTTTGTGGGAATCGAACCACGAGATAAAATTGTGTCTTGTGCACTTTCGTTCTTATTGTTCATCATATTCTAGGGTTTACTTGATCTTGTGTGACTTACGTTGAAACATTGATATTAAAGTTAATCTTTGACACAACTTGTTTCATTGTCGTAGTACATCCATGTTAAACTAATTTCCGCTGCATAGAGTACTCGACATGAATTATTCGATCAAACTTGATCGTTCTAGTCCGCATGC